>VXBA01002744.1:109230-276329 GCA_013399895.1 Serilophus lunatus
TCTCAAAGAAGCCTCTCCCTCACCCCCCCTCCTACTGCTACCAAAACCTGGCCACAGAAAAACCAATACATCTACATTGATCCCTGGAGAGTGTGCATTCCCTTCTTTATAAAGAAGACGAGCAAGTACAGTGCAATGGATACCTGATACATTATTTTAGTGTCAGGCCTGCCACAGAACCTGCTGCAATACCCCAAGTTCTCAGCTGACTAATATTGCTGTGGCCCTAGTTCTCACCCCACTGTAATGACTATTAGCACAGCTTGGACACTGAGGAGGAACAAAGCACTGAATGGAGCCTGGCAGTCTGCAGCTGCAGAAAAAATATGGAAAGGACAAGTATCTAATATCTCATAGCTAGATCTAATTACTAACCACATCTTTCTATCAATACAGATAGCTTCCCTTTCAGCCCTTCTTGTGTTTATTATTTTCTTCACATTCTTGAAGAGTAAGAGATTAGTAAGATCTCCATGACACAGGCAGGTGACTACAATGTGTCCCATCCAAAGTTTGTGTGTGAAGCTGGTAACAGGAAATTGTACCTGGATCTCCTCAATTCCCAAGTATTACCCATTTTCTTTCCAAGCACAGATTACTTCTATCTGGCAGCTGCTGAAGTAATATTGAAAGAATAGTGAGCTTCTAGCCCCCAAGGAAATACTAAGCTGGAAGCCCACATCCTTTTTCAGAGAAATCTCTCCAAGTGTTACCAGAAATGAACCCACATGGATTTTATTTCTGGTCAAATATCCATTTCACTGACAGCAATTTTCAGGTACATTTTTTTGGGATGATGAACTTACATGCCTCAATCTTATATGTGGGGAAAAAAAATTAAAAAGAAATAGCTCAGTTTCATCTTTTGGAAATGAGTTTTATATAATTGTGAAAATAATGCACTATTTCTGAGGAAAATTCAGTCAAATGTCTTCAGTAATTTAGGATGCTTGATGATGCACAATCACTATAATTAATTGCCATCATCTTACAGAATTGGTTCTAATAACTTTCCACTAAGAATATACCTGAAGCATCTTCACATCGCAGATCCATGCCAATTTTTTTACCCAAAAGGTCAGAGTTAACAGCCAGCATACACAATATTTTGTGAGGTGGGAAAAGACATAATTTAGTTGAGATTGCTGTTAAATTCATACTAACAGCAGAAAGTAGGCACTGCTATCTGTAATGCAGGGAAGTAAAGGCTATTGAGATTTTAGGGCTTATGGAAAAAGGAGGAGGGGGAAGCTTTACTTGGAGCATATGATTCATGGCACAGCTTGTACTGGCATGAAAGCAAATATCCCACCAAGGCTGTGAGGAGGATGATGGCACTTGGACTTCTGGAGTACCCTTCCATGGCTCATCACAGAATCTCACTTTGAATTCGTAAGACTGATCCATTTTTGCAGGTTTTTGGAGGAAGATAGAGGGACATGCTAGTGATTTTTCGCAAGTTTTGGTATGTGGGGAAATATTTTTTTATGGTAAGAAATGGATTTTTTTCCCCTCTGTGTAAAAACACTTTGCATTTTAACAAGTGATCCTTTAGCTAATAAGAAAGATAGACTGTCTTGTAAGTCTTTCCAAATTTCACATTTGCTATATTCACTGAATGCCTTTCATTAGGATTGCTAAAGATAAAGCCTTTCTGCTTCTTTGTGTCTTCACAAAAGCTTTTTTTTAAAAAAGTGTGGACTCATATCTGCAGGAAACAATCACTAATGAAGCAGCTGGATTTCTTTTTAAATATGTTACTTTGCAGCCATTTCCTCTGCTAATTATTAACAGAAATGCTGACATATATCTACAGTGCTTTGGGATGTTGAATATTGTCTAATGTACATTTAAAAAGCCTTTTAGAAGAATAACCCATATCTGAAGTGTGAATTGAAACTGTAGAATAATATACATGGAAAACAGCTGCAGAAATTATTAGCTCACATTTTCCCCAGCAGTTTTGCTTCCAAATATATCCGATGCAATATGAGAAGTATTGCTTCACAGAAACATCATAATTTTGCTGACGTAAGTTTCTATTAAAATATCCTAATAAGTAGTAACTATTTTGATAAATGAATGCACATGAAGAAGCACTGGAATACAGATATCATACCAGAGCAGTTCAAGAAAGGTAATTCTCTGTCATGAATTATTTCAGTACTTGATTTATTCTTTTTCTGTGAAATTCTGCGTGCACACATGCACACACATATGCACAGAACAATGTTTCAGGCTCAGGGAAGTCCTCCTGGGACACTGCTGAAATATTACAGAGCATGGAAGCAGCAGGCATTCAAATCAGTGACTGTCTGATACAGATGGTTAGAAAGATGAACCAGAAAGGCAGAGGAGATGATTTTTAAAAACTACCCATTTTCTAAGACAAGGTATTTAGATGATATCAATATATATCAAAATAACTTGGTTTTGAGCAAATTCTCACCAGGAACTCTGGTGCTGGTATGTTTCTGACAATACAACAGATATCTGTCACTTGTCTTGACAATGGAAAACAGAAAATTTGCTGGGAGGAAAGCGTTAGAGAAAAAATACTATGGAATAAACAAAAGCAAAAGGAAGGGAGAATCAGTGTCTAGAAATAACTAAGATAATGGCTCTGATGTACTTTCAGGGTAGTATTTTCCATTGCAGATGCTCTTCTTTTGTTGCTACCCATTTTCTCAAGCAGCTGTCAAATAAGTACACCCTGTATGATGTAAATCTCCCTCTCTGATGTAAATCTTTCTAAAGTATTGGCTGTTTTCCCCTCTTGGTTATTCACTCTTTTCTCTTACCAGTTCCTTCTTCCTGCTAAAAAAGCATCTTTCAGTCACCATCACCTAAATTTTCATGCACGTATTTCCACAGGTCCTTGTCGAAGGTCTCTCCTTTGGGATACCCTTTCAAACAAGTTCACAATCCCACAGGCCCCTGACCCCATGCCCTGAGCTTTCCCATAACCCCAGATTTACCATCCTGCAAGATGGCAATGGCAAGGCAGTGGGCAAGTGAGTGCTGATGTCTACTTTTTAAGACAAATTTGAAATAATTGACATTAAAATTACTCCCACAGGATCTCATGTCAGTGGGTCTCTGGAGCATTTTAAGATAAATTTAGTTTATAGGGGGTGGTCATCCTTTCCTTCTACTTTTCTAAGAAAAATTAAATACAATTGTGCCAATATATTACTCACATTTTCTGCAGCCCTTCTTTAATGTTTATTAGTGAACTTTGGGGGTTTATTGCCAGGACATTTCACTCATGAATGGTTTTTAAATTCAATTTGTTAAATGCAAGTAGCCATAAATAATTATAAACAATTAATGAGCATATTCTACACTAAAATAATCATAACAGGGTATTTTTGAAGGTGATTGAGAAAAATGAACTTCTACAAGGCTGGGCATTTATCCTTCAATTTACCTTTTCTTTCACAAAACCACTATTTGAAATACATTTTTCTAAATATGGGGGCTACTTTTGTAAAAGAAATCAATTATATTCCTAAGTTTAAATCTTCTTCTCCAGCCATGCTCTAATATATCACTGTACCTCAGAAATATACCCTGAGGAAAATGCTTCTATTCGTCACTAAAACTCCATGAATAACATTATGTAGAAATTAATTTGTGATAAATGATTTAAAATCTTAGCCTAGAATGGTGTCTTATTCAAATGTCATCAGAAAATGGCACCTCACCCGCAGAAAGGAGTCAAGGGATCCATTCTCCATGTATTCAACTACAATCATTACTGGTCTGCCTGCAAAACAGCAAAGAAGCATATTAGTATTATGAACATGTTATAGGACTTTTATAATTTCAGCTGTTATGCGCAGATTATTTACAGTGTTGAATATATTACATATTTTCAAAATCCTCATTTATATCACAAACACAATTCCCTGTTTTACTCTCCAAATAATCCTTTTTTTTTTTTTTTTTTTGATACTGCATTAGCTGAATGTACATCATTTGCTCCAGTGTATTCTTCCTGAAAGAGGAGCAAAAAAGAGCCTGCTATCTCCTTGAAAATATTTTGGATGATATATATTTGGGTTAAGGCAAAAAATATATATTCATAAACCATGTCCAAGTAATTTAAAACTCAGTGTCATAATTTTCCTCTCAAAGAAAAATATCTCAATGACTTAGGGACATGGAAGACAGATAGAATGGGATGTTGCAAGAAAAGCTTTCCTAGATTGGATGTATGTATTGTGTGTGTATAATCCAGCAAAACTCTGAATTTATATGTTTGTACATTCATAACATATACACAATGTTACTGAAATCAAAGATTTGCTCAGATAGCACAGTTTTCCTGTACGGTCCCAGGGTAGCACCATATCCAAATTGAAGTAGAATAACACATCACATTTATTGCTTAAAAGGATAACCAAATCTGAAGATATATCCTTTAACTGGGTACTTAACTGAATACCATTGCACTGCTGTTAACCTTGAATAAACTACTGCTCTAAAACTGCTTGACAAGAGAGGGCCAATTAGCCTGCTAACGAGACTGCACAGCATCAAGTTTTTAAAATTGTTAATATTACAAAGGAGCCGTTTTAATGTAACAAAAAGTAATGTAATGAAGAAGGATGTTAGTAAGATTGAGAAGAAGGTATAAAGTCTTAAAATGGCAAAGTTTTCTTTTCCTGAGAAAACTCATCTCTTTTGGGGTTTATGGGAAACCAGAGGTGACACTGCCATTTCACTTTCTCAATTCAACACTAGCTGTGCCAATATTTTTCAAAAGAAGACTCCTTCATCACTTTTTTTTTTCCTCTGCTTCTCAAATTGTGTTTGTGTTTTATTTGGATGAAGAGATGAGAAACAAACAGTGTTCAGGACGATAAAGCATAGAAGGGCATTTTGATTGTTCCAGCACAACTGTGCATGGCTGTTCAGTTTGGTTAATAGTAAAAACGTTTGTTAAACTTGCCACAATATAAAATAAGCCATACCCAGATGTTCCTGAGCTGTTACAACTAACTTTCAACTTAAAAAAGTGAATGATCCATTTCTGATTTTCTTCCAGTGTGTCAACTTGGAGTTCCAGGTACCTCGATGATGCTCATCCATAGAGCTTAGTCTAGTCTTCTCACAATATTCTCTCATCTTGTCTAGTAAAATTTGTTATTATTTCTGTATTTACTCCCATGTTTAGGTCCTCAGTGAATAAAACAGTGCTTCATAGCATAGTGTTGGCACAGTAGTACATTTTTTCTGTATGAAAATTTTCAGGTGCCTTAATAGTCATTTCGGATAGTCTTTCAGAGGTGTGAAGAATAACCATCTTCTTTTTTTAACTGAATGTTTAGTCTCAGCTGCAGATGTGCCACTGCCACCAAATCAACTGTATTCATCTGCATCCATTGGTTATACCATTCGTTGTATCCTGGCTTTGCATTATAAGCTTAAATGATACATCACTTTTAAGCTCTTAGAGATCACAGCATTTAAAATTTATGTTTTCTTTACTTCAGCTTGCTAGTGATGACTAGTTCTATACCCTAGTTTCTTTAGTTTCAGGCACATGAATGACCTAGATTCCCTTGCCTTCATCATTTTCTTACTATCAAGGGGCTGACACCTCCACGTGAAAGGAATATCCTATAATCTAAAGAAGTAAATGAATGGCAGCCCAGACTGATGCTAGAGGATCTTACTATATGCAGAACTCAAGCAAGCAAGTAAGCTCTAAATTGTTGCAGACAGAAGCATTTTTCAATAAATAGGGATGTAAAGCTTCCTTTCAGATGGTGTATCTGGTCAGGTGTAAATTACTCAGAAATTTCTCTTTCTGGGTATATCAACAACTAAAAACACCTGTATGGAAAATTTGCATTAGAAGGGAATGACAAATGGAGCTATTGAGCTTAAAATCAGTGCCTCTCGTTTCTTGTGGGTAATCCTTTGGCACTCTACATTTTCCAGAAGCTCTTCTGTAGGGTCCTCTAGAGGTTCATAGGCTTTCATTACATCTTTTATTTTCCTTAGATGCACATCCTTCATCACAAATTATTTTCACACCTACTTTCTAAATACAACTAATTCTTCTACATTCTCTCACAAAATATTCTCCCCTCCAAAAAAATCTCAACTGTATTTTCTTTTGCTCAGAAACTAAGCTCTAGACTAAAGTAACTGTGAATGTATCTATATACATTTATCTGTGGATTTAAAAAAGAGATTGTGGTATTTTTCACTGCATAATGTTTACAAGTTTTTAAACTCTTCAATGTGGTCCTTGAATGACTTGATATGCCTTAACACAAAACCAGCACTTCCATATGTTAGCACAAGAATAGCAGAATCCACTATATACACAGAATAAGTAGCTTTTCTTCAAATAGGTCTCTTTATATCAGAAGATCAGCACATCACCAATAAATTTAGTCACTTAAGCTGATAGCTTCCCACTGCCTCAGTCTGTATCACTCACCATCCTACCTGAATTTCAAATGAAATTGATGCAAGATTGTGTCAATGCACCACTATGTGTCAAGTCACCACAAAAATTAATCCAGCTCCATTACTTCATTATCTCAAGAAAAATCTTAAATCTGTATCCAAACAATAACTTTTCAAATAATCTTCTTTTAGTGTGACAGCACTTGATAAACACCACCCTATTTTGGCTGCAAGTTTAATGTATCACTGAAGCTATTTATGTATTCCCCACTGGACTGTGACAGTCAATAGCAAGACTTATTCACCATAGTATTTGTCTTTGAAGGACCTGTAGATCAAAAATGCCTCAGCTACTGTTATGGTGGCTTGAACATGTAGAAAAAAAACTCTGGTACACAGCAGAATCCAGTGGGTACCTTTTCCATCCAAGTGGCAACACAGGTTCTGTTGCCAGAAAACAATTATTTTCCAATGATTTTATAGTTTGGCAATTTTCATACAAGGATCTCTAAATATTTTATAAATGTATGTACACCAAGCATTGGGAAATGTAAGGTAGAGCATACATTGATTTCAAAGGTGCGGTAGAAAAAACAGTTGCATGAAAAGACTCTCTGGTTCCCAAATGGCTGAAGGAATGGGACTAGCATTTGGACCTGGAAAAGGTGGCTGGGATGCGAGGAGGAGCAGCTGACTCTGGCACATCCAAGGCTAGAATCCTACAATGGGGATCACAATCCAGAGACCAGATCATCAGTCCCATGGGCAGCTAGTGGAACAGACTGGTCTGCAATCTTGGATGCTTAATCTCCAAAGAGTCAGAGGGTGGCAGCAACTTGAGGCTTGAATAGAAGAAAGATCTTGTTAAGACCAAAGGCTATGGATGGCATTAGCTAATGTTAGTTTCATTTTAGCTGCAAAGAGCAGACGTTATCCTTCATAGCATGGTACAATTTGAGTCCAGAAAAACGTGTGTTCTGAAATCCCGTGCAAACATAAAATACTGCTTTTGTTTTAAAGAGGACTACAAAATTGATTATGAAAAATAATACTGGGATATTTCTAAAGTAGTGTAATGTTTGCCTCTAGACAAAGAAAAAACATAAAAGTTTACTTTGATTATGAAAATTAATATTGTTCTCATGGTACTAAGAAAGATGAATTCTTCATACTCAAAATAAGGACAGGTATGAATCAATGGGAGGGAGCTAGAAAAGTCTTTGAGACAGAGGAGAAATCTTTGATTCTTTTATCCCTGGGTAGGCTAATGCAATGCTGGAAGGCGTTGAATTCTTTTCCTAGGATTGCTTACACATGCGAAACATGGGCAACTGAAGTGAAGTGGGTTTAAGAACAAACATCAGTGGGATACAGATGGGAGTCAGAAAAGCACTCAGGGCTCAGACGAGCAACACAGGCTGCAGGACAGAGACAGCTGTGCCAGTGCTGTAGGATCCTGCTACATGAGCACCTGTGAGAGCAAGAGAGCAGCAAAAGGCACTCCTGTGACCGATGACAATGTGCATGGGTGCACCTCATCAGACAGGAAGACATCCAACGTCTAGTTCAAACACTTGGCAAATTCAGGGGAGTATTTTCACATGGATACAGGCAGAGGCACTGGAGAAATATCTGAAGAAGAACCAGGTTAATTTTACAGTTAAGATCCGCACAAGAAAAGGCATGGAAAAAGGACACCTAAAAAGGTGTCAGCTGAGGACTTGGAATCAAATCAGTCAAACAAATCAGTCTTGCAGCAGTTTTAGATACCTAGCAGTGCTGGATTAGGGAATATTATGAGAAACATACTTTTAAACCAGAGGAATTATACAGTGTTCTGAGGCAATAGGTCTTAACCCCAAATATAGACGATGTATATCACATTTATAATTTGCAGCACACTAGTGTAAACAGATTTATCATTTTACCAAACACTTAACAATATGAAATTATAATCATATTTATATATGACATACACTGATACCATAGCCACATTCACTGTTTTCATATTTTTTTTGTGAAACTAAAAGTATTCCCACTCCAGACACGTGTGTGGGACATTATATAAAGCAGCTTCCCTTCCATGCACAAGGAGTAACTATGGCTCTGGGAGATCCATTTCAGAGTCTCACCATCTCAGAAGGCCAGACTGAACATGCACGAGCAGTATTAGTGCCTGACATGATGCAAGAAAAGACATGAATTTAATTTCTTAGAACTTAGCTGAATCTGTAGAAGGTGCAGGGGTTATTCATTGTTTTGATGCAACTACTACTTTGTGACAAGAGGCTGACTTTTTGACAACTTTACCTAAGAAAGTTTTTCACTGGAATTCTTTCACCCAGCAAAGACATTCAGATAAAACCAGCGATAATGACAAACAAACTGCATTGATGTCGTGTCACCTCAGAATATGTTGCAATCTTGTATTTTCCATTCATCAATCTGTTTGGCATTTTTTAATAAGCAGGAATGCAAAAAAGAAAAAAAGACAGCCAGACATTGCAGAATAATGTAAAATACTCATAATATCTAAAACTCACATCATATACATTTTTAGTTCTCTATTTTTTTCCAAGATTCTGATAGCATGTGATTTGAGTGCTAGACTGATGAATAAGGTGGAAAATTTGGAGTGTCATATCAATGACAAAATATTCAGCTTGTTGTCTCCTGTTGTCATTTTAAATAACACAGCATAACCTCCTTTAATGACTAATGCTCCAAAAAGAATAGATGGCACATGTTCCTTTTGTACAGTCATACAAAGAAATCTTAATAGCAATTATGGGAGTATATCTGTTGACATAAACACAGGATATTTATTCTTCCATTTGAAACAGCAAAGGTTGGAATCTGTTCTACAGTTCTTATTAGAAAATACTGCTCCATCGCTTCTGCAGATCAGAATTCACATGCCTCAGAAAATCACCTCCTTATCAGGCATCTTTTTCATTCCAAAGCCATGTTGTGCTTTTGGTTCCCCACTAACTTATCTCCTGCTAAAGCTAGAGAGATAAAACAGACTCAAACACACATGTACGCCCCTACTGCTGTGCCTTTCAGCACTCCCGTGGCATACAGAGCACCCACGGTGAAACTCTGTCCCTCACTGGAATGCCCAGGGCTTGGAGGACAATCCTAAATTTCACATCAGTTCTCTTCATTACATCTCACTTCAAATAAGAGAACCATTTACCATGGCACAGCAGTTTCTTCTCTCCTGCCACTATTACTAATGCATTTATATACATCCGAGGACAATTTCAGTGGATTAAAAAAATATTTTTTCATAATAAAAATACGATGGAGAAAAAATGCAAGAAAGAAAGAAAAATAAAATTTTGTAAAAAACAATTGAAGAAATTCTGCTGAGTTTTGCATTGTCAGTCTGCACCAACACATGTGAAACTAATCGAAATTTTGCTGCAAGCCATCCCACTTGCTTTACTGACTCACAATATAAAAGGCACCTAAGACCTTGAGGCAGCCTCAAAAAATAGAAGTTGCAGTTCCAACATCCTTCTTCAAACTTCAGAAGCCAGAACAGCACTAACATATACACCTCCTGCTGCTACAGATATGGACTACTTATCTGTTAGTGCTCTTTCTATTCTCCCATGTGCACACACCGTTTTCCATTGGTGAAGTTAGTTTAGTCGAGGGAAGATACTTTTGCAAAATCAACAAATAAGAACACAAAACATGTGAATGATCATAAGGTGCTGTCTAATTTTTTAGTAAAGCATGGTCGTGTAGCTGTCACTGCCAGCTGAAGAACATTTATTCTATCAACATAATCTAAAAATCTTGTTCTCTGAGCTCTTTTTCTGCAAGTATATACTAAATATTTTCCACTTGCTACCCTGTGACCCACTGTCAAGAGTTTATGCTTGTTGGTGTATTTAGGAAACCAGGAAAAATCTGTATGTGTTTTTTATAAAATACCTCCTCAAATCTTCTGGCCCTCCCCTCCTGCTGCAACCAATATTGCAAGTGATTCTTCTGGTTTCTCAATGCAAAAAAGAATGTGCTTTGGACAACAGAGTTTTTAGCAGTCTCTGTCACGCTGCTCCTGCAACCCCTAATTCACATCACTCCTCTAGTGTGTCAAGAAAAAATATTCTGGAAGATTTTGAACAAGGAAAAGTGAAACTGTAAGGAGAAAGCAGTTGTGTAAGCAGTTGTGTTGGTTCTGTGATTTATTTTCTTATTCTTGTCTTTCCATGAGAGAAGCAAATGGAATATAGAAGACAAAAACAGAAGAAATAGATTTTTGTCACTAGTTGGAAGTCGGGCAGGTGAGAGAGAGAGAAAATGGCTAAAATTATGTAATTGATATTAAAAAAATGGCACAAATTTGAGTTTAGTTTCTCCCAGTTACCATTTGTTGGATTGTTTATCTGTATTCTCTCTTTCTACATATTTATTAGCATTACAAATACAATACAGATGAAGAAAGTTCTGTTTTATTCCATTTTATTGCTTATGTTTACATGAATATTATAGGCAGAAATGAAAAGGAAACACCATCATTAGCTAAAAATGGCTTATGAGAATTCAGCAGGAATGGAGGAGAACAAGAGCTGGCGAGTTACAGACCAGCTCTGAAAGCTGCCATGTTAACTATTTTAAGTACATCTAATGCACCTCTTTTGAAAGCCTTACACTATTTTTCAAATACTGACTTATAAACAGATAAATCCATTCTGTGTATCATGAAAAGAGAGGATGAAGTGACTTGGCTGAAGTATCACAAAACAAGTCCTCAGTCTGCAAGAAAAAAAAAGCTGTGGGAATTACCATATCTGCAAACAGCCTGCACAAGGAGGGCTTGGCATTGTCTTCAAGTTCCTCTGATCCTTAGTGGGCAATGTGCCATCCTGTGCCCTTGGGGTAAACTGATGGACCTTCAACTATAATCTGAATTATGGCAGTTGCCCAACACCTTCCACAGATCATTACAACAGCTGATGCTTGTATCAAAATCGTGGTCACGGTACCATGGAACCACTCTGTCATCTCCACACCTTATACAGACCAGCTAATACTGACTTGAAAGAGGTTCTTAGAGATGACAAATTCACAAATGAGAAGAATGAGCAGCACTCAAGGATCGAATTTCTTACCATCCTATCTCAGATCCTAGGTTACATCACCCCATTTTAAAGGAAGAAATCACAGTATTAAAGGTAGTGTAAATAGGAGGAAGAAGGCAGACTAGTTTCTTTACAAGAATGGGCAATTTGTTAATCACCAGCCACAAAAAAATTTGGCCATTCAGTCTTAAATTAATTATGTACTGGGGGAAAAAAAATGCCTGACTAGCTAATAGCACTGATTCTGGCATAAGATTTACATTTCTAGAAATTTGATTTATGCCCTAAAAATTCTTGTACTTTTACTTTAGCACTGAAGCAAATAGTACGAAAAAAAATTAATAATAAATAAAAAATTCTGCTCAGATTGAGTTTTAAAAGGTAGTTTTGGCCAGTTGGATTAACCAAAAAAATTAACTTTTTTGAATAATTGAATTTCACTTAACATTCTTAAGTTACTCAGTATTCATACCAATCTACATACTCTTGTGGAAAGAGAGAAGGATGTTCTTTGGGTCAAAATCAGACGACAGAATCTAAATGCGTTAATTATCACTTGCCCTTTTGACCCCAGAGCATGTAAAGGAATTTAAACAATGTGAATTCTGTGTATTGGGGACTTCTGCACTTCACCAATATTTAGTATGCCATGATACATAACAGGTATTTGGGGAACACAAGCAACAAATCTTACTTAATCTGTATTGTGAATTTACTGATTACTGTAGTTGTGTTATATTTAGAAACTGTAAGCTACAACATAAATTTCAAAATGAGCAAAACTTAAAAAGAACCCCACAAGGTTACAGTGAAACATGTTTTTGTGCTTTCATAAGCACAATGGCATGGTTAAAATATTATTTTAATCCTATTCTAAGATGTTGGGTTTTGTTTCTTTATTTGATACTATACCTGATTGTGAACTTTGTAAGATTATGACATCTTGTACTGTAGGATATCCTTTTCCATTTACTATTTGAGCACATATATCTTGTCCTATTTCCCCTTAGTCTACATAAGGATTAAATTTCTGAGCTGTACAAAAGTGATGATCCACCATCCTTCCTTCATGAGAAAGACATCATTTTTTATTTCCAGAAGTGGTGGAGGCCACACCTCTGAAGTTTCTGAAACTCAGAAAGAAATCTTTGGTTGTAACATGTGGGTTACTAAATACAAAATCAAGAAAACATTATGAGTCAGGACTCCAACAAATAACATTTTGCATTGGACCTAGCATTGTGACATCTTTGTGATCTCATGGGGTTTTTTTTATTACTCTTTGAGGGCTTGTACCTTGAGAACATGAAGTCACACATCCTCAAGCTTCTCCCTTCAACTCTGATTTTGACTATTAACAAAAGTCAAGAGTTAAAATGAAGATGGGTCAATCAAACTTTAGATGGAGAGGTTTCTAGACAAGCATATAGATCCTGAAGAAGTAAGAAAAATATGGAAACTCAATGACACAGGAAAAATAAAATCCAAATCATTCATCTCCCATAGCTTAACTCCCATAACTGTGGAGGTATCTCCATAGCTATTTATAGCTAGAATTTTCTTTTTTTTTTCTGAGAAAGAAAAAGTTATTTCAAGGGAAAGAGTCAAATTTTCACAGCTGTGTGCCACAAATGGCTCATATGAGTCTGTAAAGAACTGTCTAGTCTGCACGAGCCACCTAAACAGGCTTTTTAAATATCATTGTGCAAAATCTAGATTTAGGCAGATTTTTTCCCATACTCAGTATTTGGGTTTGGGAATGGTAAGCTGAATTTGGTAAAGGTACACTGGCTTCCTACATAAAATAGAAGAAAAATACTTAAACATTGTTCACGTTAACTATTTCTCCTGTCTTCAATCTCACAAAAACTAAAACAATTCTGATTCTGTTTTTACCAATGCTTTACTGCTAGGTTAAAAAGGGAGTCCAGATTATTTTTTCCTTTCATCTTGAAACAGAGAATAACTGTGTTTAGCTTATTTAGAAATAAATTTCTATGTGTATCCCTCATGCTTCTCCTGCTCTTCATATATTTCTGGTTCTGTTAGCAAATAACAGCAACTTGCTTCAATTCCTATGCCCATTACAATAACCTTCCACATTTTCTGCAGTTAGATTTTTAAAATATATAATAGTAGTGTATATTATGTAAAAATGACCACTATGCAAATATTTTTTTCTGAATTTCTAGGATGTAAATGTTTGGAATAGTTAGGATGACCACCTGAGCATGAAATGAACTATTTAGCCAGGGCACACAGAATGAAAGCCTACTTTTACCAAGTCCTACACTAGAGCTTAATCCCAGTTCTACAGTTCAAGCTAAATCCTAATAGACCAGCACAAAAAATGTTTCTCTAAGTATTCATGCTACTTACTGCTCATCCTTATTTTGGTTCTGAATCACTTCCTGTCTGTCTAATGGAAAATCCTGTATACATCTGAACTTCTATTCTCAGAAAATATATATGCCATTATGTATTAGTTTTAGGGTTTATGGGCTAGACATGCCAGTGAAATAGCACAGAGGATGGAAAGAATAAACTAAAAGAGCAATTTGGCTCAGATACCCTAGAAAATGCATATGCAATAGAAGAATCAATTTGTTCATCACTGAGAAAGGATTTAGCAATTTCCATTTAACAACAAATACAGCAGTGTAGGTGCTGGAATTCAGAGTAGGGAAAAAATGCATTAACTGGAAAAAAAAATTTACTTTTTTCATTATTGGAATATTATAATTATTTCACTAGGTACGTTTGCTCCTTGATGGTTCTTGTTGAGTAATTTCATTCAATAAGGGTCTGTCAATACAATTTGCTTTCAAATGTCAGTTTATACAACATCAAGAATAATGGGCTCACTCAGGTGCACTTGGAAACTGTAATAAAATATTAATTTTGGAGAAAACTGATAATCATCTGGTGTAGTACTCTATAGTTATGTCTAAGTTTTTTGAGGGGCTCCCTGTAATAAATGTGAACATTACAATGTATGTTAGGCAAAGAACCACAAATAACCTGGCAGTGAAATACTGAAAAGGGGATATCCTCTGTATAATGTACTGTATGTGGAAGAGAAGTCCTATTACCTAGTCGAAGACAGCAGTGAGCAAACTGTCCTTCTGTATCACTTCTAAGTTTCTGGAAATTAAGTGCATCCTTATTCTTTGCATGTAATATATTTTTTAAGGTTCTCAGAGATGGATTATTTTATCAAGCCTAATTTTTTTGCTTCAATTTTTCTAAAAATGTAAAAAAGCTGGATAGTTAACTATTTCAAAATAAGTGGTAGGGCATAACTGATGCTCGTACTTCATTATGACAAAAGTCACATCAAGATACTTTCACAGAAGCTTCAGAGAGGTGCTCTGTGAATGAAACAAGGAGCAAGGGTCCTGCTGCTAACCACATGGGGAGATCAGATCACTAATGTTCATAGAAATAATTCATAGAATAATTTTGATAGGTTTTCCCCCTTTCCTGCTAATGTAGTTTGAATGGTGAACAGTATGAAGAGGATCTGGGAGCTTTGCTTAATAGCAACTTTTCGATAGTTTTTAATAGCCTGACACCCACCTCTAGTTCTTGTCAATAAAAACAAAAAAAAACCCCAACAACTCAGGAAAGGAGTTTAGGTTGAAAGGAACAGTAGGAGAGGTATTTGCTTTCCCTCTCTTCCTTTCAAACTCAGCAAGCTTAAGAATCTGTCTGGCTCTTCAAAGACAGCAGCAAACCGTGAAGTTTTCTATCTGTAACTTCTGCCAGGCAACATGGGTAGGAATTTACACAACAAACCCTTTACACATCACTTTAATCAAGACCTGCAAGAGTGCAGACCAAGAGTAGTAATGTAAGAATTTCCTCAAAATGGAGCAAAGAACACTGTATCCAACTGGAATTTGAAGAAACTGGTGCAGCATTGGTGATTTACTATTTATTTTATCAAAACATGCATGCACATAAGTGTAGATTTGTGTGTGTATGCAATTATGAAGGAAGGGCTAAGCTTTCAGAGTGCATATATGTAGCATATATGTTGTATATATGTTGTGCCAGTGTATGTATGATAAGCAGTTTAAACTGCTAAGTGGTTTAAGAATTCTATTTAATATATGCAAAGATATCACTTGAGAAAAAGTACTTGTTATCTATCTGTCATTATAGATCCATACCAACTAAATTGTGTGAATTTGTACTGCAAACAGGTAGAATAACTAGAAATTAAGTAATTTGTGGCATAAATGATAGCTAAATCAAAAGGAAGCTATTGTCTGGAAATGGGCTTGCTTTTGTAGAAATCTAGGATAGATTCTGGAGGCTTGCTAAAAGCTTTGCTTCTAGTGAAATGGCTGTATAGCAGCGACAGAGTTTTGATGTAACTATCAAATATAAGCACTGTTGCATTAGCAATTACATCTAGGCTTAAAAAATACCTACATTCGGGGCAATCTATTTAATGCCTTATCTCAGCAGCATAAATTAATCTTTAAGTTGGCTAAATGAGGATACTTTTACATAAGAGAACCTCTCAACAATGCAAAACAGATGCCAAATCACACAAAACTGAACATCAGCTGTCAGTGCAATTGTAAAAGAAATACACTCTCCTTAACTGCTGAGTGAAAAGTAGAAAGTTAAAAAAGGAAACCAACAGCTACACTGCCCTGCCAAGCTCTTTTCTGGATACTTATTTATACCAGGCTTTCCAGCTTAGTTCTGTGTTTCATTAAAACAACTGTGGTGAATTTTGTAGAAAAAAGATGTAAAAGCAGTTTGTCTTTAGTAAGGAATAAATTTTCTGAGTATTTGGAAGGGAATCTGACACTTAGTTTGAGTTAAATGTTTTGGTAAATAAAAAGCATCTCATTATCTTTGTTCCAAATTACCCTAATAGCAGGATAATGCTGGCATTTTAAGTATCCCATGCAGTTAAATTAACTGAAATCTTACATATAAGCAATATGTGAAGCAATTAGGTTATAATTCAGCAGCTATTAAATGTTAAGTACTTCTCTTAGGCTTTTGAAAGCTACAGTCCAACATAAACCCAACATCTCAGATAATGGAAGTGGGATTACTGTGCTATCAAAGGCAGCAATGAGCGTGCTGCCCTCCAGAACCGACACACAAACAGAATCCTCTCACTTTTAATGAGAGAGGACAAGCCTCGGAGACAAGATCAAGACTGCAATGGGCAGCTGACTTTGCCTGCCTACTGCTCTTCTAAGGACCAGAGGCTCCATGTTAACAGAGATATCACTGCTTAAACACCTTAGAACATTGTTCCTTTGGGAGTCTTTGTTCCAGAGAAGAGGACAGGTGTTCAGTGTAATGTTTTGAAATGCAAAGGGACAAAGAATGCATCCTTCCTCTCCTTCTACTAAAGTGATTAAGGATTCAATGATGAACTTTTATTTTCCACTGAATCATTTTTTTCTATTTTTTTGCAAAATGCTGCAAATGTGTGGGATTTTTTTCCTCATATGTAAAGCAAAGCTGGCTTTAGCAATTTAGTTATCATGAAATGGAAATGTTTTCCTCTGGTCATCTCTGATACAAAAGATGCAATTCAGAATTATGATTGTGCTTAAGGTAAATACAAATATGATAAAGTTAAACAGGAAGAGTTAAACAGCCAGCACTACAGGTAAGATTGTTACAGTACATCTGCAAAGAACAACTTCTGACTTGCACTGCAGAGTTTCCTGCCACCTGACACCCTACATGCACTCTTTCTCAAAGGAACACATTTCATCCTCTGGATTTATCACAGTTCTTCCCTGGCTTTTAAATACCTGACAATCTTCCCTTTCCAGAAGGTGGGAGTTTATCCCTTTCTGTGTAATTGCATTTCCATTTTTCCCCTGTTTTCAATGTTTCATCATAGTGAATCAGAATTATTAGTAAAAGACATTTAATAGCAAAACATTATGAATGAGTTTTATTAAACAAACCACATTTAAGAATTTTGATATAAGCCCAAAAAATGTGATAAAAAGCATTACAAGCACTCAGAAAGCAACAGTCCTGAAAATGAACTTGTAGGTAGTTTAGAAGCCAGTTAATGAGTGCAGTTAATCCATTTGTAATTTAATAGAATCAGAGAGATTCTTTACATAGCACTATGCTCAAAACAGAAAAATATATGGAACCTTGAGTATTTCTCCTTTGACATTGTTGTATGCTTACAGATACCTGCAGAATATCTAAGGGCTATTAAACACTCTGAGATGTCCCATGGAGAAAAAAATATGAAAAGTGTTCTATGAACTGTTGATAAAAAAACTCCAAACAATCACAAGAAAAGACATCAAAGCTGCTGAGGAGCTTCTATTCAAGGAAAGAAAGTAAACAAAGAAATAATAGCACTTAATAAAAAAAGAATCATCTTGTATTACTGAGGCCTAGAATTATTGCAATAGATAAAATGGGGCACAGAGAAGTTGAATAGATCCTTTCATACAGCAAGTCAATAACATTACATAATTTTTTTATTTTTCTCTCTACTTTTACCATAAGGGATTTTTCTTCTTTAAGAGCAACTTTAAGTAACATGACAGGTGAGATGTCCTGAAAAGATACAAGTGTGACATTAGGTCATGCACCAATTCATCTTACATATAAATATATAGTTTAGAAAGCAACAGAACTGAACTTTCAGTTTTAACTATAATTAAGGTACATGTTTTTATTCTTCATTTATTACTTTTGATGGAAAGTGGTGTTTAACGGCTCCAGAGGAGTGTGGATAACACAGTCCTTCTTGGAAAGGAAGCTTCTAACATATCTTCCTTCCTACTTCAGGCTAGTGCCTGTTTATTTGGAATGGGGTTATCATTTCTGGCCTACATTTCATGTTACATCAAACATCTGAGGTCCCTCGTGCCACCATGCAGCTGTGCCTCTGATGAGGACCTTGCCAGAGGTAGTGCAAAATTCCATGCTGGCAACCTGAGTACTGAGGTTTTCTCACTCATTTAAAGACAATTATAGGAGTTCAAATAATGATAAAAGTTATGTAAACAAAAGAAAAAGACAGTTTTCATGAGAAAAACTGCAACTACAAAGGCATACAAAGGATTCAAACACTATATTAATATATAATTAAATTTTTCCTTGCCAAATTCATCTTGCTTCCACATTTTAGTAAGGGAATGTATGATTGGAGGATACCAGGCCTCCTCTTTCAATGTTAATGTTGGCCACTCAACTAAAAATCAATTTTCCTCACAATTTCTTCTATACATTGATTCAGGAAAATGGGTAGTTCCTGAAAAGTAATTTCCACTTTCTTTTGGTTTGTCTTTTTATTGGAAGGGACTCGAATAACCTATCTGACCAATACCGAATTCTATTTCTCTAAGATGTGTGTAGAGATGGGGCAGAGAGTGAAGGAAAAAAAATCGATGTGGGGGAATAGGCTGGAATACCTACCAGAGGAAATGCTGGGGGGTAAAGATCCACCCCCTGACACTGGATGTGAGGCCAGGATGCTATTTAAAAATCCCGCCCTCAGGAATCTCGAAAGAGACTTCACCCCAATGGTCGGGAAGGATCCTTTCAAAGAGATAAAAATGATCATTAATCAAATGACTTGTTCTTTGACTGACAAAAGAAGTTGACTGTTTAAAGAAAGAATAAGCAAACCTCTGCAGAGTTAACAGTGGTTTCACTGGAACAGATCTCATAAAAGCAGTTAAAACGTTTTGCTTGCTTTATAACCAAGTCATACAATATGCAGCTTTAACCAGAAAAAGGTTGTTAACAGAACACTTTACATATGGAGAATTCCAGCACTTCTGGGAGAAACAGAAAAAAAATGGTATTTCAACAGTAAATTACACCTAAGGGACATTCACAATGCATTCCAAATGACTCTGCCACAGAGGCATTTGTCAGTTTTATATACAAATCAAAGACAGACTAGTAGAGGCGAAGTTGTACCAGGAAAACTGTCATACCAATCATACTATTATTCCAAGGCCACCCGACAAACCACCTGACAAAAGTAATGTCAGGCAAAGGGAAAAAGGGAGCCAGAATTTGCAGCTGTCTTGTGTCAGGGCAGCTACATCAGTCAGAGCTTCTGTCACATCTCCCAGCACCTGTCAATATATTGATACGCCAAAAACCAGGAGTATAGACATGGCCCCTTTCTGCTTTGCTGTCACCAGAAACTTAACACATTTTATGCTTTCAATATAATAAACTGTATATTCCTCTAATTGCCTAAACGTACAATTCTATTTCTGGAAACAATGATTATCTCATCCACCTCTTTTAAAATCAATGCTTGTGATATATTTACTGTAGTGATGAGAAATGAAGACTCTTTAGCATTTGATCCACTGTTTCAGCTTTCAGAATGTGTACAGTGATCTGGAGACATCAGTTCAACTAGCTCATGTTAGTGCTCAGTGAATGCCAGCATCAAAGGTGGATTTGAATTGAGAGCTCTGTACTTCTTACTTGAAAGCATAGAGTCAAGATGCTCCCATCTAGCAATAAATTTAAATTGACAGAATAATCTGTATACTTTTGCAAGTGCATCAAGTAAGCATACAACCAAAAATTCAGGCAATGGCAAGTTTGTTTTCATCATCTTGCAAGTATCTCATAGTTGTTCTTTAAAGAGACAGAAAGAATCTCGATCTTTATACAGAATGAGAAAAATAAATGACTCTCAACAGTGGGGATTTTTTTTTTTAATGTAGTGAGGAAAATTTACCCTGAAAACATGTATGTATTTGCTGAACTTAAAGTAGTCTAAGACAGCATTGAATTTTTTACTTTTATTTTCAAGCAAGAGTTCTATTGTTTCTCCTCAATACACTTGTCCTTTAAATTTGTTAATTAGACGTGCTGCAGTCTGCGGAAAAAGAATTCATTTAATTCAATTAATTTGTTCTAGATTCAGTACTTTTAATCTGGTGGCTAAAGATAAGGCATAAAGATTTTCCCTCTGGCCACTCCAGAAAAGTCTTTGGCATTCTTGTAAAAGTGTTTCCAAATTCCATGACATTCATTTTAAAATATTTGCAGAAGTGATCATGGATAGACAGTACAGAATGCAATACAGAGAAGTTCAATTTTAGAGTAGAAAATTGTTCCATTAACTCTAAGATGTTTGGTACTAAACAGCATCTGAAAACATAAAGGCTAAATAATGAACATATGAAAACTTCTCAAATAAAACAGCTTGTGTGTTTCAAAATATGGATTATACCAACCATAAAGTACAGCCACTGTGAATCACATGCCATATGGACAGACCTTCAGAAAATCCTAACAGCTTGAGCTTCACCACTGACATTTTCCTTTATTTAAATGCTGCTAATTGGCAAGTAACTCAAGTTTCCTAGCATTCTTACAATGAGTTACTTTGTTATAGAAAGTAATGAAGACAACTTCAGGTTTATTTCACTTATTGAACATATTCAGAAATAAAAATAAGAAGCCACAAATTTCAGAGCAATTAAATCTGTTAATACCAGAAAAGAGATAGAGGGCTGAAATTGCAGAGGTTTTATAAGCAGCAAATAACTGAAAGAATACATATAAATAATTTTTTTCTCACACACTTAAAAGGTAGGACTCAGTTGCTCGAGTGTAAATGCTTTGTGACATTTGAGATGCTGTGGAAAACAGACATTCACATTTAGTGTGACTTGACATGACTGACACTCTTTGAAAGTCTTAGTAAGAGGCAAAGCAGTAGTTGGGTATCTAACAGTAGGCATTTAGTGGTATTTTAGGCAACTGAATCCCATTCAAACAGTCTACTGTCACCTCAGAAATGTCTCTGAATAAGTAGAACACAGAGTTACAAGAACAAGACCTTATTTAGTCTCTTCCAGAAGTCCACAAACAGCTTCTAAAAAGGACAAGGTTGGTAACATTCAGCTCTGATCTGTATCCATCAACAAAAAAAATACAACCAAATGAGAGGCTGAAAGTTCATTCATCTTAAAACATGCGTGGTCCCAAATTAAAATACATCATAGGCCCTAGAATTAACAGACGTGTGCTTTTGGTTTTATTGCCTGTGCAATGTGAATAGGGTTTGAGACTTGATTACATGACTTTATATGTGGAAATTCATTATCATTGCAGGTAAATTAAAAATAATGCTTGTTCAGTCACATCACTCACTACAGTAAGGACAGAGGTTTGATAAGAGATTTTGGCATTTGAATTCAGAAGCTTACTCCAATTTTTAGTTGTTTGCATAAACATTAATGACATTTTTGAAAGAATCACAGAATCACTGAATGTATAAGGCTAGAAGGGACTACTGGAGGTCATCTAGTTAACCAAATTTCTTGAAAAATGTCATTCTGTCAGTGCATGTCACATGGAGACCAGTGCTTTACATTTACTCTGTTGTTTTGTGCAAAAATTAACAATACTTTTTGCAATGGATGCACTTAGACTAATATGAAGACCTTTTAGTGTAAGGTCTTGCTGATTCTGAACTAGGAGAAGGAGACAAATATTAAGCCATGATTCCTGAGTGCACTGAAATACAGTTGCTATTTAGCAACTTACAGCCGTGGATTTATGGAGGAAAAACCCCCAACCTCTCCTCGCTCCATAGTTACACACTATGAAAGTTATGACACCTTAACACGGGAAACTACAGTAGTTACAGATTTTAGTTGGAAAAGTGCATTGAAACTGTAAAAAATATATGGCAATACTCTGAACAGCTGATAGTTCATGAATTACACCATTTACCGAGTCCTGTGATACCAGTTTGTAACTCAGTGTAAATTCTTCTGTTTCACAATAATTAGAGCTAAGTGCCTCTGCTCAGAGGCAGTGGGGGAGTGCTGAATCAATTAGCCTGCCTTCCACCTTCAGCTGTTGTTCCAGGGGGAATATCATCCCACAAATTGTAGAATTTGATAGGGAAATCACTGGTATAGCATCCTAAACTGGCATGGTTTTAGTAGCATATTATCACAATGAGCAGAAGGGCAGAAGTAGATGGCTGGGTAAAGGATATCAGTGTGCTAAGTTCAGCTCCAGAGCACATACATTAACACACACAAATTTATGAGCACTGCATGGTGACAGCAAGGTCATCCAGGGGGAACAGCCATTTCTCCCCATACCACAGGCACATCTCAGGGCCTTGGGCTAGTGACAAAACTGGGCTGAAGAGTCCTAAAGATACAATGGAGGGAAAGTTCTGCCATGCAGCTCAACAGTAATATTAAACGGATGGATGGATGGATGGATGGATGGATGGATGGATGGATGGATGGATGGATGGATGCATGGATGCATGGATGCATGGATGCATGGATGGATGCATGGATGAATGGATGCATGGATGCATGGATGCATAGATGGATGCATGGATGGATGCATGGATGCATGGATGCATGGAAATAATGGCATTAAGTACATCTGATGCAACACTTGTGGAGCACAATGGACTAGAGTGAAAATCATTTCAGTAGGGGTGGGGCCTTTGTGAGCTACAATGAAATTGTTTAAAAGCAACTAACTCTCATTTTAAAACTCTCAGTGACTGAGCAAGTTGAGAAGTCTTAAACTGACCCATTATTTTTGCTGCTGACACGTTTCAGAGAAAACTTTCTCACCAATTCCCATGAGTTTTGCTTCCAGATACAATATAGCGCCAGCACAGCACTGGCTGTCCTCAGGAGCTCACATCCCACCCTATCCTTCTAGCCAGCTGCTGGTTTCTTTGTCCTTCTACCACCAGCAGAACTTGAGTGGATGCTATGGCAGCCTCTGGGCTCACAGGACTCCCAGGGATGGTATCTGAAGCTGCTAGGTTGGGCAAGTATAGGCAGGCAGGGCCCGTAGTTTTTTCTGTTTATGGTGGTTTCCCTTGGCCTCGCTGGGAGCAAATTAATATTTTTTTTTCACTATAGCAATTGTACTTGTGGGAACTTTAGTGTAGCTTGTGGAAATTTGCTTTCAAAAAGGAAAATGTTTATAGAGCCTCTGCATTGTGTCTAATGACCTGGCTGAAACAGGTTATTAGAAAACCTACAGAAGATTCAGACTGCCCTTCAGCCCTGTTCTTTGTAGTTGCTGTTTTTTCTTATTTATTACACTTCAAAGTGATCCAATACTTTCTGAAGGGGGAACTGACCATTTCAGATGCTCTGTACTTCTGAGTTCAAAAATAGCTTAATGTCTGCTTAATTTAATAAACTAGAATGAGAAGTTCTACAGAGGTCACAATTACTGTCAGTTATTTCATTTTGCTAGTACCATCTCCTTAATTAATACCATGAAAACATCTGT
Source organism: Serilophus lunatus (assembly GCA_013399895.1). Taxonomy (NCBI): domain Eukaryota; kingdom Metazoa; phylum Chordata; class Aves; order Passeriformes; family Eurylaimidae; genus Serilophus; species Serilophus lunatus. Next base: position 133,050 of record VXBA01002744.1, read on the forward strand.
CACTCTTTTCCCACAGATTTTGTTTAGAATTGGAAAAAACCCTAAAACTTCACAGTGTATTTGATGTAAAAAACCCCACTGATGTTTGTTTCTATATAGCCAGTTCTCTAGATGCTTTTCATGCAGAGATTAGACAGCTAAGAGAAAATTCTTAGGAATCTTGCAGATGAAGGCTTTGGGGAAGTGAGTCAAAGCTCTATAGTGAGCTTTTGCATTCAGTTTGGCAGGAAGCAACTGGCTGTTTTCACTCCTAACTGCATTCTGGGGTTTTTTTTTGGTGGGCTTTTTTTGGTATTAGTGTTTCCTCGAAGTAGCTAGAAGAAGGGTTAGAGCATTTTTCACAAGATTATTTGTAATATATCCATTATGGAAACCACTGAAAACTGGTCGACTTTTCTCTCACATGATTTTATTGATTTATCCTTCCTGGACCACTAGGAATTGCACATTAGTTCGTAATCTTTTATGTGGGACCATATGGAAGGTTTTTATAAAGAGGGAGAACATATGGAAGGTTTATAAGGAACGGCTTTATAAAACTTTGAAATATGCTATCAGATTACAAATTGCAGGGCATTAAAAAGGCTTGAGTTGGAATCTAAAAAAAAAAAAAAATCAGAAGCAGTGCTAAAACTTATCCCTGATGAATTTGTTGGATCATGTTTTCAGTACATTTAGAAAACATGGATCTATACAGTTTATTTTAACTGCACTAATCTGGAGATTTAGAATATGCTTTTATTTTATTTTAGAGCTGTTTGAAAGTATGACATGCAAGCAATAGAGTGGTTGGCCTAATTTTTTACCCACATAATTTACATGTTTTAGGAAGATCTAATTTTCAAGAACTCTAAACAATATTTCACAATATACATCATAAAATATTAAAGCATACCAACAATTTACAAAAATTACTTGCATACCCCTATTTAAATCACACAACACAGAATGATTGATTCTGGAAAGGACCTCTGGAGGCCGTCCAGTCCAATTGAATCATTTGAAGATATCCATTACCTTGCAAGTAACACAGTGAAAACTTTTGAAAGCAAAATTCTGTTCTAGGCTATTTAAAAGCCAAACCAGTATGTAATGCATCACGCTGTGCAGAGGGAAATTCAAACTCTAATGCTCAGCAGGAAACCTTCCAAGTTACAAATAATTCTGTCATTCCTCAATGAACTTTGCCTTAGTTTGAGCAATTTTTTGCATGACACCAAAGTAAGTAGTTTAGATGTCTGGATTATTTATTTGAGTTTGATTTTAACTTTGAATTTCTTTAACTTTACTGGTTTGAAAACAATAAAGCATTCACGTTTTATCTCATTTCTGATAATTAGATCCTTTTAACCCAGTTCTTGGTGAAAATATTTTAAAAGTCCTGCTTTTCTGTATCAGGACCCCTAATTTATGCTCTGGATTTAAATTTACAGGATCTATCTAGGAACATGAAGAAGACAAGCAGGGCAAAAATAAGCAGGGCAAAGCTGCTGTTCAGATCTCCAACCCTGAAGAGTTTAACCTTGAGATCCTTGTGAAAGACAATGCTTTCCTACAAACCTGAAGTGCTGGAGTTCTCTCATTTCTTGACTGGCAGACGGTAATAAATCCAGAGTTAGGCATATTTACATAGAATGAGATAATTTGAGAAAACCCCAATTATAACAAGTTTTGGCTTTACTTATGACTTCTCTGGGAGAAAAAGCAAATGCTGAAAGAAGCTTGGAATTCCTAAAGAGGAACTGATGTAAGTTACAGAATGCTTGGGGAGAATATTATCATCTAATTTAATTTCCCTTGCTGCTTCTTTAGAAACAGGAGATTGGAGGGGGAAAAAATTTAGGCAATTTCTTGAAAACAGTTCTACAAACACTACAGCCATTTATTTTGTGATGTGTTAAATGTCAGCAGACATTGAAGTTGTGGTTTGCTGAGAAGACTGGTGTGACAACATTAATATGATTACAGCTTTTAACAGCAAAAACAACTGCTATGTTGAATCATCTTTGTAGTCTTAATGGAATAGTAATTGGAAATACTGTGCTTCTGTGGAGTGAACTAATCTGTGTATGCTTAAGGTGTCCATTAAATAAGTATTTTTCAGTTGGTGCTAAACTGAAAATAGCTTTAGCACAAGAATTCTGGAATCTTTATGTATTTACAGTTTTGTATGATACTCTGTTAAAAGCACTGTATGATTTTGGATTTATTTACATTTGGATTTCATTATAATGCATGTATTATCAAATTAGCTGGAAATAAATTTAAAATTAGACTTCACGATAGAAAAATCAAAGCCTGCGATATCAGCCAAGCCCTTTGTGATTCATTTTGTATCCAACATGATTTCAGGGAATTATTAATCCATTAATAATTAGCAATATTAATTAAATTTCAGTCATCTTTTGATCACTTTTTTTTTTTAATATATATTTTGGAAGGAAAAATCTCGAGTAAAATCTAAGTATTCCTATCATATGGAATTCTTCATCCTTTAAGACAGGAACTTTCTATGTGAAATGTTGTTGGGGTCATATAAAAGGAATATTAAGAAGTTCCAGGGGCTTTTAAATTTCCAGATAACTATTTCCATAGTAGTTCCATAAAAAGATAGAGATTAAGTTTTAATTTTGTACTTCATGTTTGAAAATTGCAAGAAGTTTTAGTTTAATCAGTGAAATAGCTTTTCATGGGTGACGTGAAGATGAATGAATTCGTGCAGCCTGCTATACATTCTGCAGCTCTGCAATGAAAACTCTGATTATGCACTCTTTTAGCTTTGTTACCCTGTAACAGCATGAACAAAGAGTAGGAGAAAAATTCTGTCCACTTTTAGAGAGTAATTAGTATCATTGAAAAAGGCCCACTTTTTCTAGTTAAGAAAAAAAATGGTTCCAAAGAGTCAACCAAAAATAGTGATTTTTTATTAAACAAATGAGGGTGAGGATTCCATTCACTATTCACATTCATACAATTCACGATTTACAGTTCACTAATTTCAATGAAATTAAGTACACAGCTTTGATTTTCTTTTTGGTTACAAACACTAAGTGAGTTCCTCAAATAAGTAATGCCAAGATTATAAGTGGGAAAATCATTATCATTGCCATAATTGTGACCTTGGATGAACTCTTTGATCAGAAGTGTGTTACATGCTGGTTCACATTTACAAATCTGTATGCTAGACAGAAAGCCCTCTTTGCTCAGGCTCAGTGAAGGTGTCCCAGACTACACCTGATGAACCACTTTAGAAGACATGCGTTAGGCTCCTGTATCTATCTATGGGCTGGGGCCTGCCTATAGACAGGAACTCTGCTTTCTTTTTTGGAAAACGCTACTAACCAAAGAGAATTAGCTTTGATTTCCTTTTTGATATCAGTGTATTCAGAGGATTCTCTCTCAAGCTCAAAGACCATTTGGTGTTAAGTGTGAATGCCATGTGGTAAAAACCTCTCTCATCAGATTTCCTTGCTTTAGTTTTGGCAACAGTGTTTCTAGCAAGGTGGATGTTGGGCAGTCATCGTTTACATAGGCTATGAAGTAATATTTTTCAATGTTTGTAAAGAAATTAATTGAAAACTGGAAGTAAATTGCCAATCTTATCTAAATCAGCAAAATGGTGTTTGTATGCTGAAGAACATACTCAACTACAGCTGAGAGGAAAAAAGAAGAAAAAGGAAAGAGAGGAGACTAATTTCCAAAGTGGGTAAATTATTCTCAGTCTAGGGACATATTAACAAGTTGCTGTTGTTTCAGTAAGAAAGGAAATAAATTATATGAATTCTAGCAACAATACAATGGTTAGGTTCAGATTTCTACTATTATGGAAATACTATGCTTCTCTAGATGAAATATTGAAATGAAGTAATTACCAACTAAACTTATTTACTTTCAAATTTTATTCAGCAGAAATGACCTTGTTAAAGTCTAGTAGAAAAATGACAATATTTACTGACTGATATAGTCACGAATCTATTTTGGAATGTCTGACTGAATACATTTGCCTCTTAAAATGTGTTTACAGGATTGTCATTAGTGTTTTGTGCTTATATTAAGAACATATTTAAACTGAACCCTCCGTAACTTCACACAATATATTATGACATTTTAAAAAAATATACTTTTTCCCCCACATTGCTTCTCTCTTTTAATTTTCTCCCTTAACAGCTTTATCATCTACTCCTGATTTATAAGCATTATAGTTCTCTGTGAAGAACTGTAAGATGTAAGAAGCAGATTTTTTTCCAACCAAAACAGGAGTTTGGAAAGGATCCCAAGCATTTTGCATCCAAGTTATTTATTCATCTGGAACCTGAACTATGTACCTATTAAGAATCAGAAAGATAATTATAGTTAGTTAAATGGATACAGCAAGACTCTCAGTAGAGAGGAAGTGAAGAAGGATTATTTGGAGGTCAGAAATATACAAAGAAGGTAGTGACGGGCTGAGTTAATCTATTTTGAATAAAGAATTTTACAAATGAGAACTATATTTAAATGATGGCATTATTTTGTGTGGACGTTGATGATAGTGCTAGAAGAATGGTGGAAACAGAAATAATTTATCTGTCTTGGCTGGAGCTGCAATGCTGAGTGAGATCAAAATGGGCAGGTACAAACTTCTGTCACTAAAGTACCTACTTGTTCTCCAGAGCCCAACACAGAAAACATGTCACTTTTCAACAGACCATAACTCCAACTGTCTGAACAGATATTCGTTGCAAAATATGATTGCTCCGCTTCCAAATTTCAAAGATTTCTGGCTAATCATTGAAAATTATTATTTCCGGCATTTTTTACTTCAGTATCCTGGAAAATTAATCTCCAAGTGGGAAGCATGTCCCAACTGCCAATATTCCATACAAGTGCTTTGTTTCCTGGGTGAGGAATTCTTCTCCTTTTCTGTCCCATCAAAAGCATCACAACTAAATTTTTTTATAGCAGTCCTTGCACTAGAAAGAAGATGATGTTGCAAATAGCCAAAGGGTTTTTTTTCCTCACATCTAACTCATGTTTCCATAAAATACAGGTCAGTTATATGATAAAATTCCCAATCCATATTTCAATTCTTCTTCTGCTGCTGCTGTTAAAGATACTCCAAGCTTGTTACCTTCCATTAAAAATTTAGGTGTGCGCCTTTAAGCTCAATACATATAGCTTTATATAAGAAAATATCACAATACAAACTTTTGAGGCAGAGGTTTATATGAGAGACCATGTCTGACATCTGGACAACCACTCCTATAATTGCCTGATGAACTTGCAGTTTAGAACTGATGGCCTCTCCGTTTTGGGGTGATAGGAGACTGATCACATTGATCATCTTGCTCTAGTTCATGTAAATATATGGGCTGTAACTTGTTCTTACATGTTAACCTGGTAGCACTGCCCTTTCAGCTAATTACTGATGTTGACCTGGCATGTTCTATTTCATCACAAATTTGGGAAAGTGGACTTAGGCCTAAATAACATAGAACAAGAAAAAATTACTATTTCATTTGTTATTCACATACTAACAAACAAATGTAGAATTTGAAGAGATGTGAACCAGAGAAGGGACACAGATTTTCTGGAACAGTTTTAAAGACTCAAACTTTCATCCAGTTAATTAAAGTTCAAGCATAAAAGCTTGTCTGTTTAACTTTGCTTATTAGGTGAATTAAGGTATGTGTACACACTACATTCCCTTATTTATTTTGTGAAGGCTATAACTCAGACAGCTATTAACTAGAAGCTGGACACAGAACGTGGTTGAAAGTGCTAACACAAATATTATTGGTCCATAAAGAGTGTCAGAATATTCTACAATGAGAAACACATAAGTGGGCTCTATCTTTACTAGTGACACAGGTATTTACAGTAATATTTAAAAGTTATTTAAGGAGCTCAACTTAACAATAAAAATCTGGTTGCTCTCTTGTACCTGTTTACATTAATGAAACATGCATTTTTTGAGTTTCACAGAAGTCCTAAGGTACATACCTCCATTCTCAGCAACCTAAAATCCACTGGACTAGAGAAGTTTAATATTATTTATAACATTCACTACATCTGACAACTCTTCTGTAATAAGATTCCAGCATTATTAAATTCTTTAGCTGTAATGATTATGGGTTCAATAGCACTCTGTCTCCTGGGTTTCTGAACACTTCATAAATACCTTTGGACTTTATGATCTTAAAGGTCTTTGCAACCTAAATGATGCTGTGGTTCTATAATAAACAAATGTGTAAATCTCCACAATAATCTTTTCATACATGTAAGGCTTATCCAAAAAAACAGATAAATGCAAAAAAACCCCAAAAAACAACCTGTGAGGATGAACAAGAACTCTTCATGCACAAGCAAACTTCAGGCAACATTAAGATAATACACTGAGAATAACTGCATCAAATTGAAAGCATTAGGGATACATTAGTATTTTGATACACTGATATAAGTTTGAATTTAGTTAAGCTAGTGAGAATGGCATCTGTTTCTCTCAAAAGAAGAAACAATGGGGACTTAAAGAGTCACTGTAATTATGTGTCCCATCTCTCATCTTGTCACCTCAAGAATCTGTGTTCCTTGGTATCACAAATGAATCTAAACCAAACATCTGCCAAGGGACAAACCCACCAAATTTTCTCTATTATTTTGATTCCCAATCTAAATTTGTCCTATATAAGTGCAGTCCTAGTGTAGCATTTTAACTCAAATAATCATGAAACAGGAAAAACTTGGTATGACAAGGCTTCTACTCTAAACAAGACATATCTCTTATTTTTAAGAATCAACTGTAATTCATGAAAATACAGAAGTATGTTCCCCTACCTGTGATTGCATTCCTGGTACAATGTTTTAACTTACGCCACTGCAGCCTACACCACCTTTATTACCACTCTTTCATTCTTTGGAGGACTGGTAGAACAAGAACTACATCAGAAACTAAGAGAGTAATGGCAGCACAAAAGAAAGGCAGTAAGTAAATTAGTCTGAGGCAATGAGATGTCAGTCCTGACTGTATTGCATCATATAATTATTGCATTCTAACTTATGCTCTGCGATTTAATTCTTTTTCCTTAGTACTTTACTGAAATTACCCCAAGAAATATCTGATGACTCTACTGCACAGTCATGGTAATAACAACTGGGAAATTGTCCTCAGTGGTTCACCATCAGCCTGGAAAGACACAAATACTACGGCCCAGGACTTTGATTACTGTTCTGTTTTCTCCTTAATGACTGCAATGCTGGAACTAAGAGCGTGTTTCTAAATCTGACAAAGACAGCAAAATGGAAGGGTTTTGCAAACCAGGGACAGGTGTGAGAAAACAGAGAACAAAATGCTGGAAGACAAAGCAGGTCAATTGAGATGGCAGTAAAGAACAACACAAACACATCCTGGAGGAAAGACTAGACAGCCCGCTGTATCACAGAGGAGGATCTATTGGTCATAATAAATCAAAATAAAACATTTTATGGTTGCTATTGAAAACCACATGTATTTAAAGATGAGTAACACAGTTTACATTTAAAACAGTTATTTCCTGCTTGCTACTGGAAGGAAAGGTTCAGCATCAGCTGTAAGGCCATACTTTATAAAAAATATTAATTGACTGGAAGGAATCCAAATGAAAGTGTTAAGGATGACCAAAAGTCTAGCAAACATTTACCATAAAGAGAGACTTGACAGAATCGGGGTGATTTACTGAAGACAGTAAAGACATTATAATGGTCTACAAATGTAAAATATTGCTGCAGAGAGGAAAGGCACAAACTGTTCCACCATAGACAGGAAAAGAGTTAATGGCCTTAAGGTGCAGTAAAAAAAAAAAAAAAATCAATTTAGCACTACGAAGGTTAAGTATGAGAACAGTTAAACACTCAACTTTGCCCAGGGAGGCTGTAGAACCTTCACCAGGAAAGGTGTGTTAGAAGAGGTTAGGTAACCATCTACTCAGGCTAGTTTAAATGTAATTGATTCTGCCTTGGGGCAGGAAGATGAATGTGACCTCTCAGTATCCTTCACAGCTCAATGCTGCATATTCCATAAATTAAAAGAGAATGATTTGTTATTGAAAAATAGTGCAAATTTTATTTAATTTGCTTTTTAAAAGGTCACAACCCACTTTCAATTTTGAGTGCACTGCTAACAATTAGGTTGAAGTTTACCAAATGCTTCTGATATAATTCGACTTTTCTGGACTATAAAATACAGCAGAATCAATTACTCTCAAACTCAGCATGTCTTAGCATTAACTTCAGTGAGAGCACCTCACTTCTCAGCAAAGATTTAGAAACAACAAAGTTGCAACACGACTTTACCAGTGCTCAATCACATGTATATTTACTAGTGTGTTTTTGCCTCTATGCAGAAGAAATTAATGTACAGTTATCAAAATAAATCAACCGAATACAACTTGTGAATTGGGATTATTGATTTCTTTATATACACTCTTTAACCCTCTCACTCCTTTAATTGTCAGCTGCAATTGCCATTGTCATTTATAATTGTTCTTATCATTGCTTATATGGTTTTCCTTCACAGGCAACAGAGCAGCCATGTTGTGCAGCAAATCTGTCAGCACAGTGCAATCTTGTCTCCCCCGTTATTTTCTGAATCTTCTGGTTTCAGTTGTTAAAAAAGCCTGAACCCTTCAAATATTCCTACACACCGTAACTATCTTGCCCTTTAACTTACTGTACCATATTCTTCTATACTTTCACGGTGGAGGGAAAAATTGCATCTTTTATTCAGAAGACAAATGGAAATGCAATCATTTGTGGTTAATAATGATGCTAATTATGCAAATTAATCACTATACATTTCCTTTACAAGATAGTCTGGACATATCTACAGGACTTTATCTCTTTATGGCTGTTAGTAGGAATGATTTTTGTCATCTATTTTTCTACTAGAACATCTCACATCAAAGCATCTAAATATCTGTGAAAGTCAGGTCCTATGTGTCTGAATACAGACATTTGGAGGCAAAGGATGCTGAAGAAAGTGAAATTCTGTTTCTCAGATATAATCTATAACAGTAGTATTACAGAAGTTCAGTTATGTTAGATAGTACATCATGGACTGATTAAGCTGCTGCTAACAAGATATTAGCTGCTTGACTGTTTGACAATAAGTTTTTTCTTCTTTGCTTATCATCCTTTGAAAGATGTTGCAGCAGAATTGACTGTTATAATGTATAGCTTGCTAACTGCAAAAGAGGAAAGTAGAACACAGAAATGTGACTGATTTGAACTGCAGGACACCATAATGGCCCTTTGATTTTTGCAATAAAGCTCTAAGAATATAATGCATGAAAGACAAATTTAATTTTTCCAGAAGTTGTCATTCAGGAGAACCGAGTACTGTGAATTCTTAACTTTTGCCAGCAAGCTTGCACAAATGGATGCATAGTAGTTTGCATGTGTTATTAGAAATGTCCACACACATGTATGCATGTGTAAAAATAGCTCAGTACTATCAATATTAATTATATTCTTCGAGTACCAGACATAAATATTTTGCAAGAAGGCCACAGATACTGTCTTGTGTTACAGCAGTCATGCACAACTCTAACTTTCAGCTCTGTATTTTGGATGATATTTTAATAAACTGATCTCGTAACTTTGGCTAACCGTGCTGATGGTGGTTGTGGGTTTTGCGTTAATTTGCTGCCCACAGCAACACTGAATTCAGTAATGTGTTGTAACATTTATTTATGAAATAGGATATAAAGAAAAATAAAGGGAGTGAGCCAAATTTAAATTTACAGCTCCACCTACTGAAAAATTTATAATACAACTGGAATCCTGACGTTTTGTCTATCATTATGTGCATAACTACAATATGCTTCATCAGACAAATTCAACTTTATGCAAAATGCCATGTAAAGCCCATTGGCTAATATGACACATTAGTATCACCTCCGTTTTGTGTCACAGTGGATTGTCCATACAAGCAGAATGGAAGTCATTCACAGATGATTAATATCTTCATACCTTGCTGTGTACCTATGTTGCATAAGGCAGGTACAAGTGCCTGATATTGCAAGAGGTGGGTTCAAGGGATGGATTTAAAGCCATTCTGGCCTCCAGCAAATGCCTAGAGATCCTAGTGATGCTTTAATGGTGTACTGAGATTACTGATAGATGTAAATGTCAAGATTTGAAATTGATTACACTGTAAGTTATAAAAAATTCTATAATGCTAAAGTGGAATTTATTAACATTGTATGTTTTCTGTTGGTCCTAAAGGTTTTACTTTTCAGAATTGAATAATAAATACTATAATGTAGGTCCTATTTTCTTGTATATGATCATAATCATATTTTGTAAGCTATCATGGTGTAGCCTACTTCAAGTAGTCACAATTTGGCTCTTAAAAGGTCAACATTTAAACTTCGCAGAATCACAATTCCTGGGAGTACAATTTCAACTTCCACAACCAGGGTTAGAATATTTCAAATACTGCCACAAAATTACCTCAATCCTTTTGCGTAAAACTCAAACATACAACATTATGTGTATAATAAACATATATAGTAGAAAATGTTTCACCTTCTGAAATGAATCTGAACTCCATTTAATAGTCATAACCTGTTAACAGGTTGGAGAAAAGGGCAACTTTAGATTCATTACACTAAGGACTCAAAGGCCTAGAGCACAATGTCTTGGCTGAAAAAAAAAATCAGTCCATTATGTCCTGCATTTTTGAAAAATTAAAAACAGGTCAGGTATGAAGAGCTACCTACAGTAAATTGTAGTGAATTGCTGCTGCTTGCCTTCCTTAGGGAAAAGGTAAGGTGCCCTGATTTTAGGGCTTTTGTTGCACAGAATGCATTATATAAAATAACTTAAAAAGAAAATTAATTATTAAAGTTTTGAATTTAATCTGCTAGGTGACTGGCTGAAGATTTCAGAACTGCAATAGTATTCAATATTTGAAAGGCACTAAATCAAAACAGTAAGGAGATAATAAAGGAATTGAAAAGGAATTCCAAACCCAGGCTCAATGTCTGAGGATATAAGTTTACACAGAACAAAATGTCTGGGTGCTTTTTTCATTTATCCTCCTTTTGTGAAGGGCCCATTTTGAAAATTCTTCTACAGAATATCAATATACATAAGGCTGTTAAAGAAAATGAATGCCTTAAAAAGATTACTTTTTTACGTGCCAGGTGCAAGTCCTCCAGTACTCAAAATTTGGAAACAGAACCAATTCCTTAAAAATCATCTTCAACAATTGAAAAGTTTTTAGGGTAAAGTTCGAGGGGGAGGGGAACAAACATATTGTGAATGTAATAAAGCCCTCTCATGCATTGATATTTTGTATTGACACAGTATTACATAATGCTGGTTACATAGGCTGTGCTTTAGTCTATTGTGTAAGATAACACCAAGCTAAACTAACTATAGGTTCCAGTCTGGATTTCCTCAAGTACAGTTACAATAGTCAGACCATTTTTTCTGTCTTTGTAGATATAGTTACACTGTTTCCTGTAAGCATAACCTTAATATATTTTACAGACTTTTCATGGAAAATCTGCAACACAGACTCCATCATGATGTAGAAGTGGAAGACACATCTTCTACATAGCCCAGCTTTCAACTCTGGTCACTGTTTGTGCTGGAGAAAGAAGTTCTTATACCTGTTTATGGAACAGAAGCAGCTTGGTCAAGAATATAAAACTCATCTGAGCATGCTCTGACACACCCCAAAAGAGATTTCAAAATTATCACTGTGCTAATTAACTTGAAAGGGAAACATGGATGTTTTTATAAAATACCTAAGCATCCATGATAAATTTGCAAGGCAGTAAGCAGCCTTTTACAGCAAACCATGAAAGGAATGGTGTTGCAAAAATAAACCAAACAGGAATACAGTTTTCCTTGTTACTTCTGGTTAGTAACTGAAGTGAATGATTGGATCCATATTCTGTGCTACGGTGTATTTGCCTTGGACCAGCAAACTGCCCTTGAAATGAACTCTCTGCTAACAGAAAGCTTGGGCCACAGCAGTGGTGCCTACAGCTCTCTGTTTAGGGATTGCAGTTAGGAAAAATGAGAAATTAAGCAATAAGAAAAGGGAATTAAAACCTTGTTTCAGACCTCCTTTTGAGCAGGCTTAGTGTAGCATTTTTTTATCCTGTACAGTAGATATTCTATAGCCATTTTGAGAACAGTATAATTTAAAAGTTAACATCTGCTTAGCTGGTTGCACCACAAAAAAGCTCTCATTTGTTAGGAACAGGTGAATTTGTTATTGCTCCAGTCAATAGCTATTGACTTGGTAGAGCACTTCTGCTTATTACAACCAAATCCTTTTTCTTTTTTGTTCAATAGTCAATGACATTATAATGGAAGGTACTGCTTACAAACTGATGCAATATATATCAGCAACAGCTAGAAGTTGATGACTAACGGTTACAAAGAGGAGAGCATGTGCTAAGAAGAGCATTACACACCTATTAATCAAATTTACTGCATCCAATATGCCTTTATAGGTTAGTGGAACTGTAATGCACTTGAGATAAATAGTTTCTGCTGTTATTAATCTAAGCTTCAGCACAGAACACCTTTTAATCATGCTATCATTACATTAATAATTCGGCTAGAACAAGGTTCTGTCTGACTTTTACCTTTTGGCTTACCTTTTACCTTTCAGTTATAGGAAATTTGGATCCTGCAGTTCTAGACTTAGGATTTAGTGAAATGCAAGGAAACAGTTCTAGTCCAAGCTGAAGTCATGTGATTCTCTTAATACCACAGATGGGGCAGTATTAAATGCAAGGCAACATCCTAAAGACAAACTGGAAAGAGAGAAGCAGAGCAGAGCTGCACAGCCTCCTCCTTTACACTTTATGTAACTTGCATTTCCTATGCCTTGGGATGAAGTTTCTTGATAATTCATGCAGTCCTTTTTCATTCTATAGTTATCAATGTATAATTGTTTCATTTTTCTTAAACCTGCCTGACCCAAAAATATTTTATTTCAAACTTCTGAGAAATATGTATTTATATAGGACAGTGTGACTATAACAGTAACATGGACTATTTTTATATTACCTTTAAACAAACACTAGAAAACAATAATAAAGTTTGCTGACACCTTGGGGAAAAGTAGTACTGCTAATGAGGACTCTTACAGGTGTCTATAATCACCTTTCCTGCAGAACACACAAAAATATTCCAGGGTTAGAGCACTGATTTAGCTGTTTGTTTCTGCTTTCTGAATGCAATCTTAATTTCGATCTGGACTGGTGATGAATCATTACAGATCCTGATCATACTTGTGAGACTGGCTCATAGACTGCCCACATTGGTGACAACTGTGGAATTTAATTGCTTCTGTACTTTTCATTGTGAAACAAGGAGCTAAATTCAATTACATTCCTACACATTTACATCTCTTGACAAAAATCTCCAGTGCTGCTCAGCCAGTATTAACTTGGGTTCTTGTTTGGTGTCAACACAGCAGTTACTGGCAAATGAGCAATGGAGAGACTAAGCCCCATCTTTCTTGCAACGCAATGGATTTTGTTAGGCTTGTTATGTTTTGTTGCACCCAAATATACCTAAATAATAATCAATTTATCCTTGCAATACTGTGTCAAGAAAGAAAAAGAACCTCTTCTTAATTTAGAACCACAGAGGGACAGATTTGAATATGGTCAGGTCATTCCATAAACCTATTGAAATTCCATTCCAAGGACACAAGTTCAGAAGCTATACTTTGCTCCTTACTCTGGTACTTTGTATTTTCCAAAAATAGCTTTTGATGTTGTAACAAGGTGAAAACAGGAAATATTCAAAATATATTTATTGTATTTACTGTGAAGGTAAGAGGACATTATTGTTTTATACAACAAGACTTCTCTTCAAACAAAAAATATAAATACTGCACATTAGCAAACAACATGGCTTTGTTGAGAAAATGATTAATTCTAAAAAGACTATGAATTTTGAATTCCAGTTTACAATTCATTACTAAAAAAATTCGTCATTAAAGAAAATAAGTCTTTTTATTTAATACTTAAAACACCACCAGGTATTTCAGCATTTCAGAAGAGTCCATAACAGCACTAAAAATGCTAGATTTCAGAAGGAAGGAATATATCTTGGTAGCTGCAACAGTTACAAAGAGTAAGACATTTTGTAGATTATTCTGGAATTTTAGTAAATAATTTGCAGGTGTACAGTAAGTTACATTAAGTGTTTACATTTTATTTATTTATTTAAAATAGGAAATCCATCTTTTCTGGTACCAAAATCAGTACGCCTCCACCAAATAAATAATAAATACTTGTGCAAAAAGAAGAGTATAACTGATATGTTGCAAGAAAATTTTACTTCATTGTCAACTCAGTTACATTTATGTTTTTCTCCACTTGGCTTTAAGTAATCTCTCCTGTCTATTTAATAAGATCCTGTAAAGATATCACTCAAATGAGGATGACTGTTATTAAAAAAAACCAAAATAATTCTAATTGAAAACAGATATGCATTTCCTATTATGGTCGCAAGTGCTGCAGTATCAGCTGTCACTTAATGATTTGCAAGATTTCTGAGAACGGTAATCCATATTGAGTGTGGACATAAATGCTAAATTTCAATACTTAATGACATAGAATGGGGAAACCAGTATAAAATTATTAACTAAAAATATTAGTAACTTACTTTTTGTAACAACTCCTTCAAGGCGAATTATATTTGGGTGATCAAATTGTCCCATGATACTAGCCTCTCTCAGGAAATCTCTCCTCTGCCTGTCCATATAACCACCTTTTAGAGTTTTAATTGCAACAGGTATCTCTCTTTTTCCTGGTGTCTTCAGACGTCCACTGCAGACTTCTCCAAACTCACCTTAAATAGATAAAATATTTGTTAGCTCATGCTCAGTGCCTGTACACAAAGATATTCCAGAAACTCACACATCCCTTAGAAGTGGACAGAGAAATAACAGATGGGATATTCAGGTTCCTGAGTTTCATCACATCCCAGAAAATCAAAATATTCAGTAGTACTCCACAACAAATGATCATCTCTCCTTTGTGCCACACCATGAGATAATGGGGACTTGTACTGCCCCTGCACCAGCCAAACCATCTGCCCTCCACAGTGTGGTTCATTTTGCTTTACTGACACTTTGAGACTGAACTTTGATATCAATATGTATGTGATATATAACTGAGCATTTTATGAGGGAAGAATGTAGTGATACTTAGATTTTTATTCCAATGATGACAAAATATCTATCTAAAATATTTATGTTTAGCAATATTTATCTCTTGTGGTGAAATGTACTGAAGCTATATAATAAAAGCCCTGATATTATCTGATTACTTGACTATCCCCCAATTGTAGAAAGTATTTAAAAAGTACTTTATGCTATTATGCCCCAGAAGAGCATTTGTAC
Source organism: Serilophus lunatus (assembly GCA_013399895.1). NCBI lineage: Eukaryota > Metazoa > Chordata > Aves > Passeriformes > Eurylaimidae > Serilophus > Serilophus lunatus. The sequence goes on from VXBA01002744.1 coordinate 148,450, forward strand.
ATGATTTATTTAAATGGACTTGCACACCTACTTGAAATTAATTAGATATTTCCCTGCTCAGACACCCAAAGGCCAACAATTTCAGCAAATCTGCTCTAAGTTGTGTAACAAGAGGAATGGCAAAGCTTGTTTTCCCTGATGTTTTCCTGTGTATGTTATGGCTTGTGAAGAATGCATGACTCCTCAGATCCCCTTTACACATTTACTAATTGAGTTTGTATGGAAATCATAATCTTACTTTGATCTTGAAGTCACTCAGAAGTTATTTAAATGCCCTACCAAATATACTCTGAATGCCTGCAGGTCAGTTTTCAATCAGTTGTAATTCATAAATGAAAAACAATATTCACAAGAATATTTCAAAGTACTTCTTAGTGCAGGGAACATTCATAGCAAAACTAAATCTTCTACCGCAGCCATTCTGGAATCAGAACTGCTGAAAACAAAAAAAAAAACCCAAGTAATTAACAGATATATATTTAATTGGAGGAAATAATTGGTTACTCCCTCCACTGAGTTCTGTCTGAATTAGTTTTCCTTAAACTTTAAGGACAGAAGAAAAGAAAACAAAATAGGAGAGCTCTATTCTGTAACAGTGTGCCTTCAGATATAAACCAAATCTAGAAGAGAGAGACTTTGAAGGCAGAAGCTTCACTTCAGAAAATTATACCTCCCTGATGTTATGGGATTAGAATGGATATTGTTATACAGCTTTTATTTTATTAGGTTCTGTCACTTCCACTAAAACAGAACAAAGTTTTATTAGTCAACAAGATCCAGGAAGAGTGGAGAGAAACAGAACAGTTTCATAGCTTGTCTTTCACTTCAAAGACAGAGGTATCATCAAGTGCAGGGTAGTATTAACAGATGCTCAACATAATCTCTGAATAAATTAGCAGCTTCTTAAACAGATAAAAAAAGTCAAGTGTCCCATATCTTCTTTCTACAATTTCCTCTCCCCGCCTTCAATTTGTTTTATTTCTATTTAATTTTCAAAAATAAATTAAAGCATGTGCTTCCCTGAAGATGCATACAAATACAAGATATGTGAAAATATATGCCATCAGACTAATGCTCTGGGACTCTTTTGACAAAAGGGGAAAATGTGTTAAGATTTTCCCATATGATTTTTCTTCTTTAGCCTTCAGAATGCTCTTCTTAAAAGTTCCCTTGCCTGACTACTGCCACTGAAAAAGCAGTAGCTCATTTGGACTTGTAAAGTGCCACCATAAAAGAAACCTGAACGCTTTGCCGGAGACATGGTATATCGGTCTTCTATTCTGTGATATGTTCAGCAGGGCTAAAACACATCTCCAGAGCCATGACCTTATCATCTTACTGATTTTTCAAACTTATGTGCCTAAAATAAGAAGAATTTCCAATTTTTTCTCTTGATGAAACAGTGAGAAGTAAAAATACTAGTCTTAATACCCATATTTTTTCACAAAAATCTCTGATCAATAAACCTGCAGAACTGCAAAATCTCATTTTTGAGCATAATTTGAGAAGCACAACCATTTTGCTGCTGTAAGACTATACAAGAGTATTACAGCTTTGGAATTTCATAAATAATGGTATTCATCCCTCAGGGACTGCAAAAGGCTGTTCACAAAGTGTTTTTAAATAAATTAAACTGATGGAAGCAGGAGAAGGATTTCCAATTCCAAGATATATTATCTGCACAACTTCTACAGCAGGAAGAAGAAATATTGTATCTTCTCCCCAACCTGTTTCTTTTACCAGTTTTTGATGCATGATTTGTAAATTAGGAAAGAAATTTCACTCCCCTTGGATATTGGGATTGATAAACCGGTGAAAATGAAGAATAACAGCAGTTTTTTTTGTGACAGGATGTCAAACAGACAGTAAGAGATCGTCATTTCCCAGAACAGACAGTTCCTACACTCAGAAACCTAAAGTGTGTGTAATAACTTCTAGTTCTCTTTTAGGCTAGATGGAGACCAATGATACAATTTAAAGCACTGAATTATTTGCACACCGAGCATTTGACAAGATTTCATCCCATAGTGTTTTTTTCTATGGTTTTGTAAAGGTAAAGAATTTTCAATGTTTTTCAAGTCAGAGGGGAATGTGTTCAAGAAAAGGGATTTTTTAAAATCTAAGAATGTCGTTGCTCAAGTTTAAAGATAAACCAGACAAATGTTGACCCTGCAGCAGTAAGGGTACGTGGCTGCATGTGCAATAAGTAGAAGCTAAGAGCCAGATGTCAATGAAGTTGACAGCTTTCCTTGCTCCGGGGAAAAGGCTAATGATAACTAGAGAAAAAAGAGTTCATTGTCTGTTTAGTTTTAATAAAATGTAAATAATCCCTGGTTTAACAATATAAACCTCATACATCTTACCATATGTTACACAAAAAGAAGCTAATTGAGCAGTCTAGAAACTTACTCTTAGCAAACCACACATCTATTTTCTCATTCAGTCAGGACATATCTGTTCCTTAAAGTGAAATATGAACAGTCAGTCACTTAAAAGTCTGATGTGCAGTCTGGTATTACTACATGGGATCAAAACAAATGTCTTGCAGCACAGACAGTTGCTGTTGATATAACTGAAAGGTCACAGCACCAAATACAGCTCAACTCATTTTCCAATTTTAGTCATTTTACCTGTGGGAGAACTAGCAGGAGACTTAGATTATAAAAAGAATAATGCCTACTCTCAGTGAAAAATTGAAAAATTGTTCTCTTCCTTGAGTTTCAACATTTTAACAAAGAAAATAAGAGGATAATTTTAACTTCTAAGACAGACTTGACAAAGTACCTCCGGGAATTCCTTCCTTGAAGAGGAGCTGAAGCCTTAAACCGAATAGCAAGAAGTGATGGGGAAGAAAAGAGTGTCATGGGCAAGACAGAATGAAAACAATAATATGTCAGTTGGTGCAGCAAGCACTGAAAGGGGCCATCTAAAGAAAATCTACAGTAATGAATAGATGGCAAATTGTGAGAACTGGCAAAAAAAGCACATAGCGATCTTTGTAATAAGCCAATGTCAGATCTGACGGAATGTTTAATACTAGTGATAAAGAAAAAAATCAGCCAAGTGTTTTGAATCCAAGAATATGAAATATCAAATTAAAGAATACTAAAATTGAAGAATACTAAAATTTTGTCATAAGGAGTGGGTAAAATAATAGGGCATGGCACCATTTAACCAGTAACTATTGTGACTATTGCTAGAATGTGAACTTTATTCATACATGTTTGGTTGGTTGATGTTATCAGAAGAAAGATAAGCTAAGCAGGTAAAACATATAGGTCCTGGTTTGCCTTTCGTATTGTTGGTCACTATGAATTTTTTATCAAACTGCAAATTTCATTTTGGTTGTAAGCTGTTTTCCATACTGCCTTTACCCTCCAGTTTGAACAAAGACATCAGGAGAAGATATTAGATGAATAATAAGAGATCATTGACACCTATTAGCCTAGATAACCTTTAATTCAATTAAAAGGGCTACAAAACTGTAGGTTTTTTCTCAGTAAACCAAATGTAAGGTTGGAGATGATGGGATTTCCATCTTGACTCTGCATTCATGGGCAGATATTGTTACTTTAATGCAGATATTTTGTGTCTACACGTGGAAAAAGAAAGACTGAATAATTTAAAGATGACTTTGGAAACTATATAGTTCACTTGCTTTATTTTGACCAAAACACCAGTAAAAAGGGCAGTAATTCAGAGCATTTGCAGATGTACTGGAACACCAAAAGCATGCCAGAGGGGGAGACTGGGAGAGCTGAGATTAAAGTTTCAATTAATTGTCTAAACAGAACATTGTAGTTGCCTCCAAAAACATCAGCTCATTAAATGTCAACTAGGAGGACCTGGAGAGGGATTTTAACCAGAGATTGCACTAATTCATTTATTTCTTGAAGTAATCTCACAAGCTCAGCATCCTTTCTTAAATTGTTGCTGCTTTGCCTTTCTTATAAGTACCTGCCTAATGATACACACTTGCAATAGTAATTTTCATTAAATCTACACATAAATGTAGAAACATTATCTTTTTATTTTGGCTATGAAATCTTTGACTGTTGCAGGCCAAGTGTCATCTTGATCTTTGTGACTAGTAAAGGCTATTTTCCAATCTATAGTTTTTGCTAGAAGTTCTTGTTACTTTTTCAATTTGACCATCTGTTTCCAACTTTTCTGAACCCTTTTTTAGTAACTGATGGAAAAATCATCATTATTTGGAGCAGTCAGTGTGTAAACAAGAGTTTTAGATATTTTCCTTTTTTTGACATAAGAAATCAATTTTATATCCAGTTGAAATGTTTAAAATAGAATTGGAGTGAATTAGGACTGCAGTGAATTGTACTGATGTGTTATGTCCCTTAGAAGCTATAAAAGAACTATGTAAGAATTAGTAGAGTCCATGCTTCAGTCATGGTATTTAACCTGTATCTTTCCTGCATGGAAATAGGTCTAAATTTTATTACAAACTGTTTACAAGTCCTGCTAGGTGACTATTTTTGGAGATGGTAATTACTCAAGTAATTTTAGAAAATAAAACCGATAAAAATAAGATACATCAAATTATACCCTCTCCCACATAAAAAGAAAGGGGAGAGAGAAGCTGAGTAAAGGATTTTCATAAATTAATGAATTTGAGAATGAGGACCCAATTTTAATCTGAACTAAAATCAATAAACTCAATCCTTGTCTTGTATTCAACTGCTTTGAACTCAGCAGTCACACCGGTGCTGAATGTAGTTCAATATGCTTTACAATCCAAGATATCAATATCTATAGTAAGTCTGAACAAAAGGAAGAAATAAAAGAATGGAATGTTTTCTGCAGAAATCAGCCCTCTGGGGGCTCTATCAAGCACGTAATTCCAATGGTGCACAGAACAACATATTATCTAGCTTAAGCAATCAGGTAAACTGAAGTACTTCAGTGATATGGACTGCACTGTGAAACTCAGGTCAATACTTTTCTTTCCTGTTTGTTAACAGATTTGTTTTCATTTCTGTAATATTATTTACATGACATTTTCTAGTGCAGAAAACACTTTTTAGCAACAGTAAAGCTATTTCTTATTGTGTAGTAACGTATCATTAAATGAGGGATCTCAACTGAAAAATACCCCTCCTTTCTAGAGTGACAAAGATACACGAAACAAAGACAAAAAAAGGGATCACAGTGCATTGTGTCTTCTGATAGTAATTTTCCTTACAATACTTGCTAGCATCAGTTCTTTCGTGGGCTTAAAATGAGGAAATTAAAATAAGGTTTTTCCAGTGAACCTCTTTTACAAGATTTAACTCTTATTTTTGCAGTGATGAATTATTTATTTTCTTGATGGTATTAAAGTTTGAGAAAGTAAATAAAATTAATTAGCAAGTGGTAAAACAATATTGTTAAAGAAAGTCCAGAAGCTCAAAGATGGGCACTGGAGAATGGAACATACTAAATATTCCTACTGAAATAAAATTACAGTGAGGTGGACATCTGTGTGGTCAATATGGTAAGCACCTTTAAAACAGCAATTTATAAAATTTAGTCATTCTTAATATCTTAAGGACACAGAAATATCTATAATATCTATATCTGAACACAGGTAGTATTAATCTCTTTTGAAGAAGAAATTAGATTTCAGAGCTGGAATAAGTAAATTTCAGAGCTGGATGCTGTTCCTACATTCATCAAAATTTCTGACACAGAAATTTTGACAACTTTAGCTTTCCTACTTTCCCCTTCTGTTGGGGCTAAGAAATGATTAATGCTACTCAGCCATTGATCCTGCACAGGTAACAACACAGAGGATATAATGCACCACAGGAACTCCCGATTTTCTTTGTCAGTCTGTTCTTTGTTTCAATTTGTTATAACTATGAGAAATGTTGGTGGGCCTTCTGAATGACATGTTGGTCATAAACCATGCATTGAGATCCACTAGTTAGGTAAGTTTGTAAGGCCTTTTTCTAGTTTTGTCTCTCTAAGCCCTCAGGAAACTGTGACTGGGTAAAACAGAGCAATCTCAGGGCCTGGTCAATAATGAAATGTTATCTGCCCTAGATAGTCAGAACACAAAGTTACAAGAAATGGTTTTACAAGACTGTTCTTTACAAGTATTTCACTGTTGTTGTGTTAACCTCAAAGGCGTGTTTTCTGTCACCATTGAGCTGCCAACAGGACCTCTACTGAACTCTAGAAAGCAGCCATGAGCCTTTAACCCTACAAAGACTTTCCAAAAGTGAATGTGTGGGAATACTTGTACGTCATTTTCCTAAGTAGAAAAACCTGACAATTAAACCAAACCTTAGACAAGACGATAACATAACAATGCACAGAGTAGACATTGCAAATAGCAAAAATAAGGGGCACGTTGGCTCCCCCAGGAAAACATAAGGGGCATGTTATCTCCCCTAGGAAAAAAAGACAATATACATACAGGATTAAGGAACTTCTGAAACATTTTCAAACAGCTGTGAAATAGCTTACATCCCCAGTGAAATGTTCTTAACTGAAAGTAAACACTCTATAGATGAGAACAGAATCTGAAACAATTGTTCAGATGTAATTCCTTACTGCCTCCACCACACACTTGAACAAACAGGGACATAGGAGGATATGATGAATCTATTTTTCCATTCATCCTGCTTTTCAGCTTCACATCACCTTTCATACTGTCTACACTTTCTCATCAGAATTTCTTCTTTTCCCTCTGCCAATGATCCTTCTCTGCAATGAGAAAGCCTATCCCAAACCAGCCTCTCCTTTTCCCTCCTCATACTTCTATTTTTGAGAATAATTGTCTCTCAGTCTTCCCTATCCTGAACTTATCCCCGCCCTAGAAAGAGATTCGGCTCTCATTTTACCCTCAGTGACTGAGAATATATGGCATGAACTATGGCAAATATTTAGTGACACAGTGTTTTGAGTACCTCTGGAAAAAAGAGAAAAAAACCCAACAAACCAGGCAAAAAAACCAATCCTACCCAAAAAGTGGATTAAGCCTTAAAAAAGTTTCGGTATAGATTCTCCATTCACTTTGGAAAATCTTCCTTTCAGGAACTCCTGATTTGAATATACACATATTTGAAACATTAACCACATAAAATAACTCATGTACATCACACTTTAGAGAGAACTGGTCCTATCAAAGAAATATATCCACGTTTTGTACTACATTTGACCCCTTGTATTATCCTGGTGACTCAAGAAAAGCAACCTTGCCATGTCTGACATGACAGAAGTCGATATAGTTTTACCTGCCCCAATAACTCTTTCAATACGAATTCTTGAAGGATCTATCTCCTTTGCAAACTCATGGACAGCAAGAGATGGGTCTTCATACGTGTCTGGATCAATGTATGTTTTGAGTCCTGGGAAACGTACTGCAAAAAAGAGAGAATACTAGGAATTAAGAACTCTGTGACATTCATGCACTGCAACAATGTTATTTTTTGTTTTGGTTGTTTGTGGTTTTGTTTGTTTTTTAACTAGTCAATTGAAAAGATTTGAAATAATATCTTATATCTTACAAATTTAAAGTTTCAGAACCTGACAGAAAAGGATAATGACCCCAAATTACTAATGCTTGATCTTGATTTCATAGAACCAACTGCAGAATGCACAGGAGTTGACTCCATTTGCTGTCACCACTAGAGTCTTCAAAGATTGACTGAGCACAGGCTTAAACATTTCCTCTTACCCTTCAAGTGGCTTTTATAGGTGAAGCTTCTGAGACGTTAAAGAGTTGGTTGTTATAACTCCATAGACAGAGGGTAATTCCCTGCCAACCCAACACTAGCAAAAGCATTCAAAAGTACTGAGTGAAACTGTAACACAGTCCTTCTGGGACATTCTCAAATCTTCTGAGATATTCTGGGTGACTGAAAGCATGGATACATCAGGATTGCTGCAGTTCATTGTTACAACAAACATCCTTTCAGCTTGCAATGACAACTGATAACCAGTGTTAGCATACAGAATGGAGAAAATATAGGTATTAGGTCCTCTGAATGTTATCTGTACCTCTAGTTACTGTCAAGTTTCCTAGCTACGTGGATCTCACAAAAACAAAAAGTCAAGGGCCTTTAGAAAATTCAGTCTTTGGTATTTAGCTGATGAGATAGTGTTGAATTTTTTTATGCTGTTCTGTCTCTGCCCCAGCTGAAAATAAGCACCTCTTGAGGTATAGCATTTCAGGCAAGAAAATTAAGTCGACAACAATGTTTTTGGAAATTTTTCCTTAGGAGAAAATATCATCCCTAACTAAGTTGTAGGGAAAATGCTATTTTTATTTTGGGTAGGTTAACTTGTGTTCCACTTTTTCTCTTTTTTAAATTGATTTTTTATTTTATTTTTTTTTTTTCTACACATTTCCTTTCTGAATTCTATTTAGTATTTTAGTTTGAAGAGGCTCCTTTGAGTCTCAGCACTTAGCTCACATCCTTAAGGAATGCTTCAAGTACAGCTGGTAAATTTGGAAAGTGAAGCAAATCATGAGAGAAAGTACAATCTCTGAGCTGGTCACTTGGAAAGCTGTCTAGAGAGTCAGCAAGTGAGGACTCTATGAGATGGGGAAAAGCAGAGCCTCAAGACTAACAGTGATTACTGCCAAAGCAGTTTATATTCCCCTTTGCTGCTTTTTGGACAATTTAGGCAATCTGTCCTTTACTTTGAAAACAGCAGTTTCTAATTCACTCCTTTCATTTAGTAGTGGTTGCTTGAACATTTTTTTTTTTGCCAAACAGGTCAAATCTTTAAGATCCTTTTCTCTAAGGATGAGTCCTGGAAGACTATGTTCTCTGCTTTGTTCTCTTCTGGTCAGCTGGAACAACCAGAGAGCCAGGTGCAAGGCAAGAACAAAAATACCCAAATCCAGGCTTTGATAATTTCTGTCTGTTTCCTTGGTGATGGCCATGGCAATAGTGGGTTGGTGCCAGATCGCTTTGGCAGACTCCAGCAAGCCATCATTTTCTGGCATGGCTACTATCCCTTGTGTTCTTGAGTATAGCATATTCAAGAATTTACGTTGTTTCCCTTGGACTATCTAGATGGGAATTCTTTTAAGCAGCTGCCATATGATGATTAAAAGTTCTGGAAAACTTTCAATCCATTAACAGAAGTTGATGTAAATAATGCATCAACTTATCAGGATAAAAGGAGCTATTGCAGCTGGTTCCAGAGAAACCCTTTAAAAAGAATTAAGCATTTCTCATCTTTCTTCCTCTTACCACTTAATAGCTGAGTCTATAGCAGCTCATTATCGGATGAGCTTCAGCCAGTTTAGGTGTAGTCACCCTTATACTGGTCCTGGGAGAGATGGCACAGCTCCACATACAAGTTGAGATACTGGATACCAGATCCATAGGCAGTCAGAAGACAGACAAAGGTTCCTGCTACCGTTGAGGATGCACTGAGTGTTTAGTGTAAAGGAGAGAATATTGTTAACACTATAGTCTTAGCTGCTGAGGTAAATCACATAATTCCTTGGTTTTTATGGAGCACATATATGAGTAGAGACTTGCTCTCTCAAGTATGATGCTGAGATAACTGCAAATGAATGACAAGCCTCTGAGACGAAGCTTTGTGTCAACATGAAGTACAGTTATCATTTACTCTGGCCTGAAAGACACTGAGTGAGGGTTTTTTTTTTTCAAATTTAGTCACAGTCTCAAAGGCATAAATCAAACTCTTCTGCAGGAAGGTTTTTGTCTTCTTTCCTTTCTGACCATGTTTGGAAATAAATGGCAAACAAATCTTTCTAGGAAGTATACTTTATGAGGAAATGTTCCCTTTTCCTTGACATAAACAGACACTTGCCTGGATATAGTGGTGTCACCTGAAAAAAGATTTTACTTCTGGTGACTTAACTTCTGCATTGATCATAGTATTTCCAAGGACATTATCAAAAGGAAGACAAAATAAAATTTAATACCTATTACATAATACTCTCTGAATAAAACTTTAAATTGCTACTCTAACAGAAAACTAATACTAGTTGGCTAGTAAGGCAACTAATTTAAACTAGGTAGCTAAACTAAACTAAACGATATAAAATAACGCTGCCCACAAGAGATTGACAGGATTTTCTTTCACTGTACTGATCAGTGAACAGGAACATGAGGGAGGACAACCAATTTCACTTCTTATTTCTTAGGTGGCTGGAAGTGTAGATCCCTAAATCCAAAGAGAACTAGATACAAGTGAAGTCACATTGTCATCAAGAGAGGAACTTTGAGGCAGAAATTCAGTACCTAAAACAACAGAGAATTCAAAGAAATATACTGGAAAAGCTGCTAAATATTATTAAGTACCAAAAAGCCCCTTAATTACTGGAGTGAATTTAGTGAGATTGTTCAAGAGGACATATAAAAGGAATAAATACCTTTGATGATGCAGACAATAAGGAACTACTCAAATGACCAGATTAAAACATCAAGGGCAAAAACTGTCCATGAACAATGAACATTTAAAACTTGATAGAGATATTATGTAACACAGTATTGAACTACTTACAATGTCCATTTTGCAAATGAGCCCTTCTTTTCTCCTCAGATTTCATCTTGGCCTTTATATACCACTGGCATCTTTCAAGAAAAACAAGTGAGGTTTTAAATAAAATACTTGCGATTAATAAAGTAAATGTATATTAAGTTCTATCTGCACTTTTATCAAAGCCAGAATCTTTGCATTTGGAATGTACACTTAGCTATGAGTCTAAAGAAGGAAATATGCATGAAGAACTACAAATAGATTACATAGAGTGAAAAGTAGATCATGATTAAATGATTACCATGAAAATGACTACTTTATGACTAAATGACTTCTGATACTTTAATAAATCATTACTTCCCTGCATTTCTGCTTGCATACATTGGTTTGTAGTGATTAATTCTATTCCTATTAACTTTCATATGCAGTGAGTTAAAAACCCTCACATTTTCTTAGCAATTGAACAATAATGACTGTACCATGTTTCATGACAAAAAGGAACTACTTTTTCACATCAGAACTTTTTTCTTTTTTTGCTGAGTGGCTCTGTGCAGTCTGAGCCAGGCACTGACTTATTTCTTCTAAGATAGCAGCTATCTCATAGGATAAAAAAATACGTAGCTTGCTATGTAACTATGAGGATTTAGCATATGCCTGTATGACTGCTACAAAATTGCAAATCCTTGGCAAACAACACAAAACTCTGTGGATGTTATCTGACAATGCAAGGGTATGTTAGAGAAAACAGCCTCATGGCAAATTTTGGGGTTCCTGGTAACAAAATTGTTGATGCTGATTTAGAAGGTCTCCTGGTAGGAGCAACTCTTTCAGTTAATAAAAGCCAAAATATTTTCTCTTGGTATTAAAGCCCTTTCTCACTCACTAAACAGCCTAAGAATTACTATTTAGAGGGAAATCATCTGGTCTGAATGCTAGTCTAAAGGCACTAAACCCAGGGGAGAACAGCAGTGCCTGTGGACATGTGCTTTGGTGTACAGACATGCAGTTTTAAGCCCAACTTGAAAAGAAAATACAGTCCTCTGTGTATACATTACCAGCCTTATAAAATCAAATAAACATTAATTATAGACATCATATCCATACTAACAATGGATACACAAGAAATAGGTGAACACACACACCTCATTTCATTGATTTGTTTAAACTGTTGCACCACAGTAGGAACACTCACAAGTTCATTCAGTGCTACAGCGGATTCTCAGATTCTGTGGAAATCTTGAGACTGTACACCAGTTGTTGGGATCACTAAGGATGACAGTGCCCTTTTTGGGACCTGAACAAGTGGTGTGTAGGGTGCCAAGTACCATGAAGGCTAACCACAAGGTCTTATACTGAAAAGTGTCTGCCCACGGGAACAGTCAAACAAACAAGACTTTAACCCTGTTCAATCCTCTTAAGCATTTATGTGGCCCCAAAGTTTGACTACAGAAGCCAGTGATTAATACCAGCAAGGCAGTCTCATTCTCTGTTCATGTTGGCTACAAAACAATTAGAAAGGAATAATTTCTGTAATGATAAGACTAAATCATACTGAGCTTTAACATGACAATTCCTGGAATTTAGCCAAGACCCCTGTCCTGTGCCTCGAAGTCTCTGTTGCTTTCATTTTTCTATCTGCAATTGACAGCCCTGCTTCCTGCTTGCTCTTGGTGGATAATCACTCAGCAAAGTGCAGAGGCAGGTGCTCATTTAATCCACACTCTCCACTATGAATAGACTCATCAGCAGCCCTGAGACTCGACAGCTCATCAAATTGTTCATTCCAAACACTGGAGCAGAGCATATCTGTAGGGTACCAGTCCCATTTTTCATGCTGAAATTTGCCTCCAGTCCTAGAGTAAATTGAGTATTTATTCAAAATTTTCTTGCTCTGTCTTCTGTGGAATAAGCTTTTATCACTGCATTTAAGCAGCACTTCAAAATTAATTCATATCTTACGTAATTGAAATGGTCCCATTGAGAAAGGCATTAGAAGGCTAAGAGAATCTCTGATATCCTTAACACTAGCAAACAGGAGGAACAGACAGAAATTCATTTCCATATTTTTCTTTTTGATTCCTGAGCTTAGTGATTTTTTTTCCTAAAGGAAGCATTTGAGTTATGCTTCAGGATTTTACATAAGGATTCCACACAATCATATTCTCTGGAAGTTTGTCTAAATAATTCCTCTCTCTTTTGAAAGACCCTACTGTTTGTCAGCTTCCATAGTAATTGTAGAAATATTTACTTAGCTTCTAAGATTATCTACGGTTACAATATGTTCCAAGGTTAACTGCTCTCATTAACTTCAACAGAACGTTAGACTTAACTGGTTTTATTATTTAGCACAGAGAACATTAATTCACATAATGGGAGCTACTGTAGTGCCATATTTAGTTACTGGGGTATTACAAATAAAACCTCTGGCCTACACTGATAGAACTTCACTTTCTTTTCAAATTTGAGGTAATGCTATACCAATAAAACAGAAATGTAATTGCATATCTAGAAGTGTGGCACAGCCTATTAATATCAGCCCTGTCTGTGATGACCATTATCACATTCAGAAAAGTAAGTCTAACATCTTTTCTCTAAGTGTAAACACAGGCTTTAAGCCAGGACAGCAGTAATGCAGAACCCTATGCTAACTCTGGATTTTTTCTGTCCCCAAGCCAGGTAAGAAGGAAACTCCATGGAGAATCCTACTCACAGAGGCTCTTCCAGCATTTCCTTTTTGTGTCTGAAGGAGGGAGAGGGGGAAAGGGTAGAAAGGACCCACACAAACTCCTACTACGGACTGCTGCAGGAGCTCTGAACCTGATCACTCTTCTCAGAAGCCCAAATGCAAAGAGACCAGCAGGTTTTAGACTTTCTTGGTCCATGGCATGACTTGTGGTGCCTCTGTCTTACAGAGGGAATGGGGTCATAATGTCTATCCTTTTAAATTTTGCTTTGCTTCCAGGTGGGAGCACGTGAAGTCCTGAAATCATGCAGGAAACAAGGCACAAGCTATGCCTGTGGGATTCTGAGCTCCAGGAAGAACTGATGTTCCTACCTATACCTGCCTTTTTTTAGCCTGTCCAATTAGAATTTATGAGTTCCCTTAAAATCTTCAATGTGTAATTCAGCGTGGCATCTGGTCACTCAAAGCAAAATGCTTTCCCATCCAATTTGCTTAATGTCCTTATTTGATCCTAAGCAACACATCGACTGAAGAAACGTGGACCAACAGCACTGCATTAAAAGAATTTTAACTACAAAAATTGGCTAGTTATTAAAAAAAACCCACATTGTCCAAACTGGTGAATTCCCCTGGCAGTGCAACAGTACTCCAGCAACACAGATTTAATTGGGATATCTTCAATCTTAAAAGAAAAAGCCAAAAAGCAATAAACCAGGACCTTTAGAAACTATTTTCTGTTTGCCAGTGCAAAAGAATCATTCAGGTGTTTCAAAGTATTGTTTTTCTCAGTTTAACTTCATTACATAACTCCTGCATTTTATCTCAATAGATGCAGAAATGTGCATATGAAATATACACATAATTTTGTATGACATTTCCAATAAATTTAGTCTAATGAAAGTAATAAAAAATGGCCCATTCAAGTGCATTTAGCAAGCTACATTGCCAACCCCAAGACATAAAACATCCTAAGGTTACTTCCTGCAAACCTTTGCAATTTACAGTTACGAGAGTTTGTAAAATATACTGTAGGGAATATTTGTCTTTTTTTTTTTTTTTTCCTCTCGTAATGTCTGAGCCTTGATGATACAGCAGGTACAATGTATTTTTAAATTCTTACTCTGCAGGTAAGAAGTCCACAAACTTATTTTTAAAATATCCTAACTATTTCCTGATTTCATATAATTGCTAATCTCTGCAAACTGGATCTTTATGAAAAACAACACTCATAGAACTGTATGACCAGTGCTGTACAAAGAGAGCTCTCACTCCATTATGTCTAATTCTTATTTTAGCACTGAAAATGTGGTTTAATGAACTAACTATTATTCTTAAATTGTTAGTTTTGGATGGCTCCAATGCTGACTAAAGGAGAACACTGTTGTTTTATTTACCTCCCAGTGATCAGGAAGAACAATGTGAGGATGACCAGGAGAGTGAATCCACCAACAGCAGCAGTTGCAATTACAAGAATCTGTCCCTGCTCTGCAGCCATATCAGAAGCTGAAAGAGAAGCACAAAAAAAAGAGGTTAATGCTCCATCACCCAGAATTTTCACAAAATGGGTGAAAACACTTCAATAGTCAAATATTGCAAATCATTTATAATAGTTTCCTCAGCGCTTAGCAAGGACATCAGATGTGAATGCTCTGTGAAGTGAAAACCAGTAATCTGTATCCCAACTATGATGAAGGGGAGAAGATGTTTACAGGTTTTGAAAAAGAGAAGTTGGCATTATCAGAAACTTGCAGTTTACTGAAGTTTGAATATGACAGGATTTTGGACACAAAACTGTATTTTTTTCTGTAGCATTTTTTATCTTAATCATGCATCTAATTCAGAACCTCTCGCCATCCACCTGTCCCAGCGAAGTCAGCAGCAGTGCTATGTTTGTAAGAGATACTAAACCAGGTTTAAGAGGAAGGAAGGGAGAAGAAGCGCTCTTAGTGTGTAGCTTCACACTCTTCACTATGTGTGGTGTTTAGCTTTGCTGACATAAAATTCCTACAGTTTTACAATAACATGCTTTGGACATTGGCAATACTGCAGTTGAAAAAAAAAATTTTTCTTATGTCTTGTGGCTTTTTGTCT
Source organism: Serilophus lunatus (assembly GCA_013399895.1). Taxonomy (NCBI): domain Eukaryota; kingdom Metazoa; phylum Chordata; class Aves; order Passeriformes; family Eurylaimidae; genus Serilophus; species Serilophus lunatus. Next base: position 163,694 of record VXBA01002744.1, read on the forward strand.
GGTTTTTGTAGGATGTTGAAAAGGATCACCTGAAATTATCTGGTTTCTAGACACTTGCTCTTTTTATTAACTAATTCTGTATAATATTAAATCTTTACATTGACAAAGTACCACTTACAGTCCAGTTGGTCCTCACTGTCCAAGTTCTACATAAGCAGAAAAGCTATTAGGGCGATTTTTTTCTCTTTCTTCTATCTTGTGGCTTCGAAGTTTCATTTGTTAAACCCAGTAACATGTGAACATTTTCAGCTCATGACATTTACCCAATTCTTACTTTCTAGTTCTATGGCGAATAAAATGTTGTTTTGAAAGAAGAATAAATAAATAATTTTTACTTTTGACAGGAAAGAAACTTTGATTTTGTAAACTTGTAAACTGTTCAATAAACGAAATCTTCAGCTTTCTCCAGGCATCAGATAATCAAAGCTTAGGGAAATCACCTAGGTTGCTGCCTAGAATTCTCAGCAGGCTATATTCTCTCCTTTTGCAGTTGATGAAGCCCAATACAATGCACACACTCCTGTCCAAAGCCTCATAAAATGCTGTTTCCAAGAAAAAACATTTGGCTTCTAAATAATAACTATGTGGTTGACAAACTACCAGTGTAAACTGGCTTTGTAATAATAGCAAAGGAAATAAAAACAATAGCAGTTTATGTGAAATTTTCAGCAAAAACAGCTTGTTAAATTTCTGCCATTAGGTTTCTGTCCATATAATTTTATAGAAGCATGAACAGGCAGTAGATTGCATGACATTCATTATCTGTGGTCATTATCTCTCTGCAGACAAGTTAAATATACGAGTTAAATATTCCAACAAATGATGTAGCAAATACTCACTGATTAGCTAATCTCCAAAACGGTATCTAGTGATGTTATGGGAGTGGATTCTAGCTCTGTGTTATATTCCTCAGGGTCAGATTTAGTTGGAAAATTACAACATAACAAATATCATGCCACACAAGTAACACTGCAAATAACAGGATCTCCAAATAGAACAATGTATACTATTTTCAGACTAATGGGAGTCCTGCTAAATGTTGTAAAGATTGTTATAGCCAGGCATGGTTTGAAGTTGAAAATTGGAGGAGGTTTCAGAGCAGTCTTTCTTGCTCATCTCTGCAATGGAAGTGAGAAGACAAACAACAGCTCTCATTTTTGTTTTTCATAGGGAAAAGGTGTGTGAAAAAATAGTGAATTCAGCAGAAGAAAAGCAAACTACAAGCTCAGATAAGTTAGCTGTGGTTTTCTTTAACAGACATTCATTGACAGCCAACAACCCAGGACCTTTCCTGACGTAACTATAGGGACTGACTCCATCGAGATGAAGAAAGTCACGTGTCCTGGACCATTTCTGCTGGATGGAACTGCTATTTCCTGGACTTCTAGCTAAAACAGAATCCAATCTATCCATTTAATAAAGTATACTTTTATATCAGGAACCAAAGTCACATTAATCAAGGGGAGAAATTCCAGACTGACTTAAATTCTTTCCATCTCTGCTTAGAGATTTTTGTTAGATTATTTTTAGCTGAGACTATGTAGTTAAAAAGTGATCATTATGTTTCTCTTGTTTTTTTGGCAGAGATGCCAGAGTCCAATACATTATGATTTTTTTTTAAGTAGTCAAATCACTATGAGGAGCTTTCAAGCCTGAAACTTTCAGATGACCTTAATTTACTTGTCAGATAAAAATGTCAGATGACAGGCAAGTATAATTAGAAAATATGGATTTGTTAAAAACAGACAGAGAGACAGGTAAGGTAAAATGATGGAAATACTTATTTTAGCTTGAAGTGATCCTTCAATAAAATCAATAAAAGCACAGTGCAGGAAACAACACATATATATAAGCACATGTGTATGTGTATACACAGACTTATCACACTGAGGTAAAAGGTTCCATAAAACACTGTCTAGGTAGGGAGAAGATAGTAATCAGGGACACTCAATTATTTTTTTACAGTATTTTCCCATTCTAAATTAGATTTTATATATCTCTCAATCTTTCTGTTCTTTTCTCATTTATCCAGCTTTCTCTTAAGGTAAAGTTCAAGTTGTAAATACTAAGAGCTTTAATTGTTTCTGTTGTGCATGTTCTTAAATCTTTCTTTCTAATTTCCTGATTTTTTTTCCTTTTTTTTCCTGTGCATACTAGTATGTGACCCTGTGTTTCTCCTCAGAACTATTCTTAATTATGTAAGACAGAAAAACTATGTTAAAAAAAAATACAATATATTGTAAAGTCAAGCAAGTTCTTGCAATCTTATTTCATCTCTTTGTGTGTACATATTAAAGTGCTGAATTTAATCATAGCAGTACACAGCAAATTTTTTCCAGAATCTCATTTGTTAGACAACATGGCCAGCATCCACATAGCTAAAATCAGTATTTTGTTGTCACTACACTGTTCAGTGCACAGTCGCATATCTGCCAATTATTCACGACTCAAATCCATCCAGTGCAGGATGATTAGTAGCTCTGTGACCATGGAGATGTATGTGGCTGCACCATGTATGTAGCAATACTCCATCTGATAGTTAAAGCTGATCGGAAGAGTGAAGAAGTGCTGATGTAAAAGAAATAATAAAAAGAGTAAACCAAAGCAGTTCTAAGGGAGCTCAGTACCTCTGTAACTGGACTGACTGTTTAGTCTGGTTGTATGTTTCATTCTTTCTCTGTGTCTGCTCGATAAATTCCATCTGATCAAAAAAAAAAAAAAAAAAAAAAAAAAAAAAGCTTTGAAAAATGAGTACCATAAGGCAAGGAAAAGGGAGAATTTGTTACTTTCCCAGCAGACTATTCAATAATATACTGTAATGTTTGGGTGTCGAAACTCTTCAAACACATTGTACTTGCAACCAAGGTGATTAGTCAAAGTGATGACTTAATTTTAAAATTGCAGCATGAAACGTACATGTGTCCAGGAGATTATTATCCAGCTAACTCCTGACTTCTGTTACTCTCCATGCTTAACTGAGGCTATGCCTGAAATGACATTTAAAGTGTCTAATTGTATCATTCCAGCTTCCTTGCTTAACAGCATGCCCAGATATCCAGCCTTGTGTCAGTTCTGCCCCTACAATACTCTATAAATCCATGCCCTATCTTAGTTCCTCTCTGGATTCTTCATCCACATGTGTGGAGGAGGAGCTACACTTTCCCTCCTCATTGGGCTGAAGGGAAATATCCTAAAGCTTCTTAATTTCCTCCCTGGGCAGACTGGAAGAAATGGTGCAGATGTTTTAGTCACAGTACAAGAGAATGAGAAACAGAAAGAATCTTTCAGCTCTGCTCTTTCTTTTCTTTGAGAAAATGTCTGTAAAGTATTTTAAAAGTTTGTACATTTAGTATAAAAGAGCTGAAAGCCCTGACAGCTCAATTCTGTCTCTTAACTACATCCTTTCGTTATTTCAACTTGACATCTATCAGGCAGCAGACCTTCCAGCAAACTTACAGATAAAAAAGTGACAAGAAAGACAGCTAGACAGATAATAGTGAGCAGCTGTAAGATAGATAAGTGTGGACAGTGATCACTGCAGCTCTAATGGACAGGAACTAGCTGTCAGATGGCTTTACAAGGCATTGTAAACAGCAGTACTTAAGAAAAATAGGAAAGAAAAATAAAAAATCTCATTAGGGTAACCTTTACATTTTCACAAGTGCTGCAGTTCCTGTGATGCAGTGAGCTGATGGGCTCCAATCAAAGGGGGAATATGTGAATGGGAGAGGGCAAGGGAATGGTCATCTTAAAAAGGACTTCTAGTAAAAAAAGACAATTCCATCACTAGCATAAGAATGTAAAACTTTTTGGTACATATTCAATTAAAAAGCTTTCTTCGAAGTGTTTCCCTTAACATTCACTTCCTGACCAGTGGATGAATGGAAAGCCTGGGGAAACAGTTTGAGATCTGAACAAGGTTGTTGCTCTTGTCTAGGAAACACAGAGGAAAAATGAACTCTCTGGATCTTCTGGACACATACTGGACATATTCTTCCACACATATTCTGGACACATGAGCAATGAGGTAGACCAAAATCAAATGTGAAGAACAAGTGTCTGAAAATATAAGACACAGTAAAGAAATATCTCAAGATTAAAATGAGACATTCTCTGGTACCCAGAGCTGTCTAATTGCGACTGAACAGTAGAACTAAGCACTCATAAGGAAAGCAGTCTCATAAGGAAATTTTACTGAAGACAACATTACTTCAACAAGACAGTTTCTCAGTATGAGGTACATGCCATCTGACTTGTTTGCTTAAAAAAAATTCAAATACTATTGTCAAAAAATAAAACATTGTAAAAAAAGGAAAAATCTTCATTTTGTATTGGTAATTTAATGTATTTCTAAAAAGCCTAGAGACAGCTTCTCTGTCATGGCATGAATCAGAGCACATGCTTAAACCAGTATTGATCTTATACTGGAATCAAAGATTTGGGACCCCTCTTGAGCTTTGGAGTTCTGAAAGGAATGGAGCTCAAGGGTCTCTCCATACCAGCCAATGAAAAATCCAAATTGGCATGATTTGAGGCTGAAAAGCTAAAGGTAGATTTTCTGGATGTGGAAAGACAGGAAAGAAGGTGAGAATTCAGCAACAATATAAGAAAATATGGTAAACAAATTCAAGCTACTGATTCACTCAGGGTTTCATGCCAATTATTTTTTCAAAGTCTTGAATTGTATAAAATACCTAAACAGGTATTCTGTTTGTATTGATGAAATGTTTATTTTTTTATTGTCAATATGACTTATTTGAAGTACACTACATTACTTTTGGATTAAATATTATCATGTGCTTACATTTACCACTGTTCAGCCCAAGCCCTAGTCCACACTGCATAAATGTTAGTTTGTCCCTTAGGTCCCTTCTGGAATATGCCAATCATTTCATTTTCAGAGTACTTTTTCCTAATGATGGGAAAACTGACATGGAAAACATCCTTGATTTTAGAACAAGCCCTGCTCAAGAGAGCTACAGCATGAAAACACTGCCTAGCAGTTGTAAATTCTGCAATGTTTTACAAATTCATCTAGGCACAAGGGCCTCTAAGGTAATACAGTAAAAAACATTTCTCTAGAAAAAAAGTGCTTTGAATTATTAGTGTAAAAAAAAAAAACAACCAACAAAATCAACCAAACAAAAAGTCTTCCATAAACAGCTAGTTAGAAGAGAGAGAAAAAATAGAGTTACAGTTTGAGATTAAAACATGTTTGCCCTTAGACAAATGTTTTTTAATTCTCAAAGTATGTTTTATTCTGTGTTAGGAAGGATCAGGTGGGGTTTTTTTGTGGTGAATCAGATAGTTGATACTTCTGATAGAAAAAAAGCAGGAATTCCAAGTGAGATTATGCTTCAATTTATAGCCACAGCGGTGGTACCAGTGTGTGCACTGGAGTGTATGAAGTCCTGCCAGCTTTGCCCGAAGTGCTTTGCCTATAAGGTGCTGAAACAGAGACTGAATAAAATGGCAATAAGAAACATGGTCAAAAGTGGTAGTCACTATGGTTTGCAAAGGTATTACATTTCCCAGCAGCAGTCTCTGAGCTTTAACAGGGGAAGAAATGCCTGACAGCATCCATTTATCCAACCCTGCTTGCTTGGAGAGAATTTTTCTGACTGTTCTAGGTAACTCCATTTCCTATCACAAAGAAAGTACAGATTTTGCTCCTTTGGATCTCCATTTATTTGTCTTTTCAAGGAGGAGAAGAGTTCAACAACAACATGCTCTCCAAGCAATGTCTGTCTCAGTCTGCAGGTCTAAGTCAGGGTGCTTCCCAAAAACACATCAGCATTGCTACCCAACTTTTTTCACTACTACTGCAGTTGGTCTTCTTTCTCCCTCATGCACCACCATTAGTAATCACACCAAAATGTCTTAGTGCTCTTACTAATGATGTATCTAATTTTATCCTATGTAACTGAAGTGACACAGATAGTGTTTCACCTAGTAAATTGGAGAAAGCATGACAGCACTCTCCTGCCACGGACAGTAGGTTTTAGAACATTGATATACATGTCTCACAGCCCATGAACCATTAATTTTTTATAACTAGTCTATTACTTTTAAGAAAAGTCTTCATTTTAGATTGCTCACTTTCCCACTATCTATTAACAACTTATGTCAATATTCAAGCAGGGTAAATGGAATAACCTTGGATGTTTACCTACAAACAGCTCTGGAATTCTTCTCTTCCTATATTATGTACAATGGGCAGAGAGCTGAATGATGTTAAAAGCTAATGTCAATTGAGAATGATTTTTATCAAACGTGACTTGAAATATTTCATTTTATGAGTATGTTGGTTGATAAATTTTCTGTCAACAACACAGACTTTTACAAGATTCTGTTCTTCACAGTCTTTTCATAAAAATGTTACTGTTAAATTAATTAAAATCTGACTAACTGCAAGTCCACAAAATTAATTGCAAAGTAACTTGTTCCTAATTTTCACTATGTAACTTGTTTCTAATTGGAAAGGATGGAGGGAGCTGCAATCGTTTGCCTTGGTGTAATATTATTTGGTATCTTTCAGAATAATGGAGAAGCACGTATATTAAAAAATCAGAAAATTTTCAGCTGAGCAGCATACTGCCAGAATAGTAAATGATGAAGAAAGATTCCTACACAGGCTGACCAGGACTGGTTTGTCAGACAGATGCATGCCAGCAAGGGCGAGTTAGCATTTAAGTGTACTGATATAACTAATAAGTCTCAAAACAACTCTCCCAAACCTGTCCATAAAAATGTAGGTCAGTATCTTGGAATATGATGGTACTGACAAAAATGTTGCTATGTTCCATTTATTCAGCTGTGTAAGATGATGTGCTAGTTCAGGCAGCAAGTGTTTAGAGCTATAAGTAAAAGAAAACTGAATTACTGAGAGGTGAGCTGTAATAGGTCTGTTTATGGCATTGTAAACAGATTTATTTTTCCAGTTTAATTCAGTATCAGGTTTGTCTCTGATGTTATACTTTGAAAAGGATATTAATATTAAGCTCAGCATGCAGCCCAAGAGCCATTTGCATTAGTGAACTGAGAAAGAGAAATGAGGCTAGGATGGAGTGAGTGGAATCTCACTCCCGTGAGATATTTCTATTAGCAATACCAATGAGAGGAATACCATTGGAACCACAGTCTTCCTGATTTAGATGGGCAAGTGTCATTTTCACAAACACAACTAGATTCACAGAGGTGTAAGTAATATTTAATTTTTATATGAATTATGTCCCTGAGTGCCCAAAGCCTCATATTTATTGCATCAGAAGATACAGAGAAGATCTACTGAAATTCTTGAAAGCACCCAAGTGCTCAACTCCTATTCTAACCAATTGGCTTAAGTGCCCAGAAAATTTTAAGAAGTCCAATTAGACATTAAGCACTTGGAAATCTATTCCTGATTGATTTTTAAAACTAAAGTTAAGAAGCAATGAAAAGGGAACACAAATCCCTGGGTGCTTTTTGAAACCCTTACATAGTTTTGAGTCTGTACATTAACTTAAGCAATTTGAATTCTAAAACACTAATGAAAAACGTTGTATACATAATTAGTTAATTAAAGTAACTTAATTAATCAGTTATCAGTGTTGTATCTACTCCACCAATTTTACCTCAAATACATGTAAATACCTTGTTTTACGTTTCTTTGAACATAAAGGGCAATACATGATGTCAGTATAAAGCTTTTCAGAGTATGAACACCACACATCGAGCCTTTTGGTATATTCTGTAGGAATATGTAGAACTTTTGCTTCTTACTGGCAAATTTAGTAGGTTTACTGGTTTATGGAAATGTATACAAAAGTTTTCATTGTTTTTATTTGTGGAGTCTGGGAGCACTAACAACTACAAAGAAAAGACTCCATCACTATGTTCTGGGAGCTTGCATGAAGCCGCTGGGCTCATGTAAAGCTTGACAAGGGGTATTTCTAGATGGCAAAAGGCAAGCCTCTATAAGGAAAGAATGGGTGATAGAATCCCAGACTATCTCAGGTTGAAAGGGACCCATAAGGAAATTTTACTGAAGAGAACATTACTTCAGCTGCAGCACTGGGCTAAAATTTCTATTTGATTTTATCAATCCAGAAGTGTGAGTCTGAGGCTTACATTTTTTATCACATAGGAGTGGTCATTTTTTGATAAGCAAATGATATGTGTTCAGCCATTCAAACTCCCAATGTCTCACTGTTTTAGAATTAGCTGCTACTTCTACTGTATTTATATTTTTCCTTCAATGAAACTTACTTTCATCTCCAGTTTCAAATTCAAACTTCTGGCTATAGCCGCTGTATCCTGCTGCCGTCCTGACTCTGATATGAAATATATACTTGGTGGCTGGCTTGAGACCTGTGATGATAACACTTGGAGCCTTGGACCTTGTGGAGGAATAGCTGAGCTGCTCATGCTCCTGAGGAACAAAAGAGGGAAGAAATGATATCAAGTTGAGTTGAATAAACTTTGCAAAAATGATATAACAGAACTGAAGCTCCATAGTCTTCTCATGAATGCAAAATGTATTTATAAAAGGAAGTGCAGGTATGAGTTTCTGTACTTTCATTCTGTGCTGTAGTCACAGTGAATGATATGGCCTTTACTTTTAGGTTTCATTTTTTGTCTTTAATCTTGCATGTTGACATATCTTTGTGACTTAGGTTAGTAATTACACTGTAGTCAAACCAATATGGAATTAGTACAAGACTACATTCACAGAAAAATGGCAACTAGAATGGTAACTAATTATTTTTGCACAATGGACAAACTAGGAGGTCAGTAAATACTAATAAGCTGTAAAGTAAAGATGTGGGAGTATTTAAATACCCGCTACTCACTTCTACCCGCAGGTAGTGCCAAAATGCCGGCGCTATCCGTGGGTAGACCTGTGGGTAAAAGAAAATAAAAATTAACTTTTTCTTTAAAGCCTGTAAACTTCTAGCATGGTTCAACAGCTTCACTGCTGCTGAACTTAATTTCCCTTTCCTGGTAGCTGTAACATAGTTGTACATGAAAATCACTTTCAAACTCTATATGGAGAAACAGTCTCTCCAAAAGTCCTCTGGTAATCTCTTAGCAGTTGATCCTGGGCAGCTGCTGAGAACTCCTGACTCTCACAGAGGTCACTGAGAACTATGGTGTGCAGAGATCCTTGGGAATTACCACTGCAGACCAGCTGCTATAGTACAGAGACCAGCTACATCAATTGCAGTGCAAAAACTAAGAGCTGCTTTGCTAGGCAGGGCACTGTCGATGCTTTTACATGAGGGGATGACTTAGAAGAACATTTATTCCTTGTCATTAGTTACTGTGATAAATCAGTCATCTGTAATACTTTATGTGGTGCCTTTAGGCTAACTTCAGTTGAAGTAATATTTGCCTCCCAACTGACAAATGAGCAGAAATGTCCTTGGCATATGCTTAACAATCCAACTGTGACACCCATAGGGCACCATATACATTTATTATACCATGCAGTAGCATTACAGTATGTATAAGTTATTCAAAGGGTGCTTCCAGCCTGTTAAGAAGGAAACAATCTGTTTCACAGAAGAGATATAACCAGGAGAAGAACAGGTTTCACTTAGATTCTATTGGACTCTTAAACTGCTCTGAGAAACATGTACATACTTTTTACATAAAATAAACAATTTCATATAAAACATGATGAGTTAACTTCAGTCATGTGTAACAAAGTCACATTAGCAGAGGGCAGTAAAGCTACGAAGAGATGGCTGACAAAATCAAATTAAAATACAAACACACAAAACGACCTAATGATTTTAAGTGAAGGAGCAGGAAGGAAGGCAACAATGACCAGTATCTAAAATAACTGCATTTAATGCTCACTTCAAGCAGTGGAAAGGGCTCAAAAAATTATAGGAAGAGGAAGTCTTGATTTGTTCTACAGTCTATTACAAAATAGCCACAGGAAGGATGTCTTTAAATTGAAATAGTAAAATACTGTGTAAATGCAATCTTATAGATAGAGACTATAATTAATATACTACCTATCTACTTCTGAAAGTATCAGATGTGTCTCAATTACCAGAAATATTATAACTTCACTTTGAAGGAGTCAGTGGATTTTAGACATACTTTTCTTAGGCATTTCAGAAAATATCTAGTTCTTCTGACAGAAAGTCTACTTGTTAGACTGATAGATTGGGGTTTTTTTGTGATTAAACTTACTTCAACTTAAAAAATAATACATATGTGAGCAAAAAAATGTATAACAGGCTAATAATCAGATTTGCAAGGAAATAGTGCACTTCTGCATATCCAGAGGAGTTTCCATACTATTTTATGAACATTTCATAAACATTCAGTGTGTCATGAATAGCTAATTTCTATTCTACAGCCTTGTTATATCTGCAAATTCCAGGGACTTTCTTGTGTAGACGGGACATATAACTTGGCAAGGCTATGCAAAGTCAGAGAACATAAGGCTCGAGTCTATTTAGTAATGAAACTGCTGACCATAGTGTGTATGTTCCTGTCCAAAGAGACCAAGTCTTTTAACACAAATGGTCAACCAGTTCAAAGACAATCTAAGAATTAGACAAAAACCAAACAAACAGAAAACAGAAGGAGAAACCACATTGAATTAGTATGGCCCAATTTTGTGATTTTGCCTGTCAATACAAGACTGTTTATCCACTTCAGTCTAGGTACACACATGACTTCCAATACAGGGAAGATCCTGGATATTTTTATTACACGTTACACGAACAGCAAATGCCTGTTTTATACAGGTATTAGCACACTTCAGTTCAAATCTATAGAGTACTACATGCTCCATCTGTGATGACCTGTAAATGGGCAGAGATTTTGCACTCTGGAGTGCTCTGGAAATTTTTATTTGGATTCTATAAACTGCAAGCTATAGAAGAGAGCAGTGCCTAAAGGGTAATGTAATAGTTGCAATTTTTTTCCCCTTGACTATCTTACCTGAAATCAAGTTATTGACATTTAACAATGTCCTGTTTTTTTCTGACCAGCTGGAGAGATTGCATGCAAAATTTGATGGAATTGTAAAAAGACATAGGGTCTTTTGGAGGAGAATGGAAATAGAAATTTTGTAAAAAAAAATTAGTGGCGATTTCCCAAGATCCAAGGACAAGCTTTATTCCTTGAAGTCTGTAGAACAAGGCCAGTGTCAGCAAAGAACTGGGAATGCATTCTGAAAAATAAACAATCTGAGAAGTGTCTGTTCTATGTTATTACAAAGTATCTAATGCTTGTGTAAAACATAGGGTTTGGGATACAGGGGGCTCAGGTAAACAGGTGTGTGGACAGACAGTTATCAAGTATAATTAATTGTTGGTCAAAAATAGTAAGTGTGACCAACAAAAATGAGTGTTAACCAACAAAATGAGTACCTCTGTGACTAACAGCAGCCACCTGAGAGACAGCCATCTCTGCCTGTCCCTTCTGGGCAGTGGAAAGTATTTTGATCACCTCCAAGCGTTGCCTGGCTTGTTGCTCCCGCACTACCTCCCTGGGGGTGCCTGCAGGAGGCCTTGAAATGTTCCTTCTTCATGGCCTCCCATCTCCTTTCTTCTTTCTGCAGTTTCTTATGCCATCCAAACAAACAAAAAAGCAACGTCTAGGAGTACACAATGTTAAAAGTAATAGTGCTGTCATATGGGAAAGGGGGTAAGGTTTGTTATTGCGTGTGAAATAAAGAGAACTCGTCACTTTGGTGTGTTCGAGAAGAACAAGCTTCAGAAGTTTCTACCTAGGGAGCAAGTTTCTCAAACCTAAGACAAAATGATTCATAGCTGGAAATTTCACGTGACTGGAACACTTTGCACAAATAATTCAGCCTTTTTGAACTGAATTCACGCATAAAAAAAATTCTCCAATGATGAATGCTTTGCCATTAGTCCATTCTCTTGACACTGACAAGATGACACGATCTGCAGCCTACCTGGAAAGCCAGAGCTTTCCATAGAGAGATGCAATTTAAGGTTAATGTAGGTGTTTCTCAAGGTTGACCACTCCTTTTGCCATGATCTTTTCCAGGAAGGCTAAAGACAGTCTCAGGCTTAAAAAAAAAATCAAACAATTCTAGTCAGCACACAAGTCTGCGATGCTTTGTTTTATTCTTGCTGCAGATCATAAGAATTGACTTTTGTAGGGATTCTGTGTTCAAAAAGTGAATTTTAAACTGAAGGATTTAGATGTAGTTCCTGGATGTTAGTGCATGCTTTTCCAAATCCATGCTTTCATGTTGTGGTAAAAGGTAGATGTATATATCAAGACACTTATCATTCATCAAAAGGAAGTCTGGTTTTGAGTGTTAAAAGGAGTCACAGTATGCTCTGTGATAGATCTCTGACCCAGGCAGTGACAGGACCAGGATCAACAGGAAATGTCAAGGACTATGTTTATTCTGTATTTCTTGATAACTACAGAGGATTACTACAAAATCTGCAAAATAAAGTAAAAGTTTCACTGATATGGTTGTATTTTCCACTTCACATAAGGAGTAAGAGAACTGTGACCACTATATACTCAGTGTTCATATAAAAGAGAAGCCACAAGAAATGCTCTGACCCTTTACATTGGTATCAGAGCAGCATTTGTTGTACCAAGATGGCACCGGACTCACAAGAAGCAATTCTGAGAACACAGGGGCTGAAGGGTTAAACATAAGTTAAAGGAGTCTATCTAATATAATATACTCATAGGACTACTAGACAGAATCTGATACAAGGAAATTCATAAGACCTCTTTCATAGCCTACTGCAAATTTATCTTGGTGAAAATCTGTAATTAAAACACAAATATAATCCAAATGCAAGTGATGCCAATGTTATTACACAATGTAATACTGAGTCTATGACTAGCTATCCAAGCTAAACAGAATCATGTTATGAACTTTGAAAATACTATCTCTATTTCTAAGGAAATTGTATTCTTATTGAGTGATTCTCCTTGTCAATGGATTCAGTTCTGATTATAACAGACAGTGTTCACAAATCTGTTGCACTTTGGTTTGTCCTTGAACAGGAACACCTTCCAGAATCAAACCCTTTCCTGCAGCCACCTCTGCATGAGTATCTGAATCTGTATGTATCCTAATTTTATATGTGGACTTACAGCCAAGACTTTTTTTATATCTAAAGGAACAGACTGACTGAATGGAAGTTACAATGGTGCTAATGGCCTAAGACTCGACAACCTAATTTAATGGAGTACCAGGATCAGAGGACAAAAAATTATGAAAAGCTTTCTGCGTTTGCAACGCACCAGAGAAGCTGGATCTGTCCCATCAACATAGGCTGTGATGAAACATTTCCACTGCATGACATCATCTGATTAAATGATAGTTCTGCACTCACTGAAAGTAGCTGCTTCATTAATGAATGTCACATTAATTCAATATCCAGATGTTCTACTATAATGGTGATTATTACAGTTTTTCTCATGTACTCAAAAGAAAGGGGATTTCCTCAGATAACATTAACACTTGCAAACATTTTCACATGCCACATATATATGAACATATTGCTCTGTAGCTTTTCCCCCACCTTACTACAGTAAGAATAGCAGAGAAATGAAGACTTTGTGCACACATGTGTATTAAAATATTGATAAAGACTAATAAAAAATGTGATGACCGTTTATCAATTTAGAGTCACATGGCAATCAAGCAGTTTGTATTCTGATGCTATAGGTGAGAAAAAGTATATACACCTAAAAATCTTTAGTGCAAAAAAAAAATAATTAATGGAAATAAAGGCTGAAATGCAGAATTTTGGTTATAGTGCATTAAAAGATTAACTTTATCAGTAAAGCACTGACAGAAATCCAGGTACTTTCAGGCACACAAGTGTTGTCACTGTTAATATTTGAGTGGGAAAGGAAAACGTCTTTAATTAAAACAATATCAGTCTTTTAGTAACTGAAAAAGACAACCAAATATAATTTTCTATCATTTAGGATATGTAATGGGAGCTCCCAGAATTCTCTTGAAATATACTCTGTCTAGCTTATTTTTTAAATGACAATCAAGTTATTCAGTTCATTGAGTTTCAGAAGTAACTGAAAAGTCTTTTTAAACTGTCACTAGGGAAAGAGTTTGTAAAGGGTTCTGCCAGCTGAAAACAGACTTAGTGTGTACCCACAACCTCCAAATACATATGTGCAGAAAGAATCTAGGGAGAGTAACTGAATTTAAAATCAACTGCTTGCAAACGCATTTTCTAGTTTATATCTGTGGTTTTCCAGAATGAAAATTCTGTGCTTAAGCCATATAATCCTGCTGAGCCTTTTCAGAGCACTATTATTTAACAGGAAGAAACACTAATAGAGATTAAAGCCACAGGGACGAGGTCTTTATCCTGTATACTAAGCACAATGTCAAAGCTGAATAAGTGCCATGTTAAAGAAGATTTGGAGTTTCAAGATTCACAGACTATAAATGCTTAAATAAAAGCACCAATAATAAAACAGAATTTTTATGAGACCAATTGGTTACATCTTTCGTCTTTCCTAGATACAGCAGTTTAAAGAATACACACAATGTGACCTAGAGTGGAAGCATCCTTATTTTAAAGGAATGATTGCAATTCTAGAAGATAGTAATTTTTATTAATCATAGCTCTAGTGCATTGTGAAATGAAATAACCAAATTCTTCCTTACTTTTCCCATGGAATCAGCCAAGATGGCATTCCATAATCACTCTAACTTTAATGTTGTGATAAACATTAGAATAAAACAGTTGTTAATTACTAGGTATAGCCAATATGTGATTAATCAGTTCAAATGGAACCTATTAAAGGCAAAAAATATCTAACTGTGTTTGTACTTACTATGATCTCCAATAAAACAGTCCCCACAGCTCTAGTTAATGGAAATTGCCTCTGATTTACACTGCCTGTATTCCTCTCAGAACTAATTTTTCCCTAGTAATTCTCAAACGAAGTATATTCTTTCTTTTCAATAAAATATTTTCATAATACAATTACCGAATGCCTGTTGCCTCTAGTCATACCTTGTTGGTCATCTTACATAGATTGTTGTAGATGAGGAGTGATTACACTGAAATCATTTGAATTAACTACATCTGTGAAACTAAAAGTCTGTCTGAGAGCTTCTTCATTTTTACTAATTCTGTGCTTGACTTTCTCTTAGAATATTTTAACCTACAGCATAACAATTAACAGGAATGCTGGCATTAACTTTTGAAGATATGAGAGAAAAGACTTGTAGGTTCAAAAACGTGCTTCTCACATTAACTACTGCCTGTTTACAATCTGATCAACAGGACTAGATAAATTCTTACTGTAATATAGAGTGATAAGAAAAATTACAATACTAGAACTAATAGTAAATGGTACCACTCATATTCTTCTGAACCAAGCTAAAAACTCTGACAAGAAAAAGTAGGGCCAAAAAGAAAATTGCGTGAGAGAAGAAACCTGCAGCACTTAAAGGTATGAGCCACTTCAGGTAGTAATCTTCTCCTTTCCTTCTTGACCTCCCTTGTGATTGTTCTGAGATGTAACAGTTTGGGGAGCTGAAAGTGTGTAAAGTGTGCTTTACTTGTTTGGTCATTCAATATTTTATATTTTGATTGCCTGTCAGTCAGCTCATCACTTTCTCCATAAAATGAAGCTGTCAACAAGAAAAGGGGAAGAATAGATAACCAATCATAAAGAAAATATAGAAAGGTCAAAACCCAGACAAACTTCATTTTAATTGGGTTATATACTTGGAAAGGCAGAAATGAGTTGATGTGAGGTGAACCGTCAAAAGTAGAAAATTAAATGAGAGATGAGAACAGAGAGGCTCTAAAACAGTGTTAAAATTCTCAGCACAAGCAGGTGAGGGGTGGGAAGAGCAAAAGCTCTGGTTAACACAGTGAGCCAAATGGGACTGCCAGGTGTGAAGGCAGCAGATAGGACAGTTTATTGTATTGACAAGGAGATTAAATTGAAAGGAATAAAAACAGGTCTGTGCCTTAAGTCAGTGCTGGAATGCAGCACAATTCAGCATATAATAAAGGGAGCTGGTGAATATGGCTTGAATTGTCAGATAAGCACAGATATTAAATTCCATTTTTCTGTCAGTTATGAGCTACTCTGATAACATTTGTTTGCTAATTAAAAATGTTTTCCAGGGAAAACCTCTGCACCAGGATCTTTAGGAGTCTTTCTAACTCCAGCATACAAAAGTGCCAGCCTCTCCAGTTGCCTCAAAGATTTTTCTTACTTTTTCTCTCATTTTAATTTTATTTTGCCCTGCACTATCTTTTCCAGTTGGAAGCTACTGAAAGAATGAACTGGATTACTAATGGTAAAAATCAACTGAAGCAGATTCAAAAGTTTTGCTGTCACCTTTGGACAGTAGAGCACAGTTTCTTCTGGGATACCTAACACTGAGGTCGTCTTCATAATGATAGAATAAACCTGCTGACAGATATAGAGCAACAGGAAACAGAAACTATCCTGAAAATTTGAAGATTGTCTTCTGTGACTTTCTCTGCTGTGAAACAACCTCAGAGAACTAAGAGAACTATGTATATGCTGCCAGTGGGCTAATTCTCAAGTCATTCATTTGCTAGATGAGATTCAAATTTCTGAAAGAGGTCCTGATGCCACTGCAGACTCGAGACTTAACATAGCCAGTATGAGGTTCCTTCTCCCCATGCTCACCTTTAACTCTCCTCTAGAGTCCAGAAATCTGCAGATTAGTGGGTTTCTGAATTAACTAAATTTGTTTCATTATGTTTTACAGCTCATGAACTTTTCTTCCATGAATTTACTTAATTATTGAACCAATTTTGCTTGTGGCTTCCAAAACATCCCTAGGCAACAAGTTTAATTACAAACTGTTTTTAAAAAATACTGTGGGGATTTTTTTTCAATCTGCTTTTTGATTATTTTATTGCATATACTCTAGTTTCTTGCATATAAGAAATAGTGAAGAATCATGAATATCATTTATTTGTTTAGTCAATTTCAAAATATTCATGTATATTAAAGGAATAGTACTTCTAGTTACAGACAGGAAGTAGGGCTCTGCATAATGAAATTTTAAAATCAAAAATGCAAGACCCTGGAGGAAAGATAACTAAAAGGGGTAACTTATGTGATGTAAAAAACCTGCAATATAAAGTCACCTGAAAGTCTCCAAGTTGCTGAGACATATAGCAGGAAATCTTACACCTAACATTATCAGCATGGGTAACATCACAGCTGTACACACAAAACTGTTGATTCCCTCATGGCAGAATTCAAAATTGTGGCGATTGTATTTCATATTGAAGTGTGAAGACATTTTCAATGTAAAGAAGCACCTGAAGTTGAATTTCAGTACAAGAGCAATCATCCAATTCTTCAGAAAACTTCTGCAATGCTGTAGACCTGCTAAAGTCCATAGTGGCCAGTGCTATATTTTAATGGAAAGAAAAGAAAATACCCCACCCTCCAAAAAAAAAAAAAAACCCAAATCCCTCCAAAACCGAGCCAAACCAACAAACAAAAATCTCACCCAAACACAAAGCAAAAAACCCCAACAAAAAAAGCACAACATATTTTCGAAGTTGTACAAATCAAGTGACTCTACCAATCCAAAAGTATCAGGATTTTGATTAGGATCCCTGGAGGTTTTGTCAGGTTTGTAACAACTTGCTGGAAAATTTAAACTGCTGTGTGTACTATGCAGCTTTACAAGCATCCTTGTGAAAACTACAACTGTATTAAAAACCTCTCATGGAAACATGCTTTTCTAACTCTTTTCTAAAATGGTTTTCAGCCTTTTAGGATGTCAGGACATGTAGAGTGACTGGGCCTATTTTAAAATTGGTTTAAGACTAGTTTGAATTTTCTGCATAAACACCTTCTAATGTTAGAAGAGCAGACTAACATAGAATTTTCTGTTTTCATTTGATACTGAATATTTCTTACCTGGCAAATACATAAAAGATCCTTATGTTTTACAACAGCTTGAAAACAAGGCATACTTCAAGTGAAACTCCCCATAGTTGTTTATTTGGTTCATAAATACGTGTAAGAGAGTTATTAACTGTGATTCAGGGCTATTAATAAAGCTATCCCTTTTAAGTAAGCAAAATATCCACTTTTATAGATTGAATTGATTCAGATTGCTATTCTGATTTTGGTATAAATAACTGAAGTCAATAGGATTAATTTCAGACTGCATGGATGTTATATGATAACAGGTCATTCATATGCTGTGTATACAGTCCTTAGAGAAAAGTACTATCCTTTTCAAAGAAAATCAAGATTTAAAAGTATAGAATAATGTTGACAATATTAATATAGCTTTCAACCATTCAACAAAAATCAATTTTGGAGAAAGTATTTTGGCTCTAAAATACAGTCTTACACTAGCTAATGTTTGACTTTAATCACTCCAATACAAATAGTAAATCAGAGGCAAGAGGGAACATGCTGATCTTTACATCGTGAATGTGTAGCATTTTTCATATGGAAGCCTCTATATATAAACTATTAAAAAGTCACTGAAATATCATCTCTTTTGTGTATTTGTGAGCATGTGCATGCAACCTTTTGTGTCTTAATGCAGTCAGACAGCAAACATCTATCCTGTAATGTTAAACTCGAAAGAGCTGAATTCAACTCTGGTGTCATGACTGTATTGCAGAATCTGGCATTACATCAACAATAATTACAGCATATTATTTAAATTATGTTTTCTTCAAATAGCTCAGTGAGCTAATGGAATGTAAAGCAAAAAATAGAAACCTTTTTTCCAATTACTTTAACACAAATTTTAAGGGCAAAGAAAACAATCTAGCAGGCAAATTAAAATGTTGATTTTACACTTTCAAAACTGACAAAACAATTTTTCTTCAATTATTTTTCGGGAAGTGCTCATTTCTAATGTAGCTAACTTTTGCAGAAATCTAACATAAAAGTAAAATCTGAACCAAAAAAGTAATAGCTGGTACTTACAGGAAATAGGAAAGTTGTAACATAGTTGTGTCTGAAAAAAATGTGTTCCTTCTAAATCACTTAAATATTATGAAAAATTGTAATTAAAGAGGTAGAAAGACTGGAGAGGTTTGGCTGTTTAAGTAGTAGGGAGCTTGAGAGTCAGTGAACCTCACACATCATACAGACCTCACAGAAAGGCATAGGATGCTATAGAAGAGAAATGACTGGTTTTACTTCTCATTTCCAGAATGTCACCCAGAAATTCAGAGGACTGATCGACATGATGTGGCTTCATATAAGAAATGTCCATATCTTGTCTAATAAGAACATGCATGGCTCCTGTTCACTGAGGTTAGATTCCAGATGACACTCAAATAGGGTCAGGTTAACTAATGTGAATGGATATCCTCAGCTGGAGAAGGCACAGAGGAACATCTGTTGTCCTAAACTGGGCTGAGTCACACACCTTATGCTGCCAGTTCACATGGGAATAAAAAGGAGAATAAAATAACTCGAGCATCTGCCTGACAGTGAGCCTGGTGCATTCCCAGGGCTCGCAGGACTATGCTGTTGCTGTGCTTGCCTTCAGCGTGGTACCAAGTAAACCACAAGATCATCTATTCCTCAAAAAGTGGGGGGAAAATACGACAAGGATATCAATTCATGGCTCTGTACATACAGTGAGTGCCACATCTTTTTGCCTTCAAAGCATAGTGTGTGTAATCTATTACACATCTACACATCCACCTCTACAATTCTATATTGAAATAATACTGTGTACATATTTCTAGACAGATTTGATCTAAACCACAGAATGCTATAGGCAAACAACTCTAAAAGACAAATTTCCTTTCTTGTTTATACTGTAAAAATATTTCTGTCATTCAAAGTATTATGCACTGATAGTCTGAAATCTTCACATTACTCCTGTCATGTCATTTACCTCAAGGTCAATTACTAAAATTCAGGATGGCTCATTTTAATTCATATTAATGATTATTCAAAGAAATAGTGGTCTTTGTTTTAATATTAGATTTTAAGAAGGAGCATCATTTCTTGTTAACAACACAGCTGTAGACTGATGGAAAAATTAACAAGGTCATATGGTTTTCTAGTCCTTTAAATCTGGTACTTTCCTCTATCTTTCTGCCTCATCAGTTCTTCATCTCTCTTTCAAATCTCATTGGAAAACTAATTTCCCCCTTGCCTCTACTGCTCAGTTATTTTCTCCCTTTCATTTATTAATTCAACTCTAAATAATAGTGAAATGTAGTAAAGTAATATCTGACATCCTACATATCCTGTCCACTCACTGTCCAATCGAGGTGGGTTAATTTTTTTTATGTGAAAACTGCCTGTGAGCTGCAAATTGAGCCTCTCAACAAAATTAAGTATTTTGTCAAAGGGATTTGGCTATAGTGTAAATCTCATGAAAGGAAGCAAAGAAGTATCAGGCCACCCCCCAGCCCCAACATCCCAATTCAAAAGATATTCTCTTGTTCTTCTATTTAGAGATTTCTTTGCAATGCCTTGGATATTGCTTGGGTACATTCTATTAAAATCTCTTCTCTATAGACAGGCTTCCTTAGCTAATTATACATTATCATGTGTGTAACAGGAAATATAACCCAGATGGTGTATTTGGGCCATATGGGAGAACAAACTTAATACAGTTGCTGATACCTATACAAGTTGGTATGCTTAATACAGCTGTCAGGGAGCATTAATTTTTGATGATTAACTTTATGGGTTTGGGTGGAAAAGGGGAGGAATAAGCATTTTCAAGTTCAGTTGCACAAACTGAAGTGAGGCCGGTATGGTTTATATCCACAGAGTACTGTGTTTCCTTTCCTATGGGGGAATTCCTTCAGAAGGACGCAGTGTCATTAAAAGGCCCTAACAAGGCCATATCTTATCCCATTTCTTCATCTGACTTAAACATGCACCCTTTTTGATGAGAGATAAAGAAATTATGCTGCCCTGGAATCCTGCAAATAGTACAAGCTTTTGTTGGTGTCTGAGTAATAGTTTTAAAATATAAAAGGAAAGTGAATTGCTATTAGCAACAAAAATGAGATTATATTGATGCTTGTAGTTTGATTTTTAAAGGGAAAGACAACAACAGCCCCTGGGAGATTTTTTCTTTTAGAAATAGTGGGGTTTTGGATCATGTCAAGGGATTCCGAAGTACAATGGATAGACAAGAGAGTGCAGAATAGGGCAGACATCCTATATCAACAGAGATAATTTGCAATATTTAGTATCTGAAGACTCTGAAGAAGGTCTATAAAGAAATGTTTTTATGAGTATATATTAGTGCTCTAAGGGCAAACATTTAAATGATTCTTTTTGTGTTACTGTAAAGATTCGTTTTTTGCCTAAGGTGACAAATGTTGCCAACTCTATAGTTTTCAAAATGATTCCTAGCCTACTTGAAATAATTATTTCAGCTACCTGGCCTCAACGTAGAATAATATTTCAGGATCATGATATTCTCTCTCTGTTTATACCACACAGCTATTCAAGCTATAGAACACTTCTCTTTACTGTGACAGAACTCACAGCATCTTGGACTGAATGTTTAGGAATATTCTCCTCACAGGCCAAATCAGCTTTCTAATTATGTGTTAGGACAGCCTTATGTTCACTGCATTTTTGACTGAAAAGCTGCAGAATTAAGTGGCTTCTTGTCAATCAACCATATAAAAAGGTAACAGTGCGTTCCTATTAAGAAACAAAAAATCTGTACAATCCATATAGAACTGGTCCACAGCGATTTGTTATTGTCACAAGACTTCATTTTTAGAGAAAGATAGAAAGCCAGACAATACTTTGTTAAGTTATGATTCTGAGTGTTTTACATAAATTCACCAAAGAAATAAAGGTCATAAGGAAAAAGCTACTTTAGAGCAGATAAATTACTGAGCTGCTTTATTACACTTTGAACTTAATGTATGTTCTCATATGTATAGCTTATGGATAGCCTTGTATAACTTTCCAATTCTATTTCTTTATAATTTTTCAGTTTTTCTCAGAAGACATGAATATTTTTCACATAGAAGGCCTAATCTTTCAGTAATTCTCTGTGTTTGTATTGTATAAGACTGTAAATATAAATTTCTTGCATAATTAGCACAGACTAGCCTCCTTCCCTTCTTCTGCTTGTTCTGGATATGCATGGAATGATGCATGTTTATGTTCTGTATTCCCCATCACTAACTTGTCTTTAAAACTGTTGGAAACTGCCCCACAGACAGCTATCTGATTTCTGAAGTTTATGTATCTTTCAGGAAACCTTCGGAGCCTTGGGATATGACTTCCATTTATGGGACACAGAATTCCTACTGGTTATAATTAAAAGCTGACATGTTCCCTTAATTTGCCGCCCAATGGCATATTGACAATTTTTCAAATATCAACAAAGTATCTTAAAAGAAATAGCAGTAAAACTTTAGAATCCTGCATAATTCCTCAGAGTTTCACAAAGTTAATAAACTGATATAATCAGATGAATTTGGGAGATTGAGTGTTTGTATTTCATGGAGATATTAAATTTCTTATATTGTGTATCGTAACAAACCTCTTTATTAAACACTTATGGCAGGTAAAAAGGGATAAAGACATAACTGCAAAAAGTTTTTCCATTTTTCTACTCAGTATGTTTACCTAAGACTACTGTTTTCTGCATTTTTCTTGACTTCCTAAGACATTAATAAAATTCCTGACCTTTTCACATTTAATATGTTCTTCAACTTTAGCTGCACTTTTTGCTCTCTAGTTGAGGGATGTCTTTGAGGTAATTTCATACTAAATCCAGTAGACAATTCTTGCACTTTTATTGTACTTTTTGTGGGAATGCAACACCCTCCCTATTTTGTCACTTCTGCTTAGAACATGAATGCTGACATTCCTCTCTTTGAGGGTTACTGAGAAGTCTGAGACACTATAGTTTCACTTGTAATCTACCCCTGACATAATATAAACTATGCTATTTAATGCACAGAGCTCTAAAGTGAAGAAGAATAAATTAAAGTTAATAATCAAACTAATTGTGCATGTTAGTATTCTCTGGCTTTAAGGTAGTAATGCTCTTTTTTTTTTTTTTTTTTTTTTTCTCAATATAAAAATTTCACTTGCATTTGGCCACTATATTAATCCACTAGTGTGTATATATATATATATATATATATATACATATATATATATTTATATATCCATTAATCCATACTATACAGTTACAAAGTATGCTTCTTCAGCACAATTTAGATACTATTAAAGTGGTATAAAATAATTTAATATAATAATTTAATACTATAAATCAGAAGACTGACTTGCAGGGTTAGGCTATTAATCTCTCTGATCTAGAAATCTGGTCTCCAAGAGAGTTCTTGCAAATCTGTGTCATACCTGTTCCTCTCCTCAGCTAAGTGACTTTCTTACTGCTATTGCTGGCTGCTTGTCTTTCATTCTGCCTATTAGAATGCACTGCCAGGGACTGTCTGTTCTAACTTATTAGCAAAAGGTGTATTCAAGAACTAAGCATTCAGTTCAGTAATTGACTTGGGAAGAAACTATCACCTCTGCTACAGTACTGGAAGATGCCAGTAGTGCATTCATCTCCCCTCACCTAAGAGGGAAGAGAAGTTTATAGTTAGAAGTTGCTCCTTATATATTTTAAAAGGTGAAAACAGAAAATGTTTTGTAAGAACAGACAGGAGTGGTTTAAACTCTGTATAGCAAAGGGCCACAAAGCCTGTGCATGTAGTCTTTCTGCACAATGGTCAAGGCTAAGTAATAGGTAGACCTCTGAGAAAAGCTGTTTGTCATGTGACTCAGCTTTGGCAGGTATTGGCAGATAATCTACTGATAAGGGTTGATAATAAATATATATATAGAAGCTTTATAATTTAACATCCTTATGAATGGTTACAGATCTTTGGAACTGTTCTTACTCAATTAAATAAAATCTCACAATTTCTCTTGTTTAATTCTTCAATACCCACAAACAAAAGAAAGGAAGCTCAACTCATAATGCGGCTTACTACAGTAACGGATCAAAACCTGAAGGATTTCCAGTAGCCTTGCTTTGGCTACCAAATATTCTGTGCAATCTGTCTTCTCCCTCTAGCTGTGCTCTTTAAATAGTTTGGATTTTTTTCCCAGTTTACCCTTTTTTCTGCATCATTAAAGCTGCACAATCTCAATAGAGAAGTGCAGTCAAGGAAGAAAATTCGCAGATATTTACGGAGCCAAACATCCCTAAGTCTTGCTTTCATGGCTTGGCTTGTATTTCTGTTCTTTGTGACCTTCTTACATATATATTAGTTCCATTGTGATTTCAGATGGGGACAGAGAAACAGCAAGAACTGGGTTAGCAGGCAACTGTTTAAGGTATGGACACCAAAAATTTCCTGTCTGTGTCTTCAGGATTGAAGGTACTGGTTGGCACTAAATGTTTTACTGGCTGAAGGCCCTGTAGCAACTGGAAATGACAAAGTATGTTTTGTGCTTATAGAGAAGCAGGCTTTGAATTATGCTTTCCCAAGACATGCTGTGTGTGCATCTTGTACATTCACTTGTAATGCAAGTTGTTGCCCTTTTCTGTGTGAAATCGTCTAATTTTGACAGTGTCAGAAATCTGACCTGAAAGCCAAGTGGTGTCTCTTTATTGTAACCTTTTGCAATCCTCTAAGCAAGGCTGGTAGACTCTATCCTTTAAGCAGAGATTATTGCTTTATTTAGCAATACTAAATAATACATACATAAATTTTGCAGCAAAATTAAATCACGTTCCCTTTCGCCTTAATTCTTTTGCTTCATTGTCACTCTAATATGAAAATTTTACAGTCTATAAATCAAAATATGTTCAAGCATAAGATCCATTTACCCATGTTTTTAAATGTAGTTACTATGAGACAAGTATATGTACAGTCTGTTTGCTGCTCTACTTGATTCAGACGTGGAACAAGACAGTCATTAACAAGTTAGAAATAAAACAACAAAAAATCAGTACAAAATAAAATGTCTACTTTAGCATACATAGCATTGTATGAGGGATCAAGTGAAAAGTTTAAAGTATTTTTAAAAAATACTATTAAAAATATGAAACACATTGCTCTTTAGGTTCTGAGTTTGGGTGATGCTGTGAGACCTACTTTCTCATAGTACTTGATCTCGTAGTCCAGAATTGCTCCATGGGGAAAGTCCGGCTCTTGCCAGGAGAGGGCAATGCTGTTTTGGGAAGCCCAGTCCTTCCTTACCATACCTATCAAGGTGGGTGCTGAAAGGGAAAAGGATAACTAAGGGTTAAAGACAAAGCACATTGGTTTATCCTTTCAACCTACTGTCTGAGGACACCAACCCGAGGTAACTTTGAGTGACCTCCAGACAGAAAAGCATGACAGATGGCAATTCTCAGGGAAACCATATAACTTGGAATTAGTGTCTCAAGCACATACTAGTAACTCCTTTGTTGAAGTGCAGAGCAGCTTCTGAAAAACGGCTATATACAAAAAAAATGGGAAAAAATGCCTATACTGTCCCTGCCACCAGCTGCACAGGACCAGATTGCACTGCTGGCTCCAAGAGCAATATGTCCAGAGCAGAATCACATTCAATAGACAGTCAATCCTACATTCACATTAATCTCCATTCAATGTTATAATTCAGCTGTGTAAAATGTACATTCAGTTTACACTTTAGGTTAAAATAAAGTGACACAGCTTAAGAGAGATGCAGTGAATCCTATTTCTCCTAGCTGGGCTGGGAGCAGCCAGGGCATTTAAGCCCTCTGGTGAGGTTTCTGTGTGCATGGAAGAGCCAGCTTGCTCGAGGAGGCAGTGGCTGGGATTGAGTTACAGGCAAAGTGTGGGGGCAAAGGTGCCCCCAAACCTACCTGCCATAATAGATGCTGCATGCCTGCAGCAGTGCTGTGAGCAGGAACTGCTTCCAGCAGCTTCTGGAAGGGGCCCAACATGCATGGATGCACCCAAGAGCCAAATCATCTCACTAGGGCTTTAATCAGTTTTAAGAAATAGTTTTTCTATCCTTTTGGAAAAGAAGTTACACAGTTGTCTATGCAATAATTTCAAATGGTGCAAAAATTGCATTCTAGAAAATGATCTTTGCTTCTTTTATTAATCCGATCAAGCATGTCAAAGGATGTCTAATATTCTCCAGACACTAAAGCTGTTTTAATATAATTGATGTGCAGCTTTCCCAAATACTACAGCAAAACCAGTCATTTTGTTCAACAGTCTTGAAAACAACTGAGTAAGCTGAACAAACCAGCTATCATTAATAGTTCACAGCTTTCACTATTTGTCTTTCCACTACAAAATACCAGTTTGTTTCACACCCACCTCCATTCCTCTCTATTATGAATCTTACTTAACTTCTAAGTTTCCTTCGAGCCTTCTCCTAAATATAACATATTTTTATGACCGTTGGTTTTACCTTTTGAATGGAAGAGTCTCCCTAGAAAGAAGAATCTACTTCTAGCCACAAAATTTCACACTTTAGCTTTCTTTCCTGTAAATATTTCAGGAAGTTTAAGAAATTAAAACAATAAACAAGTTCTAGAATGCAAATAAACACTGAAGAAAATAAAACCTTTGAAAAAAGGGAAAGCCTACATACAGATGAGTAAATCTTTCTCTGTGATAATGCACTATATGAGAGAGAAAATAAACTTCCATCCACTGACTATCCTCCTCTTTGGATAGTTTGTGGTATAACAGTCCAGCCCTCTTTGATGTGAAAAACTTCCTCAATTCAACATGTAATACCAAATGGAAAAAATCATCAAAGTACTAAGTGGACAACACAGAGCTTACACAGGAAACTGTTCTACACGTCTACTTAATGCTATTTTAACCACAGGTCTGATCCAAGGGTAGTAGAGGAAAAAGAAATATTTCCTGCCATGCCGTAAAAAGGATTAACCTTGTTTTCAGAAGTCCTTAAAAAGCATAATATAAGTAACTGAATGAAGTACAATACAAGCAAAAAGTAAAAAGCATTCACAGGATTTGGACAAAGTGCTATCCCTGGGCATGCACAACTACTCCCTCAGTTAAAATGAAATTTTTACTCTTGAAACTGGGGATGAAGCCTACCTCTTGTAATACTTTCGTGGGGTAAAATCAGCTACTCTATGCAGGATACAAGGATAGATCTGTTTAAAGGGAAAGTGGAGCTAGCAAACATGAGTTTGTATTTGGTAAAGGGCCTAGAAGGGCATTGCTCACTTAAATTTATTTCCTGTTTGCTATTTTGAATCATTCACTGGTACTGAGCTGTGATTTACAGGCAAGTCTGAGGGAGCTATAGCAACCTTTCAGATACATCTGGTGCACCCTGTGTGCCTGCTCATGGGTGACGGTCACCAGCAGGAACACCTTTCTAGCACGTTGTGGCTTCATCTTCATTTAGAGGTTCACTGGTCAAACAACGCAATTCTTGAAAAATGATTAAAATTAATTATAGAAAACACCAGATTAAGCTGTAGATAAAATTATATTCTTGTCCCTTCGAGGCTTTTAAAATATAGATTGCTGATTTGACATGTCTTCAAACTATGGTGTAACCTTTACAAGCTTTTCATTTGTACTGCATAGTGGGGACTTTGAATTTATACACCAATTTATGCACTTTTTCAGAACGAGCTTGTCATAGTAACTCCTCCATTTGAGGAAGCGCATGTCAAAGCACAGTCCTGGCACATCTGAGGATCCTCTCAAAAGTTCAGTATAAGAAATAGCCCAA
Source organism: Serilophus lunatus (assembly GCA_013399895.1). NCBI lineage: Eukaryota > Metazoa > Chordata > Aves > Passeriformes > Eurylaimidae > Serilophus > Serilophus lunatus. The sequence goes on from VXBA01002744.1 coordinate 191,390, forward strand.
GTCATCTTCCAGGGAAACAACTCAGTAGAAAATTAATGGAAGATAATTATTTTAGATGGCTCCTAAACCAGCTGTGCTTAACTTGCATTTGAAACTGAAACGTCCATACAGTAAGACTCACATCACACCTGTAGCACTGAATTCTCTAAATCAAAATCCAGAGGTATGTCCTTAAGCCTGTGAATGTAAGAAGTATTTGTGTCTGTGTTAGGGTACCGATAAAAAAAAAAAAAAANTTAACAAAGACACAAAAGAGCCACTGTCGACCATTTCTTGCACATGCAGAAAGATGCCTCTGCATTTGTCATACAGGATTCCTGTCAGAAATTTATTGCGGGAAGAAACAGATAAATAAAACCAAGGAATTAACAGCTGCAGCTAGCTCAGTTTCTATTTCTTTTGTTGTGAAGTGCTACTAAACCCACTAATTTCTAAGGAGAAATTTCAGCTTCTTATAACTGTTGTTCACTAGAAGTACACTAGAAGTGCACTAGATCTTAAAGATGCTATACATTTATTGTTAAAGCTCTTTTCAGCCAGAAAATTTTAAGATGGACAAATACTATTTTCCAATTTCTAAAGGCTGCTCTAATGCTCCTTTGATGAATCAATGGGAAGTTCTTTTAATTAGTTCAATCAAATCCAGTAGCTGCAGGAGAACTCTAATTTGATTACCCAATGAAACCATTTGAAAAAAAAAGTGCTTAGAAGCACAGCATGGCTTTTAATCACTTTAATGGCAACATTTTCTTACCATTGGTCCTAAGCTAAAAGATGGTTTCTGGCTCTTGAGCTCAGCACTGGTCTGTGTTTTGTACTGAGGATTCTTTGCACCATCTGCTCTCTATTTTCTTCTTCACTGTTATAAATTTCTGGAATTACGATGAGTCATCTACAGTCACTTAATTTAGTCAGGTAAATTTCTTGGTGTTTTCAAATTTTTATTGAATAATGAAAGTTTATTCGTTAATTCAGAGTGAGCTTATTTTATTCCAAACCTCTTTGGCTTCTCTTTTTCATGATCCCTTTTTTTCTCATATGCTACACACAGGACAGAAAACATGTATTTAAAGGATGACTGGATTACAGTGTCTTTTCTCTAGAAACTTCCTTTTTCTGAAGTTGACTTCCATTATCTCTGTCTAATTTCAAAATAGGTGACCTGCAGTGTTTATGAAGTTACTTAATTTTAGAGCATTTTCTAGTTTTCCTATTCCTTGTATCATACTGCTTAAAGTAGGCAAAGAAGTGCCAGCATTTGTGCCCCGTTTCCAGGGCTGAACTTTTATATGATGCCCATTCACAACAAAGATTCAGATCCAATGGCAGGTGATGCCCAAAGCTCACCTGATATCTGTCTGTACATGGAGTACTCCACCCCTTGGGATCTCATTTCAAATCTTATTTCTTTACTGAAGAGAAACCAAGACAGCTCAGTGGCCTTTCACTGGCTGGCAGTACAGGCTCTACCAGGTATGTGCAATCACTTTCTTTTTAATGAATCTACCACCCAACAAAACAAGAACAACAGCATCAGTTTTATCCTCTTCCTTCCTTCCCCCTTGCACTGTGTCTGTGGCCCAAAGCCAGTGAAGTGCCAGCAGAGACAAATTCAGAGAAGAGACAGTGGAAGAGTGATCTGAACTGTACACGTTGTCACTGCAACTGCACTCCTCTGGACATCCTCACAAAAAGGCTGTGGGTCTCAACATGCAAAATTTGGGATTACATGGTTTAATTTTGTTGGATGTTTCTATACCTCTACCATTATCAATAATACTGTGAATTGCATAATGACATGTTATACTTTTCTTGAGATCTCTGGATGTTTCAAGGTACAGGAATGACCACGCCCACCAAAATTTAGGGCTTTATCACATGTTTTCTGAGTGGAGGTTTTCCTGTAGGGGAGGGAATCTACTCCTGTTCCTCTCCCTCCCTCCCTCCCTCCCTGCTTGCTTTCTTTTCTTTTCTTTTCTTCTTTTCGTCTTCCTTTCCTTTCCTTTCCTTTCTTTTCCTCTTTTCTTTTCTTTTCTTTTCTCTCTTTTCTTTCTTTTCTTTTCTTTTCTTCTTTTCGTCTTCCTTTCCTTTCCTTTCCTTTCTTTTCCTCTTTTCTTTTCTTTTCTTTTCTCTCTTTTCTTTCTTTTCTTTTCTTTTCTTCTTTTCGTCTTCCTTTCCTTTCCTTTCCTTTCTTTTCCTCTTTTCTTTTCTTTTCTTTTCTCTCTTTTCTTTCTTTTCTTTTCTTTTCTTCTTTTCGTCTTCCTTTCCTTTCCTTTCCTTTCTTTTCCTCTTTTCTTTTCTTTTCTTTTCTCTCTTTTCTTTCTTTTCTTTTCTTTTCTTCTTTTCGTCTTCCTTTCCTTTCCTTTCCTTTCTTTTCCTCTTTTCTTTTCTTTTCTTTTCTCTCTTTTCTTTCTTTTCTTTTCTTTTCTTCTTTTCGTCTTCCTTTCCTTTCCTTTCCTTTCTTTTCCTCTTTTCTTTTCTTTTCTTTTCTCTCTTTTCTTTCTTTTCTTTTCTTTTCTTCTTTTCGTCTTCCTTTCCTTTCCTTTCCTTTCTTTTCCTCTTTTCTTTTCTTTTCTTTTCTCTCTTTTCTTTCTTTTCTTTTCTTTTCTTCTTTTCGTCTTCCTTTCCTTTCCTTTCCTTTCTTTTCCTCTTTTCTTTTCTTTTCTTTTCTCTCTTTTCTTTCTTTTCTTTTCTTTTCTTTTTTCTCTTTTTTTCTCTTTTCTCTTTTCTTTCCCATCTCAGCTACTTAGGGCAAAATACTGACTAAGGGCCACTCAGAAACCTTGGGCCTCTTCGAAAACTCATTAATCCCTCCTAGTTTCAAATTATATAGTTAGAGGAAGAAATCTGCTTTAACATCTTGCAGGGAGCTTGCATTCCTCCTGGAACTGAGGAACAACTTTCATTAAGAGAAGGACAGTTGAGGGTGGAAGAGAGATTAATGCTGTAAAGAATAATTTACATTGACTTGGGTTTCATGTCTGTATTAGTCAGAAAACAAAAGAAAGCTGTTTTCTTGTTCATTAAGTGGAAAGGTCTTTTTCAAGCTTATATCACTGGCTAATGGCACAGATTAAACCACACAGTAAACTATGCTTAACACTGTAGAAGTTATGGTTGTCTAATAATCCCAAACCCATTAAATGAAAACTGTTAGGAAATTAATGAAACAGAATAGAGATGTACCAAGGTCCAATTTTCAAGTGGGGTTTTTTTTGGAGGGTAAAAACACTCTTTGCACTTCTTCTGTATCAAAAATAGCTATTATATTTACGCAGGTTTTTACCAGACTAGATTCTGTAACTGTATTAGATTCCTATACTACTGGATACTGATTTTATATTATACACAGCAATACAAAGAAAACTGAGATTTTATTAAGAAAAATATTGATTTTACTTTTGATTTTAAAAAGTCTATTAGAAAGGTAATAAGTAGTAAAAAGATGCTTTCTTAGAGGAGGTATTTTACTCCAGCAACAAACATTTCTTGATTGAGTTATTTACCAAGGAAGGATTTACCAGAGAAGTTAAGAGACCAAAGCCCTCATGCTCCATTACTAATGCCATCTGTGCCACATATGATCGGTCAAGTGACAAGGATTTAATTATGCTGCCCATCATCTACAGCAGTCTTCATTTCTGAAATATGATTATTACTCCACCAGCAGAGACCAGTTCATCCTTTCTTTCTTTTGTGTTTGTTCATCTTTCTGTTGCTATCTTTGTAGGATAAGGGAAGACATACTATTTTATGAGCGAGGAATGTGATAGGGATTCAGGAGACCTAAGTTTATATTCTTTTCTGGTTGTGCTCTAGAGATTTTCTTTAATCTTTCGACTGAGCTATCCTAACATACAATGTGAATGTCAATAAATTTCATTATTTGCAATACATGAGCATTTTCCTGCTAGCGGAATATAACAGACTAAAAACTAAGCACAAAGTGATATGGGAAAAACCATGGAAATAGGAATTGAACAGAAATTGAACTTTATTAAAAAAACAGGTTCATAACCCATCTTTCTGTATATTGAGAGTGTCCACATGGATGAAGCATCTTTGGCTTTATGCTGAATTCAGTAAGAATTTGTTTTCTTACTTACTATCCAAGGTTGCTTTCAATTAGTACAGTGGCTAGATAAGATATTTGATTCTTCACTTACTTACAAAGTAAGTACTTACTACTTACAGTCTGTTACTTTGCTAATCATTTCAGTAGTAATTCACAGATATACTTAGAGGGGATACTATTAGTGGCACTAACCTTGGAAGTCGAAGTTGAGCATGGTGTTTCCCTGACAAAGCATTGGAGCTACAAATTAACAAGTTTTGGGTGGAAAAAAAACATTATTACTTTATTTTGTTACACTAGTTCCCTAAAGGTTTGCATTCAAAGGACAGCATAGCACTGTGCTTCTTTTGAAGCGCTTCATTTACTGAAAATAGGCCTCCAGCAAATTATAATTATCATCTCTCCCTCCATCTTAAGTTCCTTCCCCTTGTAGATTTTCTTTGCTTGCTCAGAAATAGTGGATGGAAGCCAACTGAACCTAATAACCTTGTCAAAAAATGGATTCGGCTACAGTGGTGTGGGCTAAAGGTCATGATAGATGCAACTGCTAATTTCCTCCAGGGTAAATGTAGATTCAACACAACTTTTTTCTTACTGTGCTCCATAATGAAATTCTTTCTTCCTTACTGCTTAATTTCTCTTTCATCTACTGTTGATCTTATGTAAGAAGACAGTAATTATTCATCCCCACAATTCTACACACTACACTACAGATTTTCTTTTACTTACAGAATGTACTGCCATTCTTCATTTTGCAAGCTTGAGACAGAAGCACTCCTAGATCTTTACTTCTTACAGAACCTACTCAGTTTCTCATTCTTCGAAGTGGACTTTAGTAGAAGACACTTAAAACAATTGTATAAAATAAAGCCTTATCAGCTGTCAGTCAGACTGTGGATATTCTGTTTCCTCTGGTAACATGTATGTGCAAAACTCTCAAAGGTAAAAAGTATTGTGAGATATTTGGCATAATTTATAGTGTAGTGAAGAATTTAAAACATTTTAATTACAAAGGTTTTAGTAAACAACAGCATTTAAAAAAAATCACACAAATGCTTTAAATAGACATATGTTTTAATGAGTTCCTTTATATGATCTGAATTTCTGAAGCAAGCAGAACAAATTCAGTTCGAACAAGAATAGTGGGCAAAACTAAAATAGGTTGCCTATCATATAAAGGAAAATAATGTCGAATGCAACCAAAGGGATTTTGATCAGAATAAGGAGATTCTTGGCTGCCTTTCACTGCCTTTTATGGCTGGAGCAGCAGGAGACAGTAAGTGGCTTAAAGATCTAATAGGTCACTGGGATTCCTGAGGGAACAGTTCTTTTAACACCAGAGCTTCTCTCTCCTTGTTTGGCAGAAGACAGCACTAAGGTTGTGTGGCACTGCTGTATCAGCTCACGTCGGGTAGCAACAACATATGGGGCTGAATGGCACAGCAAGAACATGGTAACTGGGGGGGGGNTCCTGGATCAAGTAACAGGGAAGGGTACAAGGGACCACTCCAGAGAAGTCACTCCCCTTCCTATCATCTCTTATGAGGGTTACCAACACTGATGTGGTACCTACAGCAGAAGTAACAGAACCCTATGGCCTTAAACATCAGATTTGCTGCTTTCACAAATTCAAATGTTATGTGTTGTAAAATTCACTCCTGACTCAGACATTGTGGCAAGTCACTGACTGGTGGCTGGTAGCACATATCATTTGAAATTGGTGCGCATGCTCTCCTGGGGTACTATTCTCGACATGCAGGATTCCTCTAAAAACAAAGGCAGCGGCTTACAGGGTTTCCTTTTTCAGAAAACCTATGCTAAGAGAGAAGGAGGTGGGAGAAATTGGTTTATCAGCAGATTGAGATTGCTACTATAATGACATTAATCAGTGTGAAGAAAGATGTGTTCCAGCCAATGAATTATATAAGTTAAAAATATCATGCCAGCACTGCAGGTGCCCTATCATGTGAGGACAACATATGGTGACACATTTCTCCAGAGAACTTTGTTTTCAGCCTCTTGATGTAACTTGGGAATTGGTATAAATTTATTGGAAATACAACTTGAGGTTAAGAAGGCATCATTTATTGCAGCAAGGTGTCATTATGGAAACAGAGCTGTAAGTAAGTCTCATTCAGCAACAACCCCTCCAGGGTCAACTGGAACCAAATTGCTCTGCAGAACTTCCTGCTGCTAAATTGAACTCAGAAGCTAAAATAAATGAAATAAGCAGGTTAAAAAGCACTAGGAAATCTGCAATCTTTTCACTCCATTAATTGCTACTCATCCTGCGAAGTAACAAAGGCAAACAAAATGCACACTCACTGCAGTAAACCTTTCCTGCTCTCGTTTATGTCAAAATATGAGACCAGATCAGATTTTCTCTCAAGCAGTATTTTGTAGGTCTTAAAGACGTTTTTCTTTTAGCAAGAATGTGATGAATATTTTATTTGAACATCTTCTGTGAACCCTCTGTAAAAGCTGTGTTTGTTGGCACGTGCAGAGAATGTCAGAGCTACTATACTTCAATATTTTGATTGAATGTGTGCAAGTGCATGGAGGCACATCGGACACTGGCTTAAAATGCACATATTTAAACAATTTCCACACAAATGTTGATTTTGACAAAGCATTTTATAAATCACAGTGATGCTAAACAAATACACCTTCATAAATTAATCTCCCAGTCACGTTACAAACAAAATTATAAAACATATCATGTACTACATAAATGCTAAAATGATCCAAAGGTTTAGTCTACCTCTGTTTTACATAGGGTCAAGTATCTTTTAAATCTTTAATGTGTACAGCAATGCACAGAAAAGCACACCCCTTTAAACTCTGGCATACAGACAAGAAACACTTCTAGAGGGCCAGGAAGTCAATGGTTTGCACTTGATGTACATGAATCACTTAAAAGCACTGCTGCTGTGAAATGTATTCAGGTGTTCAATTTCTAGTCAAGTAGGGTAAAGTTTCAGTTGACTCAAATAATTCAAAATTTGTGGATTAGCTTTGGAAAGTGGTCTTAAATCCCCCTGTAGTTGGAAGACTAGATGCTGAACTTGTGTTGGGTGCTAGTAGACCATCCCCTAGTTTTAGCTACAGCATCAAATACGTTCATCACTGACTTCTAAGCACAGAAGCTTATTACAAAATCAGTTGTGGATCTTCTTTAAAGGTGACCTCTAGAATAATGCAAGAGTAATTTTAGTACAATTACTAGGACACTTGTGAGGTGAGATTAAAGAAAGATTATGCACGCTGTTTATGTGAAAATAGTAGTGGGGCAAATTGCAATAACTATCTCTCACTTTGTGTGAATGGCAGAAAGAAAGAATTAATGAAGAGAATTATTATGGTTAAGTTATCAAGAAACCATAGGCAAAATACTCAGGTACACACTCTGCAGTGAATAATCATTTATGTCTTCTTTTAGTTAGATCATGGGGATGTTTGCACACTTCTGAGACTGAGGATAGGCTCTCAAGGTGATGGATGGAAGTAAAGACACTTGAAAGCATCAGGGCAAATAAACCCTGAAAGCAAACACCTGCCAGCCTCTGACTTCTGTTATGTTTAGGACCAGAGGTGCAGAACAGGCCAGTGGCTCTTTCTGGACTACTGTACTCATATTTCTAAACATGTCATACTAATGTTAAACACATTTGAAAAATAAATGTCTTTTTTTTTCTCTTTTCCTCTTTCAAGAAGATTGGGTCACTTTAATTCACAAAGACAAAACTCCGCAGAGTTGAAAAACCATTGGGATCTAAAGAGTTTTCATCTTTGTGACTCATATAAAAATTAGAACACTAATAAGTAAGAGCAGCCTAAAAATTAGATCAGACAATAGGTAGTAAAATATATTTCAAAGGAAGGTTTGTGGAAGCTGGGCAATTACAGAATAACCTTTTAAAAGGGAAGCTTCTTCAACTATTTGATAGTTAGCTCCTGCCCTGAAGCTTAGAGTTTAATATTTACAACACATATCCATGCTTATGGATAAGCAATCTCCTGACAGAGATTCATGTAAGAAAGAAAGTTGAGCATTCACACTTCCAGGTCAATGTGTCTCTTATCTTAAGGAGCCTGTCTTTCATTTCCAAGAAATTCACTACCTGATGACTGCTCCTCCTAGCAAGATCCTCTGAACTCTCACAACTCTTCCATTATGCCACTTTAGTATTTCTATTCTTTTTCTTGGCACTGTCTTAATCAGTTTTTGTGTTCTTCAACACTGTGTCTGCTGAATGCTGCCCTTGTAGTTCTTTCCTATCTCTATGCCAAAGCAGCACAACAAAGGTGTTTTTCCTACAGAAAAAAACACCACCAGAACAACAACAAAACAAAAACCAACAACCAACCAAAACAAAGAAACAAACCAAATCAAACAAACAAAAAAAGCCCAAACCCTCAAAAAAGCAGAAAGGTTTGAGGAGGAAAGCTGAGCCCTGCTGTTCTTCACAGCCTTGCCTTGTTCAAGGGGAGAAGTCTAGGCGACATACTGACACACTTAGAGTTTGCGCTAGTCATTTTCCAAAGAGGACCATAAGAACTCTACTGCCTTCAAAAAGTTAGGAAGTTGACAGATATTGAGGCAAGAAACAGAGAAAACATGCCCTATTAACCAACATGCTACTGAATGCTGCTGAGAGCTGGAAGACCACATGAGGAAAAGTATTATTTTATATTTTCCTGATCTTCTGTCAGTGTCCCTCATAGGTTATCATCAGAGAAAAAATAATAGACTAGATCAGCCATTTGAAATTCAGAAATACTATCTGATTAGAAGGCCTTCTGTTTGACTCAGTCCCAAGCAGAAAGACAAGGTGGTCACCTACAGCTTGATTCTGGAATAAGCTTTCATCTATCCCTTAAGAGTCTCTTGCACTGCAGAAATTCTGCAGAGAGAAAATACCCAGCTATGCAGCTTTTAAGAACTAATGGCTCATATCCACACAGTACATTAGTGATGTGGAGCTGAATGCTTCGGGGTCTAATTTTAAGTGCCTGATTCTCACAATGAGATTTAGAGTAAAATTATGCTCCATGTCCACACTCCTTCACACTGTCAAAAACAGAGGAAATCCAGAGAGAGCATACATAAAAGCAAAACTTGAGAATTTAGACAACTTTCAGCTCATATTAAGTACCATCGTTAGACATTGTTATTATACTATTGCTTACAAGCAATATTGTTACACTGGAATTACCCACCAAATAATGATCTCATGAGCAAAATACTGCTCAGCCTCTTTTATCATTAAGTAAATCTTCCTCTTTTGAATTCTCCTTAGGTATTTTAAATAATATCTCTTTGCCTAATATCACAGATCCAGTATCAATTGAATTGTTGATTCAATTGTGAATCTGGAAAGAAAATCAGTGTTTACGCACAGGGTATTTAAAGTTCTGTGGCATACAAAAACCCCAAATCAAACAGTAAGACCCCTAAATTCAGACGCATGTCTCAGTAACTGGACATGATCTCTGTTTCTGTCACCTTTATGTCTACAACAGGCAATCATCTCAAGTCCCTCTGTACTCAAACAGTACAAAATATGGTGAAACCTGGGCAAAACCCCCACTGAAACACAGCAAGTACCAAGGAAATCTTTGATATAGGAAAAAAGATATCCTCCACAGACACAGCAATTCCTTGAATGCCATCTACAGGATAGTAATCTAGTATGGCTACGAAAGGGTCCTGACAAATTCAGATGTGTTGACTCCAGATTTTTAGTTCTTCATATATGCATTCAGAAAATAAGGGCAAGTAAAATGTGATAAAAATGAAAGTTTAAGAATGTCAACAAAATAAATAATTCAGATTAACTTTATATCTGTTTTCTAAAAGATATTATTCTGCTTGCACAGAATAACTGTGTCAATAAACTTATAAAATTAATTAGTGGGAAAAAATGGACTATTCACATATTAAAATTTTTTCATCCTAAAATATTATAATTTTTAGGATTCCACATCAATGGCATTAATTTGCTGAGCCATCATGCTAACTCTGCTATTAACCAGAATTTTCTATGTTTCATTAATGGTCATAATCACAAAGTATTTGTAGTGTTGACTTAACTACTCATGACATGGTTGGTCAGATATGTTGTGATTGGGTTTGCAACTGCTTATGCTCTTCAAGTAGATTTCCCCCTGAAATCTCCTTCCAAAAAATTCCACTTCGAATACATAAAATCTTGAGGAAGAAAGACTATTTTGATAATTAATTCATTGGCTCTGGCTGACAAAAGAGGATTCACCTGCTCTTGAGAATGAACTCCTCTAACTGTAATAGCTTTCGATTTGTCACTGTTTATTATCAGTCCTCACTAAGTGGCCAGGTCCCATTATATTTACACCAGGGTTTTTATCTACTCTCAGTCACTTTAGCCATCTTATTCCATGGGAACATCTACGGTTAGGAGCATTGGGACCCTGGATAGAATGAGCAAACGGGGCCTCCACATGGAGATGCAGAGCACATATTTTAGATGTCTAAAGCTATTGAACACCCTATACCTTCTCTAGTGCTCCATAAATAACTCAGGCTCAGAAACATACCCTCAAAGGCTGTATGGGATTTTGTCTTGCAGTGCTGCTTGCCCAGAGACAGATGACTTTCCTATCCTCAAAAAAAGAATCCTGTAATATTAACTTTTCAAACAGTGAAACAAGACCTTAGCTAACACAACAAAATCCCATTTTACTGAAGAAATGTAGCAACCATATTTCTTCTGAAGTTGATGGCACATCTTGAAAGTGTTATGACCTCAGCCTGCCTGGTCTATGCTCTGCATCTCTTCTCAGTGCCTAAGCTGGGAAGACAGAGCTGAGATAAGGTTCATCCCATTTGTTTTGTTTTGGTTTGGGTTTTTTTGCAGAGATAGGAATGAACAAGACAAATGCTCTGCCCCCACCTTGGGCCTGCTAATTGCCGAGTGCTTTTACAAACATACCCTCCATCTCTGCTAATGCACCTCTTCAGCTGGAAGCATCTCATGTATTGTATGGTCCTAATGTGTCTCTCAAGCACTATGGTCAGTGGAGCTGTACAACAGAGCGGTGAAAGGAATGTAGTAATGATGTGTGTAGTTGGATATTTAAAACATATCCTCTATATTCATGCATGCATTTTATCTTTAATCTGTGTCTCCCACACAAGTATAACTACATACAAATAACTGCACGGACATAAAAAGTAATGAATTTTGCTCATAAAATTATACAAAGATGGAAAAGTCTGAATTCTCTTTCCTCAACCAATGAAAATGTCTCACATTTAATCTACACTTACAAACCACCTTACTGTTTTCTTTTAAGACAAGAATCACTCTAAGCTTACTCTATTCTATAAGCTTTGATATAATCAAGTAATATATTTAAAACAATGCATTAAAAACTTCATAATGTAATCTTCTGCATCAGAAGCTCCCATCACGTGTTCAGGCATAATCCTGTTATTACATCTATATGCCACATTCAGAGATGTTGCTTACTTCCTTTTAAAATAGGTAGAAATACAAACATATTCCAAGATAACAATAATCACCATTATCTGATGTTTTTTTAAGCCCACAATCCTGAGTCCAAAAGTAATGCAAAACAGATGATAGGAGATATTTATTAGCACTCTCAAGTCACTGGAGCTAGCAAAGAAGACAATAGCTGATATATTTCAATGTTTAAACATGCTGATTAAATAATTAAGAAAATTTTGGCTCTTTAAGAATGATTTCTAGACAGTTTATAATTCAGAATAATAATTTGTAAAATACAATTATTGTTATGATAAATATGTAATTGAAATATTCAGCTATCATGAATCTGTTTCAAGGGTCATATACAGACTGTTCTCTGTGTGTGAAACACGTCCATATTCCACATAATTTATTCACAAGTTTAAAGTACATTTTTACCAAGCTATACAAACTCTTTCTCTCATTAATTAAGAAGTGAACACAATGTTTTTTTCTCTCTGAAGAACACATATTTATATTGTATTATATTGGTATATAATATTATATTATATTAAGATTATATGCGTTCTTGGCTGCACTAAGTTCTGCAGCCTCCCATGCCACCTCTGCTGATGGACAGCCTGGCAAGCCTGCAGTGCTTTAGTTGCAGTTAACACTGACTGGATGATATAATCTTCTGGTCTCGGTGGTGAGCAAAGGTTGGGTCACCCCATAAGTGGAGTGCCTTGATTTTTACTCTATCCCTGCTCACCACCTTGGCTCTAACACTCTCATCCTTGCTCCTCAGAGTTGTGTGAGCACTACCAGGGAGCTGCTTGGTGTTCAGGTTAGTGGCTTCCCAGATATCTGTGATTTATGAGGTATGAATAAATATGTTTTGGTTTGGTTTTTTTTAGGGGGAATGCATGCTTCATGACCTTCTGGAGTTCTTTGAAGGTGTGAACAAACATTTGGTTAAGGAGGCTGCGTCTAATATGAACTATGTGGATTTCTCAAAGGCCTTTGATAAAGTCCCTCACCAAAATCTCTTAAAAGAAGGAAGGTCTCTTCAAGGACAAATAAATGGATAAAGTTAGAAAACAGTGGGCAGGAATAAATGTAGGGGGTTTTTTTGTTTACAGTGGAACAAGATTACCAGGAGCCTCCTGCTGCACATTTTGTTTATCCTGTGGTGACTGAGATGCTCATGAATGATCTGCTGAGATGGAAAAATCTTCAAAGCTTATCAACGTAGTAGAAAGGGAGGACTAACTGTGAAGAACTATGGAAGGACTTCATGAGATCAACTCACTGGATAATAAAATGGTAGATGAAATTGAGATGAGAGTGATGCACATGGAAAAAGAAACTCTAGTTTTATAAGCAAAATGAGCACTGAACTGATCATTCCCACCCAGGAGCAAGATTTTGGAGTTCTAATAAGTAGATTTATGAAAATTCCAGCTCTATGCTCAACTGTAATAAAAAAGATTAGATGAAACGTTAGAGATTACAAAGGAAAAGAGAATAAAACAGGTCTTCATAATGCCACAGGATATGTCCACATTTTAAACACATTTTGAGTACTGTGTATAATTTTGGTCCTCTCATCTCAAAAATGGTATGTTAGAACGAGAAATAACCACAATAGTACATCAAAGTTGTGGAATGGCTTACACACAGGTAGCTCAAAAAAAGATGTGAGCTTTCCAAGTTGAAAGGAGCATGCAGTGGAAGGTTGGAGCATAAATGATATGAAGAATTTAAGGAGTGATCATTGCTTCTCGTAGCAAAAACTAGACATGTCAAGTGAAGTCAAAAGGATGTGATTTTTAATAAAATGTGAAATTGAGCTGCTGAATTCCTTGCCAAGAGATGCCATAGAATTTTTTTTAAAGTTGTATTTAATAATAAAGTATTAAACTGCCACCAGAAAGTAGAACTTGTCAGGAGCTAGGTGAATACTCAGAAGATGTATCTTGTAACATTTTTCTGTTCCATTACTTGCCTCTAATCTTCAGTTTTTGTCTACTGACAAAGAGAGGATATGAAGCCAGATGAATCAATGCTGTCATCCAATACAGCTGCTCTTCTGTATAATCAACAGGAACAGAAAATGAATGTTAGAGGACAGCAGGGCTGCTGCATATTTTTGTACTTAGGAGCTCAATGAAGAGTCTTAGTCCTTTTTTCTTGTGTGTTTTCATCTTTCTGTGTGTATGCATGGTGGTGTCTTCTCACTGAATCTGATGCATGTGCATGGAGAAACTGCTTGCATCTTGCATACTGCAGTGGATCTGCACAGTCTGTGGCACCACTTGTATATCTCAGATGCATCAAATTCACTCATCATGGAGTCCACCTGCATGCATTCAACAACTGTTTTGTAAGGAGGGAGACAGTTTATCATAAATTGGCAAAGTGCTGACCATTCATGAAGTCGCAAGAGTGAAATATGTAAGTAAGCCTAAAATGCAGTACACTTTCACTTGAACCTATGGACAACACATAAAGTAATTACTCAGCAAATTTGGAGGCTGAGGCACTGTATGCTACCCCCATAATCAAGCAGTTACCAAACCACTGCACGTCCACTCCTTGGACAGCCTGCTACATTTCCAGAAGGTAATCTGCCTACAAAATGTGGGAATTTCTTAACAAAGGGTACATGGCTCCCTGGTGGAGATATGTTTTGCTTCTCTGGTCTGGGGCAGATTTGTTGACAGACAAACTGCTCTGTGATGGTCCAAAATGGAAGAAGTCCTCTCTAAACCACTTGTTACCAGTGTTTTGGGACTGAGGATTAGTGAAGGCTGCAGGATATGCATTGAATAAAGGGAAATGCAGGCAGAAAGAGAATTCAAGACACCATGATAAATGCAGCAGCAAAGAAGGAAAAGATCCTATTGAGAGAAGCACTGCAACGAAACTTAATGGAACACCTACAGGGTACCAAAAAAGGGGTAAGCTGAAATACTAGTCCATCTGTGAGTGGATTATCCAAAAGACATCTGCATTGCCTGTGGATTTTTATAATCATGCAAAGCAGGTGCTGAAATTCATACACCACTGAATTGATCTTTTTTCATAAGCCTGAGCCTGAGACATTAATTTCTTTAAAGTATGAGCTATACTCCTTAACATGAATCTCTTGTTTTAAGAACTCAGCACTGTCTTAAGTATCATCACTATTAAAACAGCAAGCATTTAATTCAGTAAAGATGGGTCTAGATGGAAAAACTCATGCGAAAAGATTTATTACTTAATAAAGTTTGCATAGCACATTTAGTCTGGATGTAATTCATAAAACCTTGGATGTTCACTGTCTATATCCTGCACTACATAAAATAAGGCCTATCTAGTCCCCTTCTGCAGGTCAAGAAATAATAAGCAAATTTTGGCTACTGATCAAACTGAAAATACGTAGAGATTGAAGCTGCCTCATCTGTGTCCTGATAACAAAGCGGCTGAAGCTTGTTGCATCTGAATCAGAGACATGAGCTTGAGTTCTGCACTGAGGGCCACCTACAGTCTCTGTAGCTGCAGGTGGATAAGCATCTGCAGCCTGAGAGACAAGGGCAGCACTTCAGGCTGTCAGTCACACTGCTGATAGACATGTCATTGCCTACAGCCATTTATATGCAGTACTCACAATAGGCCAATGGATCACCTATGTAGGAACTGACTTGCTTTAAATTGTCCAGAAAGCAGGGCTCTATGGGGGTTGTTTTTAAGTCTGTTTGGCATGTGAACTTAAACATGCACAAAACCAGGCAGCTCCTGCGTGGTTTTACAATGTATTACATTTTCTGTCATCATGTCTACATGTACACTTAGTGCAAACTGGTTTTAGAAAGGACAGGTGCCTCAGCATGTAAAAAACCCAAATCAAAACAACCCTTCTGTTCACACATCTTGTATTTATGATTACCCTACTGTCATGCAAGGAAAAATAAAGAAAGACATAAACTTCTTTGGAAGTTTAAACTGAGTTTTCTTATCCAATGGTAAGAAAAAACAGTGTGAATACAGAGATATGCCAGATGGCTTCAGTCAAGTCTTATCAATTTACTGAAAAGTTTTTAGACAGAGAACATATATTTTCTGAACTTGAAGTACAACGTGTACTTGTGAAAGTCTGTATGCACTCCTTAGGAGATGTGAAGCAACCATAATGATATACAAAATGAGAAACAGTCTTCCCAGGAAAAAAAAAATAAACCTATATGGGTTTTTAGAGAGTTAATTTTTGTTGTTCATGTTAAGAATGTATTTTCATTTCTGTTTGCAGCACCACAATACTTTTTTCAGCTTTTTCTTTTATTTTTATAAGACATTTTTATTACAAGCATATCTGTCCCTAACACTTGTGGAAATTCATTTTAGTTACACCTTGAAACATTTTTTCCTGTGAATGAATAAGCAAATTTTTTTAAAAAAACAACAACCTCAAAATAGATCAGAATCTATTGTTATTATCTAATAACTATATTAGACATTGCTTACTTAATAAATAAGTGGACAGAAGACTCAACTTATTTATCTCAGTGTTTTCATCTACACTTCAATACTGTATGGCTTAACCTTGTGAATCAACTGGATGAGCAAACAAAGGAAATACAACTGATTTAGTCACAAAACTCTAGTTATTCTTCTTTCCATGTGGCTTGTTTTGTCCCTTCTAAGGATACACTGTTTAAAGAAGACATGCTGTCAAAGTGGCCAGTAATAGTGCACAGAAAACAATTCTGTCCTTAGGTGTCCCACCTAGAAGCCATTCTAGTCCCTTTCTGTCTAATAACATCCCTGAAAACAAGGGTATTTTCCCACCCAGAGAAAATCTGAGCAGAAAAAATTGTTTATATAGTAATTATCCACTTAAGTATTTGTGTAAAAAGAACAAAAATGGTCACGTAACTCAGCCAACAACCATAAACATTTTAAATTGGGATTGCCTACAGTGTTTCATATGAGTTTCTATTCAGGTACATCATGACTTTGTTTCTTTATCAGATTCCCTACATGCACCATTGTTTTCTCCTCTAGTTGCAAAGGAGGCAACAAGTCCTTGGGACATCAGGCAGTTGTGATTGATCTGAGATACTGCTTGATGGAAACAGAAAAAGATGATGACGTGTCAAAATTACAACTCTAATCATAGCCAAACTTGGGTTTTCAAACTTCTGTTTCTGAAAGCAAAAACTTACAATAAAAACATGCTTTTCATAGTTAAAATGATAATTTTAAAGAAAAGCTTTAACCAGTCAACTACGTTTACAAGTTTTCTGCTTTGTCCCTACGTGACATACTTTTTAACTGTCAAAATGACAAAAGATTTGGTTGCTAGTGAACACATAGGGTCATCCTGAAGCATACAGGCCTTCAGATTAAGATTCAGGCAGAGTAAATTCTCTAAAGAATTAAAAAACCCTCCGATCAAAATGGTGTACTAAAATCGTACA
Organism: Serilophus lunatus; assembly: GCA_013399895.1. Lineage (NCBI taxonomy): Eukaryota > Metazoa > Chordata > Aves > Passeriformes > Eurylaimidae > Serilophus > Serilophus lunatus. The sequence continues at coordinate 208,399 of VXBA01002744.1, forward strand.
GAATTTACACACCACAATTATCAGGGCTGGCTGATGGCAGATAGCCTGCTGAATGCAAATTAAACCCAGAACTCCATGCGTTGGAACTCCACAAGCATTGCAAATGAGACATTTGAGGAGTTAGGAGAATTTTCAAAATAAGATTAAAATAAGGATCTTATTCTTGAGACAGAACAACTCTAGTCTTGCATTATTTACGACATGATAAAAGCTTTTAAGTTATGATAGAAGGAAAAAGTGAGATTGTACATCTGAATTCTTAAGTCAATGAAATCTCAAAGATTAGACTGTTATAAAGCCCAAGTCACAGATTTACTGCATTTGGAAACACTGAAGTAAAACACAGACAAGATAAATACTGAAGATGACACCAGCAGCCAATAAAGGTACTTCAAACTGCTCAATTATGATCCACTATTTATGATCTAGCAAGAAAAGTATGGGCAGTAGGAAAAGGTCTCTTTCCCAAAGACTTGAATCTGAGAGATGAAGGATTAAAAAGAGAAGGGAAAGTAAGAGATTTCCTAAGCGAGGACATAAATTGTATTTACCTGTCACTTCATGCAGGCTATCCCAATGTTTGGAATATGTAAAAAAATTAATAAAATTACTGGAAATTATCTGAGACTGTCTGTATCCTAAATAATGCATTAGAAGCGCTGGTTACTGCTGGAAACTAACTAACTCAGTTTCAGAAACATTGCTGTAACCAGTATCAGCTGGATATTGGATATTGGCCCTCAACACATTACAGTGAAATTGCCTTTCAGCAGAATGGCTTGGGCCATTAATACAGCTGTATTGGGCTGTTAATACAGCTTTAGAGCCTTAAAACTGAAGGTATAACTTGTCACAATTAAAGATTATATGTAATTTGCTGCCAATTTCAAAATATAGGTATTTGGCTATATATCCAAATTTCCAAATGTACTAAACTGACACAGCATCGCGATGGAGTTACAGCTGCCCAGCTTCTTTGCAGTTCAGGTCACATGTAAGCAATTAGAATTTGGAACAGTGGCAGCAGACTCTCCATGTTTAGAGAAGGACTATATAGAGTAAGCTTTCCTTAAAGCTACCTATGGAAAGAAATGCATACAATCTCTAATCCTCCCAGAGCAGCTCACACAATTATTATAAGATTCTAAGGCTTCTGTTTCAAAAGTGGACAACTTATCCTAACAGCCATTTTTCTGAAAGATGGTTTGAACTACATCCTTTTTTAAGTACTTAAAATCTTCATGTTCTCCTATCATGATGAAGATAATTGTATGGACATGAAAATTTTGGGTTTATGCTTTGACCAAATATCAAGAGCAACAACAAAAAATCTATCCTGTAAATTAACAGTTTCAAGTTTATCAAACTACATTGAAATGCAGCAAAGGGCAAGGTAATTTAAAGAAAATTTTTAAATACAGTTCTTCACTATACATTGCAATAAGCAGAAATAGTCTGCTCAGTTACATATAAAAACAAGTTGTTGACAATATTTTTACTTTGCTATCATTATTCTGACAAAGCAGACATGTCTCTGTTGTCAAAATGGCAGTGTGCTTTTGTTCACGTTTTGTAAAGGACTTTAAATTGCCTATGGTGGGGTGGTGAGCGTGGGGAGAGAAAGGACATTTTGTTTTTCATGATACCATCCAGGTGGCCTCTTAGCAGCAAGTTGGCTCAAGCAGGCATTTCAATCTCAAATTGTTTTGTGTGTGCTTCTGTGCATGCTAAACAAATCCTGCCATCCTCTTCCAGCTCTATCACCTAGCATCTTTCAACCAACAAATTGCACTTTGGCATGAACAAAAGGTTTAAGATGGACCTCTGCCACCCTCCCAGTCCCAAGCTAAATAGCTATGAACATATGCAGAAACTGTGTTGTTCATTTCCAAGGCATTATGATGGCACATTTCATTTTACTAGAAGTGCAATTGATGGGAAGTGAGTTACAGATTGAATAGGCAGTACAGCAGATGTACAAGGTCATTCAACAAGGACTACTCATTACTTCAAATTACCACCCTTGAGGAGCCAGGACGGAGCTCTTTCTCTGACACCTCATCTTTCAGTTTCATCCCAAAGGCCATCTTTGTTTTCTTTATCGATAACATTTCCCAATTAGAACCTGCTGCCTTAAGTTGCAATGACTCAATTGCCACGTCTAATGTAATATGTGGAGTATGCCACTGCTGCTTCCATTCGTTGCAAGAAAGGTGATTGCTAGAAATTGCACACAATGTGTTTGTACGTCCACAGACCTGTGTTTCTGCCCCGTTTGACAGACTGATGAAAGACAGATGCCTTGTTTAGTTTTAAATCACATTCGCATTTGATTTTCATTTATCTTTTACTTCCATTACTCCTCATTGAATCACAATTTGGCAAAATTTGTCAAAAAGCCCCAACGCACACTCAAGAATCTCCAGGGTTGGCAACAAAAATTTTCTTCTTATTACTTGTCTGTCCTGGCATTCACAAATAGAGGCAAGTATTAGATGGTGACAGTTAACTGGAGGATAACTTTGTTAATTCTTCTGGGAATCAGCAATATTTTGTTGGAGATAGTTCATGATCTTTTTGTTTATTGACTCCTGCCTCCCAAAGAGCCACCATCACAGCCTTCACACTTCTCAAGTGATTTCCCAGTGAGCTAGACAGGAAGCAGTGCCCTTCCTATATAGGAGAGATGTACGTTTGAGTGAGATGGAGTCAATTAGGCATTCATTAAGGAATGCTTGTTCCTAGATTCCTTCCAATTCCATTTAATAGAAAGACAGAGTTTCTATCAAAGCAGTATCTGCCTTGGGCAGAGGAAACTGTCAGCAATTACCTCAGCCCTGTTCAGCACTGCCTAGCACTCATGGCACACTGCCTCACTGAACTCTTACAGGAAGGAATGGGTTACATGACCCTCCAGAGGTTGTTTTTCTGACAGGATGCTTTTTTTTCCAAATCCTAGGCCTCTTTCTGGGGAGAACTTTTAAAGCAAAGGCTCTATTCAACCTGCCATCGTTGGCATTTCAGTCACTTCTCCTCTGCACAGGAAGACTTTTTTGTTTAACAAATGTATGCTGTGATGGTGTACATCACAACATCAAGCAAAGTTTTACTGCTTACAGCCAGAGAAGTGAGTCTTCAAACAAGAATGTAAAAAAAGTCTTTCCCGTTTTCTGAAGAAGAGTAGCTATGATGTTCAAAAGTTAATGTGAAAGGAAAAAAAAGGCAAATGTAAAATCCCAGGACTTAAGTTTGATATTCAATATAATTAATAAATATATGAAATATATTGTCACCAAATATTAAATTCAATAATTAATGATGTTTAATTAACTATAATTACTAATATTTTATAAATACTTATAAAATATAAAATATGTTAGAAAATATATTTATTAATGTACTTTATAAAATATTTGTATTTTATAAAAATATTATCTATACTTAACTGCATTGGTGAAGAAAAATCTCAGAAAATAGGTATATTTGGGCCCTTTACCTTGTATTTTTGTTCTGAAATTTGGTGCAGAGATGCTGATAAAGGAATAAATATGATATTTACATATTGAAAAACTATGACCCCTATTCATGCCACCTTCAATCTACAGTCACAAAACTGCCAATCTAATAAATGCCATGGAATGGAAAAGATAAAGTTGAACAGGAGATCAGTAGCAATGTTGTTATTTGCAAACTATCAACAGAAAATGTCAACAGTTTTGTCAGGAATAAGTCAAGATAATTGATTCAAGTAGCTCTACATTGAAATATTGCCCAATAGCTTAAAAATCTCTACATTGAAATATTGTCCAATAGCTTACAAACAAGCTCATTAATTGTTCTGGAAAATTCAGAAAACATACAGGTTTTTCACTTCAAAATGCAGAAGAGATTATGTCAGAAAATGATTTACTGGGTACATTTAATAATCTGACTGAATGGTTGCAGAACACCCAGTAATTATGAAGACCAGAGTAAATGTCTCTTGCTCACTTTCTTGTCTTCCTGTTTCTTCAAGACCTAGCATAAAACACATTCATTTACACGTGGTCACCTATAAATCTCACGATAAGAACTGTTTCTTACATTCTAAAGTGCTGAAATAATGTGTTCATTTAACAAACTATTTTTATCAGTGTGCTGTGTACATCACCGTGCTGACCCACCTTTACTAAATTCAGGGACCATGGGGCCTTCAGGAGTATCAATCAGTCAGCAGATACACCCACTGGAGGTTTTATTGTTTTTTAAAATGGCATGCAATGCATGGACTGCATGGCTGTGACAACTGATAACGGCTCCTCAGTCCTCGACAAATCCAACCTTATTTTCTTTTTTTACCTTCATTCTTTGTTACTGTTTATCTCAGTCTTGCAACACCTAGTTTTTGTAGTTGGCAAATACAATTTCTAATATTAATGTTTTTCTGAAAAATGTTAATTTCAGAGAGCCAAAGCATTTCCTTTCTCCCTCCACAACCTGCACACCATTTTAAAGACATCAATCCTCACAGCAGTACTCTGTCTTTTGGTTTGTAAGAGGCACTCTGCACACGAAATAGCTAGAAACAGCAGTGGCAGAGGTAAACAACTGCAAGAAGAAGCCATTTGAAGGAGAAATACTTGGAATCTATGAGCATTGGTAGGGTTCTTGTAGAAGTAAAATTTAAAATCATTTAGTAAGACACAAAAACTACTGCTTTGTTTTGCTTTGTTTTTCAGAAAATGCTCCTCATGGAGCACTTCATAAAAAGGCATTAAACATTCATCAGATTAAAAGAAAGTAATGAAATTATTGCCAATATAAAACTAACAATAAAAATGTTAGAGATAAGTACTGCAATTTAATTTAATTTTAATAGACAGACACCGTAAGTGCTACCAGTAGAGTAGCACTTCTGCCATCAGTCACAGAACAGCAGGACAGTTTGGGCTGAGGGACCTTTAAAGGTCGTCTAGCTCCTACCCAGGGACATCTTCCACTAGATTAGGTGGAATGCTGTGGATGAAAGGAAAACACTTTCTGAAATGGTCCACTGGAATGGGTGTCAAATTGTGCTGATTGATCAGTCACAGAATTCAAAGTACTGGCCCTTGCACTGCTCTTGTTTTCCACTTTACTATGAGTTCAGCCTCAAAGTATGCTACCTGTAATTTACAAAAGCAATAGAGTCACTAAATTTTTAGAAAGGGGAAACTACTACATTAGCAAGTGAGTAAATGAGATACAATTTTTACTGGTTACTGCTTAGTTTTCATAATGTTTTTGGATTTCCACTTTGTTGTGTCAGTTCCAGCTTATGAAGCCATCAATAGTTTATGAAAAAACAAATTGTGTTCCAACTCTGACTTGCTATGTAGCCTGTCTTCTAGTTATAGGAGTGGAAGTGGGAAAGGTTTTTCTGGGTTTTTACAAAGAAACCTTTACTAATGCAATGGTACTACTAACTACTGAATTGTTCTTCAATAAGTATTTTTTTTGCCTTTGAAAGTGTATGCAGGTTATTCAGCTAGCCATAATTTTGTTTCCACTTTAACCTACAGAGTACTTAGAAGTTAGAGGATACTACCAATATTGATAGTACATAAGACACAAATGTTCATATATGGATAACAATTAAATAAACATCTATACAGTTTAAAAAAAAAATAGATGCAACTTTGAGTACAGTGAAAGTTTTTTACGAAAAGTAGAAAAACGCATCACTCTCTACACTTGTGAAACCTCAAGGTAAGAAACTGAATAATCTCAGCAAAGGGCTGAATGTTAGGTGTACTGGTGCCAGCAGTTCATAAAATCTTGTATTTCAGATTTAGATTAACTTCTTTTACAGAATATTGAATTCTTATTTGCTTAGGGGTATCTCTATAATGTCATAAGAATGTTAGTAGGAGTTAATAGAAGAATTTCAAATCACCAGCACTGAGGAAAATTGGATCGTAGCAAGTGTATTGAATAATAAGATGATGAGGACATAGGAACAGGACAAAGCTTTATGAAGCTATGACCATGCCTAGGTAATGCTAAATACATAATAGACAAAGAACAGAGGAGGCTTTCAAAAATTAATGAATCAACTTTCATACTACTGAGATATTACCTTCTTTTAAATGTTTTATCATTATCTTTTGACAGCTTCTGCTTGCACAAATAATCACCTTAATTTCAGCTACTCCGTATAAGTAAACCACACTTTACTGTTTCAAAAGACACTTCCTACACCCTGTTTATCATAATGCGTATATGCATTCCACCAAGACCATTTAAAACTCAGGATTGCTCCTCATGAACCTGTCTTTTCTCCCTCACAAACCCTGATGGGAGAGCTTCCAAGTAATGTCAAGACGATTCTGCCCATTAGGGAGTAACACACTGGGAAGGACATTGAGAGTTGAGAATTTCAGTAAATGCTGAAGGTAAAAAGCAGTAGCCAGTCTCAGCTTGAGGCAAGATGCTGTGTTATGTGATAGGACAAACATCTGGTGTAAAGAGAGAGCAGATTAAACAAGTTAATTCTATCAGATGGAGAAAAGTCAGTAAAAAGAGATCAGAAAGCAAATAGTATGCTCTGAAAATTAAAAACATTTTTTGGATCAGATCTGTGCAGAGAGAAAATTTCTGTGGGCCAGAGATCGACCACAGCCTGCTGCAACTGGAGCAGCACTGAGGCAACACATGGGTTTCCAGAGAAATGACTGGTCCTGAGTTCTTAGATCTTCTCAGAAAGCAGGAAAGCAGCTTGCACGTGGTTCATGGACAGCTACATCTCCTGCCTGGCTGCATCTCCTGCAGGGCTACTGCAAAGGCTACTGGATAACCTGGACCCACAGCAACGGGAGAAAGCAAGACAGCAACCAGCAATTTCCTTGGGTTGTCCTGAGAACCAGATGTCTTCTGACTCCAGTCCTTTGTCAAAATGAAATCCTAAACACGGAGAGAGCCTCTTTGATTTCCTGGTGATCAGCTACTCTCTGTTTCTGACATGTGGCATACGACTTGCATCTCAATTGCTGACACAATTCGGTGTGTGGCTCTCAGAGTTTGATGGAACTGATGCAGTGAGTAAACATGGCAAGTTTTATTTTTAGCAGCCATTCAGCATTTTAAATGTGTGCTGCAGCACCCATTAGAAGGGCATTCAAGGCATTATGTTTTGGGAACTCTGGCTTTCAGTCAAGTGTTGTATCCAGAGAGCAAACAGGAACAAAGTGGAACCAAGCAGTTGCACCAACTACATATCATCAGGTTCTAGTTCATGGTCCTGCTTACATTTTTATGTTCAGCTCAGACAGCCACTTTCCATTCAGTTCCTACTGCTCTTGTGCCCCATGTAACTGTTGACTATAACTCTAATTATAAGGTGCTGAATAAATGTCAGGAAATGCTATCAGTTATTCCTGTAATATACACTGCATTAGTATGTTCCATGATTGCTTTCTATTGCTTTCCCATCACATAGTGTGATGTTGCATAAAGGCTTTTATCCCCAGAGAGCTTTTTCTCATGAAATGTGCTGAGATGCTGGAAATCTATCCGAAACACTGCTTCTATCTTTGACTTTGATACAATTAGCTACTCAATAAAAAGGCACATTGGAATACACTATGAAAGAAAAATAATACACTTAGTTCTGAGTTGATGCAACGCTGATGTGCTTAGCTGACTGTCTGAAAAAAGATAAGTAGCAAACCATTTCAAAGATTACTCTTTCCAGACAATAAAAAAACCCCCTACCTTAAAGCTGACATTTCCAAAATGATGAATCTTGGATTGAATCATGTGAAATGTCAAAATGAAGAGAAAAAGAAAAATCAATAGCTGTGCAGATGAAGCAATGTGAGGTCAATCACACTGTTCTGCCAGTGCCAGGCCACCCAAGTCTTTTTAGTAGCAGTATTTCCAAAGTGTACAATACCTGAAAGACACTAGAGATTAATTTTCAAGACTGAATGCTCTCTTAACAATAAAATTATTACACAGCTTGTTTTTAGAGACTAAAGCAGAGGCATAATAAAATGGCATATTTCCAAAAAAGTTTCTACTGCACTCTTGAGATTGGTTCACTAACATTATCCTCAGTATTTCATGTTACATGAATTTTCCTTTGAATTTAATATATTTTTCCGGCCAGCTGAAATGCTGAAAGCTTTAATCAGAGGAGGAAAAAAGGCTTGGAAATCATCACTGCTTTTGAATGTGTCCTGAGCCGGCTCATTTTTGAGACAAAAGCCAGTATTTTCCCATGAAAGCCATAGCTGTGGCATAAGTATTGTGGGCAGTACCACAGGGGTTCTCCCACTACTTAACTTGGGCATGTTCTGAAGAAGTTCATGCCCCTCATTCTCAGACTATGTGGATAGCTGAATGTGGGCACTCAAGCTGGTTCTGTCAATAGAGATGCCCAAAAGAAGACAACATGAATATTCCCAATATTGTATTTCAGTGTGCATGGTTAAGAAGTAGACCTAGGGCATTTAATTTTCTTTCATATACTAAATTTTATTTTTTTTTCCCTGAATTTATTTCTAAAATGGAACATATTCATTATTTTTGATTAGGTCTGAGACTCAGCCATATTTATAGCAAGGTGACAAGACCTCACACCTGCATGTACAGAGGCAGCTTTCATTCCATCCTAGCATGGTTTTATAGGCCTAAATACAACCATTTTGATGATGTGATTGCCATCACACTGGGGAAGATGCCTGAGAAGCTGGTATTGTCTGTGGACTAGCCAGAGGAACTTGCTGAATACTGACAGTAAGTAATGAAGGATAATCAGCAAGTGGAAAACCCCTTGTTGTTTTAAGAAATATAATGATTTTCCTATTACCTATAATCACTGGTTTTATTTAGATTTAAAAGGCTTCTCAAATAAAATATAGCCTAGGCATGGAATATTAACAGACCACTTTTTGATGTAGTACTACTTACATATCAAGCCAAAATGAAAGTGCAGTGAAACTGGGTTACTTCAGGATAATTCTTAAATAGAGGACTGAGAAGTGAGAAGCTTTTGCTTTTTTTTTTTTTTNCAGGAGGGCAGAATGTTTATTTGTAGAAAGAGAAAAAAAGACACTTCATAGCAAAGAGGAGGTTTGAACTGATACTAGAAACTAGACTTCTAATGACTGATGCTAGAGATTAGTCTCTAAGAATTAATGACACTAACTCATAACATCATGCCTAAACCTCTCTAGTCCTTGTAGGACAGCATAAAATCATACATTTTTACAGCTTGAGTTGTTTCAGAGATTTAAGCTGGAGGAAAAAGTGGAGACTCAATCCATAAAATACAGTTAGTGCTAGTAAAAGAAAGCTGTCTGTGAAGCTTTTCTTTTAAGTTTTCCTACAATATTTCCTACAATATTTATTATCTTCTACTGCTGTTTCAAGAGAAAGTAGGGGGAAAACCTTACTTTGAAGGATATGTGTACATTGTATAAAAAATGGTTTTTCATTTTAAGACTATTTTACAACTAGGAAAAAAATCAGCTAGCCTTTGGAATGAGATTTTTCACTCCACCACCCACTGTAGAACTAATGGAATTGTGATGTTGAACTACACCAGCCTGTGTCAGTTCTCTCTGTAATTACTAAACAGACAAGGGCATTCCAGAGCATGACTGATGGTTTGTTGTTTCTCCAAATCTAGTAGCAATCTTATTCAACTGAATGTGGTCAATAAAGGCAAATAGAATAATATTTATTGGTTTTGATGAGATGATGGTTATATAGCTTCTTCAAAAATCTCACCTTTTGCCAAGGCAATACCTTCAAAAATGTGCCTTTGAAGATGCTGAAGAAATGCCTCAGTTTCTCTTTCTGTCATTAGTACGTATACAGAAAAACAAATATGAACTGCTTTATGCAAAACAGCTTAAATTTAGTAATGTGACTGTGATCTATGACATCCATACAAAAAAAAAATCTATGAAGATAGTGCAGTGCAGGAGAAAACACATAATTTAGCTCCGTGCTCACACAAACATTGATGCTTAGAAATCACAAAATGACCAAGGAGAGGGAATTCTGCTTTCTTCCAGATACCTCAGAAAAATGCCCTAAATTCATGTTATGCTTGGATGGGCTTTTTTTTCATGTCAAAGACAGGAAATCCTCTTTACCAAATTCTGGTAAGAATGCTGTAAAGAACACAGTATATGTTCTCCAAGCTAGTGTTAAAGGAAGTAAAGAAAAAGGGTCTTAGCCTTGTCCTTAACATTCCTGCTCCATGTAACAGAGCTTCCTCTTTGAAAAAATAACCAGTGAATACATTGGTATTTCTGCTCAGAACAGAAATGTGGGTGAATTTCTACCAGTGCTTATTTTTCTGATGTTTACAGAGAAAAAAAAAAAATGCAACAAAATGAGGCAACATCCTTCTGTCAGTAATTAATTTCAACAATCTCAGCCACAAGTTAGATATTCCTTTCTACATAAAGGATACAGAACTCTTTTTATTTTTTTATTTTTCAGGCATGGAGCTCACTGTAACTTAGAAGATTGTTCTAAGTTTTGCATTTGACCTATTTGGAAATCTTGACTTTCCTATTTAAACTCATTTGCACATGAATTTGAAAGCAGAAAAACTTTAGAATTCCTGTGACAATGATTATTTGTTTCATTTTTGCTTATAAACTAGTGTATTTTGGGAAACTCCTATTCCTGTAGGATAATCATGTACCAGATGCTTGTGAAGAAAAATTCTGATAAGAAGTCCATACATTTTATTGCATATTTTAGCATTTCATCACTGTTCTATAAAATCAAATTGCAAATGCTATTTACATGAGAAAAAACTCAAATGTAAGCAAAAAAAGCTTATTCAAATAGAGTGGTTTTTTGAATTTTACTATAAAAATCTTGCAGAGGCTTGCTAGTTCTATCTAGAGTACTTGTATAATGTTGTTTATTGTTAGCTTAAGATTTTAGAAGACCTCCATATTCTGCCATATATATGCTTGTCAGCATCTCCTCAGAAACTTCTGATTTGTTGGTCAATCCTCATCAAGTTGGACATGGAAACGGGGAATAATTTGGAATGGAAAGGACTTTGGAAGGCACTTGGTCCAACCTTTTGCTCAAAACAGGGCCCAATTAGATCTGTTCTCAGGGTTTGTCCAGTCAAGTTTTGAATATTTCCAAAGGTAGAAGTCTTCAATGCACCAAGTTTCCACAAGTATTAAGTATTTCAGTGGAGTAAAAAGCTTTTCTTAACATCCTTCACTGAATAAAAGGCTGCTCTCAACCTTTAAGAAACACTAGACAGGCCCCACAGAAGTGAGTGCCTGAGACTTGAAACCACAGCATATGGGGCTTCAGTGGGTTTATTGCTTTCAGAACTGAGGCTTCTGCTGCAGCAAAAAACTGCAAAAAACCTGATAAAACTGTCTAAATTCAAAATCATAACCAATTATAATAATACATTAGGACTAAAGAATCCCTTTAAGAGTGTATGCTAATCATGTTAATCTAATAAATGCATAAGTAAATGATTAATTCATTGTGAATGAAATTAAACCACAGACTGATGTGTAATGAGACTATGTTTTCCACCACTATATACAGAGAAAACAAGTTTCACAAGCAGCTAAATAGTTCACACTATGAAGTTTAGTTCTTCCATGTGATCTGGAGCTGGGCTCTTTGACCATGATTAGTTTATTCTATTCCTCAGTGAAAAGTATTTTAACAATTTGGATTACCAGAAATCTTAGTCTCAGTAAGAAAATCAACTGATCTAAAGGTCCATTTCTCTTCAGAACTGCCATCCACCCATGTTTAATTCAGTCTTAAAGTTTGCCAACTGCTTGACAGCTCAGTTGAATAAGTGAATTAAGTATTGCTAAACCGATCATTCAAGAAATCACAAATCAACTCTCTGGAAAAAGAGACTGACTAAGGATCATGAAGTTTTGTAAAAAACAATTGCAAATTTTAATGCAACACTGCTAGAATTTGATTTAATCTGTGGTCACTGACTAAAGTGGGACAGTGCAAACACAGCCTGTAGAGCTTAAATTTCTGGCCATGTGTCATTCTGGACATCATGGAGTTGCCTCATACCTTTTCTTTATGGTGTGTACAGCACACTTCTCACCAGATAGAGGCTACCAGGAATAGAGATTTAATCCTTATGCAGGAGAAGACCTCTGGCTGATTAATTAGGTATGATTAAAAACTTCTACTGATCAAAATATCTATCAGGAGCCCTTTGGAGAAAAGGTAATAATCTGAATACCCTGAATCTAGCTTCAAGCATACCTTGCAAGTTTACTACTGTGTGCAGATGTAACAGTTTAGTAAATATTATGTTGCCACTGCCTGTGTTAGACCAGACTTTGGATTAAGCTAGAAAGGCAGGTCTCTAGACTTATCTTGGCCTGGCTACAGCTCTGCTTCAGATGGATTAGCTGTGAGTAATGCAACTGATCACAGCAACTATCCAGGTCCAGGTGACTGGTCCTCTAATTCATTTTAGCCTTTGTTTAGCTCTGTTGTTTTACATATACAGTCTGTTACTAATAGACATTAGTGATAGGGAGTTACTGCATGTTGAGTGAATTATCTGTGACCACAGAATTAATTGCAGCATAAAGGAATACAGGCACAGGGTAACAGCACACACCTTCAAAGTGTAGTAGTGAAGCAGGATGATACCACAAACCTTGGGGCTATAAACAACTCAGTAATCATCAGTTGCCATCTTCAATGGAAGGCAAATTTTTGAGTTGGGTAAAATCAGTTCTTGAAGCTTTAATACAAAAATGGAAAAAACAAACAAACAAAAAAACAACAACAAAAAAAGGAAGTAGGCAACACACTTAAGATGCTGGCCAGATTGGGCCAATTTGACCTAATGTCCTCATAAACAATTCAGACAACGGGATGGAAGAAGCTCTCAGCAAATTTGTGGTCACCGCTAAGTCTGTGGGAGTGATTGATACACTGGAGGGAAAATGCTGCTAAACCCTGGAACACCTCAGGAGAGATGTTATTGCTGTCTGTAAGCACCAAATAGAATGGTTTAGAGATGAAGCCAGACTCTTCTCAGAGGTGAACAGTGAAAGGATGAGAGTGATGGTTGCAGCACATTCTATTTTGATTAGATAAAAAGAAATATTTTTTCACCATTTAAATGGTCAAATAGTGCAAGAGGTTATATGGAGAGACTGTGGAGAATTCTTGGGACATATTCAAATCTCAAATGTGAAAGACTCTGAGCAATTTGATCTAATTACACGTTTTGATTTGGGCTTGAATCAGATGATCCATAAATATCTAATCTGACCTGAATTATTCTATGATATTAAGAATTATAATAAGATCTCACAAGTTGGTAACGTTATATATGTATTGCTATCATGGGCATTCTAAATTTAGAAGAGTTTAAAATTATGTCTGGCCATCAACCAATTAAACACTATGCATTTAAACACTGGTACTATTCTTTATTACGTGCATGGATACATTACTCCACCACTTCAGTTACTAAATGGGATGAATCATATTCAGTGAATGGGAAATCATTCAATATTTCTTATCTCAAATCAACATGGTCCCAGATCATATTTGCTGTGGCTCTTAAAAGCCAAGTGCCATTCTAGGAATCTGTAAATGTAATAACAAAATACAGTGTCAAAATTATCTTTGTGAAGTAAATTAGTGTTACTTTCTACATATAACAGAAAACGAAAAGAAGGCATAAAAAAAGTGATTTAAAACTGATTTAATAGTCATGTTTCTTAAAATGTGTGTATGCTTCTGTGATGGACTAAGATGTTGGTAATGTCTTAAACACTGTCAAAATCATAGAAACCCTTTCCGTCTAACAGTTGCAAGGAAGCAACTGCCTGTCTGCGGCCAGCAAAGCATCCCTCTTCTGACTGGAATTTGGACTGTGACTGGGAGCTTGAGATAAGACTATTATCTAACCACCTCAGATCTGAGGAGAAGTAAACAACGCTCATCTGGTGGTGGAGGAAAAGGGGTTTGGGTGTGTGATGGTGAAGTCTCTCAACATCAAACAGAAGGAGTAAATGCCCCGCTCCCTGGGAAGACCGCACATGCAAGGGACATTCCTGTGAGAGCCATCAAAGACTCCCAAAGCAACCCCCCCCCCCCCCCCCCCCCGACTCATTCCTGAGGCTTTTTACCAACAGAGGACTGCACTGTGATCCAACTGAGGGAACAAATCCAGAGCTTGCCCCAAGAGAAGCTTCCCTCGCCCCTGCCCCAGGGGAGGTGCCTGGCATCTCCTGAACACATATCAATCCATTGGACTCTATGCTTTGTGAGACCCTCACCACCAAGAAGACCAGAAAACCCATGGAATGCTGCTGGATTCCACAGACTGATGATACATTCTCTATTTAATCTCTCTCTGTCACTCTCTTNCTCAACATCAAACAGAAGGAGTAAATGCCCCGCTCCCTGGGAAGACCGCACATGCAAGGGACATTCCTGTGAGAGCCATCAAAGACTCCCAAAGCAACACCCCCCCCCCCCCCCCCCCGACTCATTCCTGAGGCTTTTTACCAACAGAGGACTGCACTGTGATCCAACTGAGGGAACAAATCCAGAGCTTGCCCCAAGAGAAGCTTCCCTCGCCCCTGCCCCAGGGGAGGTGCCTGGCATCTCCTGAACACATATCAATCCATTGGACTCTATGCTTTGTGAGACCCTCACCACCAAGAAGACCAGAAAACCCATGGAATGCTGCTGGATTCCACAGACTGATGATACATTCTCTATTTAATCTCTCTCTGTCACTCTCTTTTTTCCTCCCCTTCACCCACCGTCTTCTTGTTTCTTTCTGTCTCTCTCTCTTTGCCTCACATTTACTGTTAAATGAAACCCATACATTGACTTTGGCATAAGGTCTCGTTTGCACCTTAATTTGGGCAGAGGCATTTCTAATAATTCTAATAACTGGATCATAACAGCTACCTTTTGCATAGTGAAATCTAGATTGTGATAGGGTGCACTGTAAGTTTCCATTACATGATACAGCAGAAAAAAAATCATAACCCATGACTTTATGGCATAGTAAACCAGTACCACATATCACTCATTCTTCCTAGGTTCTGAAAACACCAGTTCCAACACCAGAGCCTTATTTTATGCCTTAAATAATTCTTAACAAAACTCGTGGATTTGACCTAGGAACATTTGATATTGGGAATTACAACAGAATACGCTGCTTTTACACAGTCACTTGTATGCCTCAATAACATCTTTCCTTTGTTAAAACAGAAACAGATACAGTATTCAGAAGCACTGATCTAATAAAAGACGCCCAAACAGCAACTCAGCCACGGCACATATATTCTCCAATGATATAGCTACTGTGTGTGAAGGGAGCTTTTGGGCTAAAAAGCATGAGATGCTGACACACCACATGCCGAGATGAAAGAGGAAGACCAGGGAAACTCCAGACAGAGAGAAAATTAGCAGAAGACAACAAGCAGAGAAAGCACACAGCAGTAGGTCCAGTTAAGGGGGAGGAAGTGGAGTAGGTACACTGGCTGATTTGAAAAGAAGGCATCTGAAGATGAGTTTTTTTATCAGTTGAAAACTACAGAATGAAAAGGATAAAAACATACTATTTTGATGACATGTCAGAATAGGACCTAGATTAAAAAAGCACTTAAACATTTCTTTTGCTTCAAGTATTAAAAAAAAAGATTAAGACTGTATCATTCAAGATAGCAAAAACATATTCTTCATATAGTACAAGTCCCAGAGATAAAAGAAAATGGTATATACAAGTCAAGGAGGATATGGCCCTACATATATCTCACCTTTGCATGCCATTTGGTATGCATTTAATTAAGACCACCTTTTTGAATGAGAAGATTGCATCAGGAAATCAGAGATAAATCATACATCATGGAAGTAAAAACATGGCCATTTTCCTTTCTTTTTTAATTTAAAATTTGCTTCAGTTAAATGACATTCGCACAGTAACCCCTCAATGAAAATCTTATACAAAATGTTAGCAAATGCCACTGCACTGCCTGTAGAGAATAAGGGGCTTATTGACATACCAGCTTCCAGCATAAAATGTCATGATTGCATTATTGACTAACAGCATATCAAAATAAACATCTGAAAGTCGAGGTAATGCTTGAAGACGATCATCCTGAACCACCAGCTCTACATTTAAATAACCAAAAAAATTCCCCCTATCTACCTCCTGAAGCATTTTAAGATATAAACTACAAATTCTCTTCAAGTGGTTGAGGCATAACATAAAAACTCCATCAGTTTAGACTTCTGTCTTAAGCAATTTAGCTCTTGCCAGTTTTCTCATTATTTTTGCTCTGCAGCTTCAGTAAGTAGCATTCTGTGGGCATGGCAGCAAAGAGTATTTCGACTTAATCAGAACTACTTGAGAAATTGTCCTGGGAACAGATTTAAACAGTGAAGCAATATAGAAAACAATAGCTTGCCTCTGCTACTGATTACTAAACCAGCACTGAAATGTTTATAAAAGACCATTCATCAGCAGCAAAATCTACCTTATTTACATTGTTTGTATGGTATGTGACATAGGAAAAAATAAACAAGCCACATTATAATGACTGTCATAAGTCTTCTCACACAGGGTTTCAAAGTACACCAATGCTCTTGCCTTCTCATTCGTACTGGAGTTTGTCAAGAAGTAACTTGTCCAGTAGAATAAAAATCCTAAACAGGAATAGTGGGTTTGACCCGTCTTTCACAGTAATGTGTGGACACATTTTTAGCAGGTGTCTGAAATTCTTTCCTGCAGTTAACCTGGTACCTTCATTTGCTTTATTACTGAAGTAAAAAGAAATATGGATGTTGTTGCAGTATTATTTATCAGGTTTTTTTCTTTTAGGCAATACCACAGGAGCAGCTCAATCTATGTTGCACACATATGTGCAACTATTTTCTATTCTTTGTTTCTATGTTAATGCATAGTGGTTTGGGTTTTTTTAAATTACTGAAGTCCTAAAATGAATCTATGTAACAGAAACTATTCAGGCTCATAATGTGTTAACTGGTTTAAATACTTGTTAAAATGTGTTTTACTAAACTCTTAATGTTAACTGCTACACTAAAAACTATCAGTTAAGGTCTGAAGTTCAGCCTTAGTTTCTAGACAAGGGGAAGGGAGCATGTCACAGGGTCAGATTTTAAACAGGTTTCTTGAGGTTTGTGGTGCCACTCTAAGTGAAATCTCACTTCCCTCATGCCTCTGTGCCTTAGCTTTTCTATTGATCTGTAAACCTGAGACAAGCACAGTTTGCAGCACAAAAATTCAGAAGTGAATGAAGACTAACCAATGGACAACATGGGGACATACCAACCATGCAACATTCATTCGTGCGCATTCTCTCGGGAGCTGGGCAAAAAAAAGAGAGTACAAGATCTTTTTCAGAAATGGGATCCACAGTTTTGAAAACTGAACTCTGACAATTTCAAAACTTAATAACTGAAGTCTGTGTCTCTATGTGTGGCTTACAGGCGTTTTTTTCCTTAAGAGCTCATGCTGCCCTGTAGATAAAAAGCTTTTTGTAAGTGCTGAGACACTCACCAGTAGTTGGAAATTTATGCAGGCTAAATATGGGCAAATTTTCATGCCGTCTGCAAAAAATAGGGGCTCATGTCAACAACCCCAGTTTATGCCTATAAAAACACATTATTTGAGGTCAAGTAATACAAAATTGCTCAGCTGCTTATGAAAGATTAAAGCTGCAGTCCAACAGTCTTTATCTTTTCCAAAGCAGAGAATTTTTGTCTGGCCCATAACCCAGAGCAATTTTTAAAATGGCATGAATAACTTCACACAAAGTAATAACTTTAAATGGTATCAGACATGCTCTGGCATTGGTGACACACAAATCCTTCTTTATGCACTGGCCTGGCCTTTGCTTGTTATGGCACTTTGCATTTCTACTGAAGTGAACAGCAGATACACTTCTCAGTTTAGTTGCTGAAGCACTGCAAATATGTCCTAATTTCCAAAGATCATTAGCTGTCTTTTATGGCAGATATAGGCACACAGAGTTGGGTCAAACAGTCAAGTGTGACTTAAATTACTTCCTTTTTTTCTTTTTTTCCTGACATCAATAGCTAACCCAGTTTTAATCTGAATAGAAGTATCAGCAATTATTCAGTTACTACGCTGAAGAAACATGAAATGCTAATTAATCTTTTTGTTTTTTCTTTTTAATGAGAGAGTTATCACTCTTTCATTGCATAAAAGAAGATTCTCCATCAAAGTTACTGTCTCTTACTGCAAGAACAAGGCTTTTTTAGTTGGAATTTAATTGTAATTCAACTTGGATACTTCCTTGTAAAGGATTGCAGGAAAAAAAAACCTGATTGCATATGAAGTAATAATGAAATAGCAAAGGTAGAATCTTAAACCAGACCAAATCCTACTAAAATACATGTTCCTTCAGACTCTTGAAGCAGACAGATATTCTAAATTGATACAGCAAGGAGAAAACTTAAAAAACATCTACTTTTTATTATTGTAAATGTTTTTGTATCCACATGGTACAGTTTCGCCTGTTCAAAAACCTGAACCTGTGAAAACTGAAAATGCATTCTGGTGGAGATTCCAAGTACTTATAAACTGTAGACCTAACGCTCTTCCCCTCAGCTCCTGCGAAAGAGTCTCTGTCGAACAATTTCCTGATTTTGCCTGGGACTGACTTTCAATGCTCAAAGGGAAATTGCAAAGCAGGTCCTGCTACAGAGGGTGAAAATTAACCAGCAACACTGAGAAATGCAAATTCTGGCTATATGGTAATCTGCTGTCTTATGAAAACTAATAAATAAACCTCACACCGGCCACATGTTAGAAATTAATCCTGCAAGACAAAGATTTTGTCAGCAGGGAACGTAGATGCCCAGAGAAACCCTCTGCACCCTCAGATAACTGCCTGTTTGTATCTCCAAGGATGGAGATTCCACTTGTCTGGGCAACCTGTGCCAGGGCTTAGTCAGATTCACAGTACAAATTTTCTAATGTTTCTAATGTTTGTAATGTTCAGGCAGCATCTCCTGTGTTTCAGTGTGTGCCCATCAACTCTTGTTCTGTCACTGGACACCAATGTAAGTGCCTGGCTCAGCCTTCTTTGCATTCTCCACTCAGATATTTCACATCCGCATTTAGTTTTCATCCTACAGAACAGCCTATCTTAACTTAGCAAATGCAGAAAATAATTTAAGCATCATTATACTGCATCCTGAGGAGAACAGACTACTAAATGAGAGCCAGAATGAGTTCTGATGACTCATTTGGCCCCCACTCATTTCCCAAATGAGCTTTTAAGGCCTTACATTTTAACTCTCAAAAGAGAAATAAGTTCAAACAGGAATACTATTAAACTTGAAAGAATTTTACTTGCAAGAAATCTATTTAATTAATATAAGAAGAAAAGAAGCAGGGACATGGATTTTGAACAAACTTACTAATAAATGAGAAGTGCAGGTTAACTGGAAAGTAAACACAGGGAGAGGAAAATTGTATCTCCATTACAAGTTGCAGCTCAATTAACTCCATCTCTATTGTCCACATATTACAGAACAAAACTGACTGGAGTGCAATTTTGAAGCAAGATACCACTGTCTTTTTTCCCTCCCACCCAGATCCTTATGCTGGAAGGGAAAAGACAGAACTAATTGCATAATTGAATAAGATGCCTATGATCCAATCATTGAACATCCAGAAACCCTCCAAACACGTGGGTTTAATTTACATTTTATTTTAAGCAACTCAGTGACGCTGATCACAAAACATATTTATTTCCTTGAATTGTCACAGAAATTAAATCTCATGCAATGTTGGATCACTAAATTAATATGAATACTGAAACTGCACTTCACTGGGACAGTATAACTTAGTATGTCCTTTGCACAAAGTGAAACATTTTTCTTTACTTAGAACATTTATAAGAAACTATTCAAGTCACCTCACAAAAAACATTATTAAAGTATTAGCTATTTAACTCCCTGTGGGGTTGTTCTATCTTAGAAAAATTAGTTTTGCTTTGAAAAATCTATCAGAAAATGTAATAAATATTTCACAATAATATGGATATAAAGACACCTACTGTGGAGCAACTTATTGTGCATTAGCAATTCACTTAATTTCCAAATGTACACAAGCTCTTACATGTTCTCTTCAAGGGTGAGGACACATCTTGCTTGTCTCCCAGACCTTCCTGAGCCACTCATAAAAGGAAATTTGAATAACCTTGTAACTAAGAAAACCTCATGGCAAGTGATGGAATAATTTCCATGGATCTCCCTGGACTGTTTCCTTTCAGTGGCTTTGTAATCTGCTACTTTCACAGAGATCAAAAACAAAGCTAAGGGAAAAGGATACTTCAAGGCAAATGCTCAATTTTAAGGAAAAGGATCCAACTGTGTTGTGTTGGCCTTTATTCCTTACCAGTTCTGTTCCGTTTTTTAAAATTATTTTTAATTTATAGTCAGTGTCGGGTACAACCATCAATGCAGCTGTTTATTTTGAATATTTATGGAACTTGCATCTTGTGAGGGAGGAGAGGAAGGAAGTGAGCCTTTGCAAGGAGTTGCTTTTTGTCTTGTCACCTTCTGTCCTTCCTGCTCATTTGCTGCTTTACCTGAGAAGGATTTGTCAGCCTTAAGAGTTCTTTGTAATGCCAACAATCTCTGCTCTCTCAAGTATGCCATCATCTGTTGCAGTGCTTCACAAGAAAAGAACTTGTTTACTGCACATTAACTGGCATATTCTTTCAAATATTCTCAAGTACTCATTGCTTTGCCAACTCAGAAGATAGCATGCATTCCCTTAACTCTGATCATGCCCTAACACTTCACCAGATTTGGGAACAACACTGAGTTGCTGCCCAGCACTGATTATTTAGTTGGCCAGATGATACATCAAAAGGATTTCAGCACAGGAGAGACACCAGCTGGGGTCTTGGCAAACAGAGCTAGATTCTCCCAGCCTTAGCTTCTCTGCAAAGATTATAAACACTCAGACCTGAAATGTAGGATAATTTCAGTCTAAACGGTAGGAGAGAACATGCTGTTTTCAATACTTGTAAGTACAGGTTATTACTGTTATTTTTCTATTATAGGAGCAAAGCATCTTCACTTACTTGTGGACTGTGGAAATTTGTAACACATAGGCACAGTAAGCATTTAAACAAGCAACAACTGGTTTGAATCACAGACTCTCCTGAGCTGAGTCCAGATGAATATGTGCATGATATTAAACGGAAATATAATATTTAATATTCAAAGAGTCATGATTTCTCTACTAATCATTATATAATATTATTAGCATCTCATTATGTGAGTCTTTTAATTCATATAATTAAAAGATTACTCTAGCAAGAACTTAGAGTAGAAATGCATTTGTATAGAAGCAACTTAAATAAAATTATAAATATACATCTTCCTTCGACAGTTTTGTAAAATTTATATGTTTCAGACACATCCTCATAATATTGGAAAATCAGACTCAAGAAGTTTTCCCAGGGGTGGCTACAGTGACACAGCTAAGCATGCTGGCTAATGCAAAATGCACAGGAAACCTCTCACCAACAAAATGTATACCTCTTTTTTCTTGTCCTAGAAGAAGTCCATTACCATCTCCCCTTATCTTCTTCCCTCTCCTTCACTATTTAATACTTACTTAAGATTGCTCTTTGAAGATGATATCAGCCTACATTATATTTTGGGTTTCTTATAGACTGCTATGAGACATCAGTCAACAAAAAGTCTGAAAAATGTAGCAGTATCCTCTATGCTCACACATTCTCCTGGGCAACAGGGTGTGTCCTGTGATGTACTGAACAGCAAGACAAGGGTTTCAGAGGTCTTATTCTACATCCTGTGACAATTATCAATAGTTCTGTGGCTCTCACAGTCTTTTAAACTCCATGTTTCCTATCTTTTTGAAGGCATCAGTTACACAGAGAGAGAAGAAAAGGAGAACAAATCATATCTATCCAAACACTCCAAGACTATAGTCTTCCTGATTTTGCTCTACAATGAAATGTAAATGTGGTGCTGATTCCACATTGCCCTTCAGCTGCTGAGGCAGAGGAACTCTGAAGAGCCATGTGTGCTCAGAAAAAAGTCAGTGGTGACTGTAGCACATTTTTTAATGAACAGGGAGATAAACTTAGTTCTTTTCAAAATTTGAAATGCAGATGGGAACATGATTTTTTGGAACTAGTCTTTTCTCCAGTGATCTTAGTGAGAGTTCAACAGAGGGAAAAGTATAGTATTACTGCTTTAAAATTAATTAAATTCATTTCATTTCTAATCCAGTAGGAATTATAAAATGTTTTCATAAAATTAACTCAGTAGTGATATTTCAATCTTTTGTTCTGCTTTTAGTAGCTATGGCTTTGTTAAAATGAAAAATCATTTGAAAGACAGGTGCCACTTTAATAATGGTTTACATTTATGGAGTAAAATAGCATCAAAATTGCAAAAAACATGAAAATATATGCATTGACTTTTGAGCAATACTTAAAATTGCTTGGTCTTAGATAATTTATTCTCCTTCCTAAGTTAAACATCAGACAGCACATGCAGTGGAAGGAAAAGATGGGCTTAATGACACTGAGGCAGCCTGGGGTCAGGCTGTTTGTCCCCCAGTGCAGATTAGAGCTATCACAGAAGCTGTTCAGGGTTGGCATAGGCTCAAATACCCTGTGCCTATTCAGCATGTCTGGCTGGCCAAGGAACAGTGTGGTCACAGGCCTTCCAGGAGGAAGCACCTTAATAAAAAGGAGATTCCCACAGGAGTTGTTCACTATACTGCAATGAAAGGGAGAAAAAGAATAAGAATAATAAGCCATACTATATTTATATTTGACAGAGAGATGCCACCTTTGTTGGTCATTTAATTTTTAAAACGTACAACAAAGTCAACCAGGATGCCACTTTTGAGGGCACTAATAAAAATTTGTTCCTAACATACATTCTGCTTTGGTTATACAAGCTCAGAATGCTCTGAAATACAACACTGGTATCCTGCTCCATGTTTTCACTCCTAAAAAAATTCTATTTACTTTGCACTTCTCAGCATTAGTTTGTTTGAATGCAAGTATGCATGGATGGCTTGGAGAAATGTTCAGGTATCTGTAACATTTTTTTAAAGAATGGCATAAAAGTGAGGCTGTTCCTCGAGGAGATATTGAGTCTTACTCATTATTGCAATGTATCTTCTTTAAGTACTTACATTCATGCAGCTAAAAGACATCAGCTCAGAATAACAGTATTTTCCTTTCTCTTTTCAAAACTGTACATGTCTACACAAGATGAAAAGCAGCAAAGAATTGCACCCTAATTTCCGTGTGTTTTATTGCTACTTTTCCTTCTGGCTGTAAACAAAGAGTAGCTGTTAAGTACAGAACCTGAATCATTCCCTATCAATAAAGAATTTTCAGCAGTAACATCAGAGACCCAAAATGACATTTTTTGCAGTACAACTCCATCATACCCAGAAATAAGTGGTAGCAGTAAAGCTGTTTCAAGTGTACATATTCCTGTCTTAAGACTCTGTTCTTCCATTAAGTAACTTAGAGTTAGAAACTTCTTAATTGTGGCTACCTCTTATAGGTCATGAAAACTTTTGCTGTCTCATCTAAGCTTAAACAATCAATTGTGGTAATTCTGACAATTGTGCTATACTGCATTAATGTGATTCTTTTTTCCTTATAACCCTTTCGATGAGATGCTGGATTAGGTTTTCCACTGTCAGCTTTTCTCTTCTCTCTTTACCTTCACGCCTACAGCAATACCCCTCCAGCTATCATCCTGTTACATGAGGCAAGTAAGAACCTGAATAAGATACCTCTACAATAAATTCAGATGCTTAAGAAATATGTTTCTGATTTCTCAGTAGTTACTTCTCTAATCGGTGCTAAATCAACACTAAACTTACTGTGTGTCATTTCTTACAACTCAGTTACATGGAGAAGCTTTTGATCACCAAGAGCTGCTCAGTTCACATAGTTTCCATTAAAACTATTCAAAAAGCATTTATTTTGAGAATGTTATTCGCCCTTCTGCTGTTTTCTATCTCCTTTATTTTCTAAAAACAATTATGTGATAGTTCTTACTTGGACCCTGCTGCATTAATTTTAACTTATTGAGGGTCTTCTTCACGACGTCCCCATTATTAAGTGTAACAGTATTACTTCTCTGTATTGAGAGCAAACTTGTGTTTTCTGGTTGTCTTATTTGTGTGTGGAAAATACATGATGCTTCAGACTGAATGCACACATAGAAGGGATCACATCCTTTTCTATCCACAAATATTCATAAAATCACTATCCCTCTGGCAATCTGCTCCCAGTGTACTTCACTGTACTACTTTCTTGGCCTCTGATTTTGTAACCCTACTTTATAACAGTGTGTATGACATTGATACACTCTGAGGAGCTAGGTTATGAAAAAATTAAGCTCCAAATTGCTGAAATATAAATATGGAAAATGATGCCTTCTCTCTCATGAAAGGCAATAAACAAATTAGACTATAATACCTCATCATTTTGTAATATTCCCACGTGTCAATTGCACTAACATTGGCAATCTCTGTCTGCATTATTAAGTTTTCCTTCTTTGCTTCCATTTTAATTGAGAAAAAGTTTTCATAAAACTCCTATTATTTTCCAAAGAGAACAGAAGCAGAAATTGCAACCTAAGGAATATTCTCCCTTTTCCTTTATGGAGGGGAGTACGTACTACTATTCATTTCAGTTTTCTATTAGCGTAACTTTTTACATAAAAAAACATCCTCAAAGGCCTGAAGCTCAAAATACTACCAAAACCTGATAGCATCTTAATGTGCTCTTGTAATGGATTCTGGAACAGGTGGCTAATAAATTAACCAGAGGTATGCAATCTATTATTGACTGGCATCATTCCAACCACATAGCTCTCAAATGACAGCTTGTTTCATGTAAATTTTATTGTATTGGATGTTCCATTTGTTACCAAGAGACTTCCTTATAAATGGAAAGAAAATGCAAATAATATTTTCTACTTTGCAAGGAGTAATGCTTAAAAAAAATGCAAGCAAGCAATACCTTCCTGCAGACCTTTTATTTTGTGGGATGTTAACTGGCAAAGTAAATATATCAAGAACATAGTAGCTTGATAACCAATAAAAGTATTATATAAAAAAATGTTGGGTGCTTTTTTTCACTACTAAACAGAGCAACTCTAAAGAGCTTATGATGCTTTGCTCTACCAGAGCTCTCAACACCATAAATATATCTTTATTTTGACATGTAATACTGTATAGATTACTAAGTACATTTTAATTTCCCTCTTACATTGAGTCAAATGGCCGCTTTCTTAGAGATCTCTGATCTCTTAAAACTAATTGACAACCACCACTAAACAAGCAAAACAAAAGCATCTCTGCTAAGTCCATGCTATCCTTACTACCAGTTGTCTACTTGTTTTGTTGTGGTTATGAAGCCATGAGAAGAATACTATTAGGGTATTTATTCAGATTCTTAATCATGAAAGACAGCCAAACTCTCTCCCTGCAACTACTACATCAGCTCTTAGGATATTTTCTTTGAGATATTTCTGCAGGACTGTAGGTAGGGCATGAAAAAGGGCACATTAGCTGTGTGTGTATCCAAATCATGCAAAAAGGCTGAACTTCCGATATATAAAATTTAAAAGGAGTATAGGACCTAGAAAACAGGCACTAAAAAAAGCTGCACACTTCATAAGTAACAGAAAATTGAGTTTTCTCTTGAAAGTGATAATAAAAGCGGTTTAATTATGTCTGGAGAGAAAACTAATTAGAAATCAGCATTTCAAGCATGCATCATATTACTCATATAGTTTTGGTATGGGTGGTTTTGCCTGTTATGATTGACATATACAGATGTCAATTTTCTAACTTTAATGTCAAAGGAGACAAGGGGATATACACTTTTTTCTTGTAATACAGCTGAGTAAATACATTTTTCTGAATTTATGATTTCCTCTGTTAATCCTTTCTATCTAACAATCCCGTCCCAATAAAGCTGATGGACAGTGCACTAAAACCAATTCAAACATTTCCATAGATAGAGCTATCTTGTCTTTTACCCATTATTTTGTTATTTACTATTCTATTATCCAATTCTGGATTAGGAAAAAAAAATTACTTCTGCTATGAATTGTAGTTATTGATTCTATATTTCTCAGTCTTTACTTGCTGATATTTTATAGGCTGTTCCTTCAAGTCATTTAAGAGCTATTTTATTTTTCACAATAAACACAGCAGTTGAAGCAATATTTAGTCATTATACAAAATGTAGATTTTACAAAGAAAACTGCTTCTTTCTCGTAATCACTAATAATCATGCATGGAGGAGAAACATATTGATATTTATGATATTTAAAACCTTGTTAATGAGTTTTTAATGAATATTTTAAAATTAAATAAAAGAATAAAAATCAAGTACTGCATTTTTTCAATGTGCATTCTACAAGTGAATATCAGACACTTCTGTGACAGTCTTTTGTAGCCTATGCCAGCATTACAGATATTTGTCTTGAGCAGGTCTATGCATAAGGGTTTCTCATTTTGATGTTCAGTAGCAACTTTTCCTCTCACATAGTGTCAGTCACAGGAGAGGAAATACTGGTATCGATGGGATAGGCCACTGCCATCCCTGATGACACAATGATTGACATCAAGAACAGTCATCAGCCGTCCCACAGACACTCTGGCCTGCTGGCAGCTGATGAAGTTTTACATATATTCAGTTTGCTCTGGTATCTACCACACACGTACACAGAGACAAAAGCCATCTTGTCACTTGCCCTCTTCTGTTCATGCCACCCCGGAGGCCCATTGAGGTGACGACTGCAAGAACAATTTGGTCACATACCAAAAAGAAGGAAACCACCTGGTGACATTTTCACTCAAGTGTAGTGCTGGAGGCAACACCACAGAGAAACTCTGATCTGTCAGATACATGTTTTGGAGTTTCACTAAGCAAGTATATTCGTAGGATACTACTTTAAAAAAAAACAAACAAACAAACAAACAAAAAAACCAGAGAAAATTCAATGTCAGTAATGCAATCTGCCAGTAGATTCACTAAATAAACCAAGGAATGCTGTAAGGTAGCACAAATAAAATAAGGAATGCTGAAATGTAGCACATTTATTCTTCCAAATGTCTTATAGTTCACGAGTCTTTTTGTTCTGTGGGAACAGCAAACTTTGTTTTCCAAAGATCAGGTTTTCTCTTTTGAGTTCTTTTTATCTGCCTCCCTACCGCCATTGCTTTTTTACCTCTTTTCAATGTGCATAAAAATCGGATCATCATGATGACTTTATTATTTTTTTTTATAAACAAAAATAAAGTCCAGTAAAATGGACTTTATTGAGGAATACGTTCCTGACATTCAAACAAAGTGTAAAAATAAAACCCAGCTAATAATTTGTATGTATGGACCCTGCATGGAAACACCAATAAAGCATGAATGAGGGCTAAGAGAAGCCAGCTACCCGTATAAGAGGGTAAGCTTCCATCTTAAAACAGTAACACATGGAGTGAAACACCTACTTTCTAAATAGTAGTCAAAAGTTTTGAATTATGTATCACTATATCCTTTTCTGTCCACATTAGGGGTAATATCCCTGATCCCGGTCAGAGCATTTAAAATAAGAACAACAGAACTGTCAGAAATTCACCTCTTCTTCCTCCTCATCAGATTAATTGAATTTGGGATCTTACTACAGTGGTCCTCAAACCAGTGCACCTTCTTCCCACAGCACAGCCCCTTTGCCACAGAAGTACAAGAAGCCCTAGGAAATTCTACCCAGCCTAAGACATTTTGTAACTCTGAAAATCAGTTTCACTTTCTGACACAAAGTTTCTCCTTTTTCAGATTGATATCAATCAAATTATACTGCCTGAGCAGGGTCAGGGCATTGTCATACAAAGGAGTTTTGCACAGGCAAAGAGGGCTTCGTTTAACCCTCATAAATAATGTAGAGAAAACTTCAGCCAATCTTTTTTGTTTCCTGACTTCTCTGGTATCTTTAGTTTTTTTCTCTTGAATTTGGTTATATTCTAATTACACCCTATTTTTGCATTAAGTTGAGATGCAGTGCATTCTTTGTTATATTTTCTGTGATTTGTTTACTGAGCGGCGATAACAAGCCAGGTATTAATAATTATCAACTTCCTAACGAGATAATAATGCTGCCAGCTTCACTGGCATTTAGAAGTGATTTTGGCGTGTGAATTTAGGTTTATTCTGCAGAATTCCTAAAAGCGTTACCTCACTTATCAACACTTTTTGTTTACATAGATGAAATTAATTTTAACGCTTAAATTGCCTTAAGGCATTTCATTTGAACTTCTGTGTATTTGATTTCAGCTTAGGAACTGCACCTTGTTTTGTGACTCCCAGCTCTTTCCATATTTATAAAGTCTGCTATGACAAGCCTTTTCTGACAGGAAGATACAATATCAGATATTTTCCAAAAAATATGTTGATGTAATGATATCATTATTGTACAGTTATACAAAAAGTATGATTTACTAATGATCAATTCAATTACTGTGCTGTTCTTGTCCATCATTTGTCCTTTGGAGCTAAGAAATACAGACACTACCTACCATCTTACCAGAATAAAATGCCTCAAAAATAAAGTCAAGGTAAATGGTAGGTTGGTAACAATCCTACTGGCTCATGCAATCTCTCTTGTCTAACCCTCTCCCCTTTTTATAATTCCTTATTTACTTGCTCCTCTCATCCTTCAGACCCTAAATTGTGGTTTCATGAACACATTATTTAACCAGGAGTCTCTTAATTTGCTGATGTTCCTTCTCTGTACGAACTTTTATTCTGAGCCACTGGGTGCTGACACAGTAAGAATAGATATTCACAACTATTTCATAAAACCCTTGGTAAATCTATCAAAAAGCATTATTGCTACATTTATCAGGTTGACATTTAAATTGTCTTAGTCTGTTCAGTACAGTATCATCAGAAAATTTCTAACTGCAAACAGTACAGGTGAAAATGCAGAAAATATTATTTTACATGTATTTAAAAAATAGTTAAAATAATAGGATGAAGTAAAAATGTTTGCACTGTTTTTGTGCAAGTGTAGAATTCCTTATTATAAAAATTATTTTCACAAAAATCAAATAGTGATAGACTACTTGACAAATCACGTATAAAATAAAGTAATTTTGAGATTTTCTACTTTCACTGGAAAGTACCCTACCACCATGGGCTATCTCTATCCTACTGTGACAAATTGGTATCTCAGCAGCTGTGTTCCCTTTATTGTGTAATATCAGAAGTCAAAAAAATAGAAAAGCCATTGAAGTAAATAATAAAATTAAAAAAAAACAAGAAACAAGCCTTTTCAGCAGACCACGTAGATATGCTTCAATTGCACACAATTAGAAAGTTCAAAATTAAAAAAAAATAATAAGAAGAAGAAAAATAGGACATGATAAGTCAATAGGTGGTGAAAGAGTTAGAAAAGCAGAAGAAAAAAATGCTTAAATAAGCAAGGAACCAATTAAACAGCATAGCCCTACTCCCCAGGCAAAAAGATGGACAAAATAGTCTTAAAGCTTATGGAGAATTTTGTGTATCACTGTATCATCCTGCAGTAGTTTCAATTACATGTGCAGACACCCAGGTAACTGGGTTCAAAATCTTCAAGCCAACAAGCAAGACATTCTCCGTGAACTGTCTCCAGCTCTGGAAGTCACACACATTTTCAGCCTCCAAAGGCCTAAGCTTTATGTGAATTTTTTTATGACAGTGAGCAAGTTCTTGGCCTAACCCCTGAGAATCATAAAAGTTACAACCCTTTTTTAAAAGTCTACTGTAAATAATAGAGGGCAATGTGAAGATCTTTACAGAACAAAGGAATCTGTTGAAAATGAAAGTTTTGTTTCTGTGGTGGTGAAGATTTTGCAGTGTTGTAGCGTTTTCTAAGAGTTACATGTCCATGTTATTTCCATTAGCTTCCAAAGGGATCTAAACCCCTCTGAAATTACTACAGACAGTCAGATGCATGGACAGGAAGATCCCATCCATCCTGGGCAACATGGGTGCCCTGGGCAGCAGCACCCCACAGTCCTGGGTAGAGATCTGTCAAGTGCCACTGGAAATTTGTTGGTGTTTCCTTCCTAAATATTCCTGCAACAAGTTACAGAACTTGATCCCCATGACATTGAAAACTTCTATGTAATCATCAAGTTAATGAGTTACACCTTTTTTTTTTGTACTTTTAATAGCTTTATGTGACTATGTGACATAATACTAATTGAATTCAATTTCATAAACTGTCACAAGCTAAGGGTAAATTCTAACCAAATACATCTAAAACAGACTGGATGTTGATATATAAACAAGAATTTGTTTTAAAGCAAGTAAATATTTTGAAAGGTATAAAATCTAACAAATACTGTGAAATCCATTACATTTGACTTCATGTGATGATCTTGTAACTCAGAAATAGTTCTTGAATTTTAATTTGAATTCTATGATATTGAGAATTGCCACAAAGAAATTAATTACGGGATTAAGGGAATAATTGATCTGATGTGGAATAATACATTTTCCACACTAAACTGCAAAAAAAGGTAAAAATTATAACCATTACTGTTACAATGACTATTATTACAATTATCTTCATTGTCAGTCAGGAAGGTCCTTGAAATGATGAAGTTTGGAACTCTCAGAAAAGGAATGATTATTTTATAAATAAAGTTATCTTTGTCCAGCTTATTTACTGTCATGAGACATTTACTTTTTAAATCATATATACACAGTACATTTATCAGGAGAAATTTCCATAAGGAAATAAAAGTTTCTTTTCTCAGTAGACATGATCTAAATCCACAGAAAATTATAAATAAGAAAGAAATTCTGGGACTCAACTTCAAGGTAACTGACTTCAGCAGTGACTGGAACCATATAGTTTCATTATATGTTGTCAGTTTTCTTTTTTCCCCTCTGTATTTCTAAAGTAATTTTTAAAGTTAGTCTCTGAGAATCAATTCATAATATTAAAAACAAACCAACCCCCCCCCCCCCTCCAAACAAGCATAAGTCAATCATCTTGTATCTTTTGCTTAGTTAATGACTGACACTAAAAGGTTTTATAATTGCTAAAAATGAGAACCCTTTATTAGGGAATGATGCAAAATCCCTGCAAACAAAGAACCATGACAGAGTACAGCTATGGCTAATAGTGCATTAGTTTCTTCTAACATCAAATATGTCTAGCAATTTATTTATCAGACAGCATTCTGAGTCCCTGTTATTGAGATTTGACAGAAGCATGGCTATAGAATACACAGCTTGTTAGATCTATCATTTAAAAAACCCTGCAATTTTGAATGGACCCTCCATGATGTCTAACACCTAATTATCTTGTCTAAGTGATTTTGCCAGGCAAGAAATATAAACAATTAGCATGAAGGGTGGTGAATTTAGAAAGTTCAAAAAGTGATTGAATTTGAAAATAATATAAAGCTTTGACCCCTACAAGCATGCTTAAGTGAAACCTATGGTTTAGATTATTTTTATTTTAATACTCAATTAGTGTCATTTTTTTTTCCAATATTCATTATGGTCAGTGAGATGAAAAATCAATTAGTCACACAGCTTTGCTCAGGAGACTTTAAAGGGTGATGTGTTGTGAAATCATGAAAAACCATGAAAATGCTGTAGTTTGCACAGGCAGAAACTTCGGAGGTTTTCCACATTTACTTGGGCTGAGTTGTATTCTGAACTTGTATATCCCCTCAAAACAATGGTTTTTATTTTTTTATTTAAAACTTGACTACCTTCCTATTTCTATATCATATTGTCAATAATTATGCAATTCTAAAATCTCATGTGGTTTAACTGCCTTTCTCAGTCCAAACTCCTTTGCTTTTTGTCCCTGCCCATGGCAGGAGGGTTGGAACTACAGGATCTTTAAGGTCCTTTTCAATCCAGGCTATTCTATGATGATTTTACAAAGTATGCATTTTGGCACGTGGATTTGTTATAGCTCTTCAGAAAATAACATGTAAGCATAAAAAGCCTAAAGAAAATCAATTGTACCCTTCATCGCTTTATGGAAAAACTGAATCTGTATAAAGGAGTGAGAATGCTTGTACCTTAAATATCCTTTTGCCAGCACATTTGTCTGAATCAATCATGTTCCAGAGCGCATTTCTGACTAGTTATGTTGCAAATGCCAATAGAAGTACGTGTTTGCAGTCAGTCCATTCCATCCCTCAAATTTCAATGCTTTCACCTTTAGGCACACCTTAATTAAATACACTTCCCTGAAAGTGATGAAGCCTGACCAGACATAGTGCTTTATTAGCCAGAGAGCTGACCACTTCAAATTTACAATAAAGATGTGTTATCTTCCTATTATTTTATGTTCTCCAATTACAAGAAACACTCAACTGAAAATTGTGCAATTGAACTCCAGGCTGGAATATTACATTTTACTGGAAACAGAAAAGCCATTTCCTTGGACAGGAAATGTTTCAAATGTCTGACATTTTTTCAAATATCTCTAAAATTATTTAAGTTTGAAAGTAAATAAATCTTTGAAAGATCTCTTTGCAGATGTGAACGCGAAGTCTAAAGCACTGTGGCTAAATTACAGCACAGCCATTCCCAAAACTCCAGCATCACTCAAAGACTGCCGAGCTCCCTGGGGAGAGTAGTTATATGGCAGCCTGTCACTGGGGATTTTATGCTGCACCAGCATGCAACAGACTAGGAAAAAATTATTCACTGTGAGGGTGGTGAGACACTGAAAGAGGTTGCCCAGGGAATTGGGTGCCCTATTCTGGCAGTGTTCAAAGCCAGTTTGGAGGAAGCTTCTAGTGGAAGCTGTCTCTGCCCATAGCAGGGATGGTTAGAAATGAATGATCTTTAAGGTCCTTTCCAACCCAAACCATGTGATTGTGTGATTTTTTGCGCAAGAGACAATGTTATTGCATTTAGGGTAGCCTGAAAGGCTCATTTGATGGTCGAGAAAGTGTTCATGTAAAAAAGGACATGCAAATATTGTTTGCTCCACTTCCAAACGCAGTGGCAAAGGGACAGGGATACTGTCTGCAGGAGACCTTCACAACTACTGTCCAGAAGGAAGCACTTTTCACCACCTTTGCAAACCAGAAAGCACTGAGACAATGATGACAAGTTGCCTGCTGAGGAGGTTCTCACTAGTTTAGGGGAGAGCAGAAGAGAGACAAAACCTCCATTTCCTTACATGCACCAGCAGATCACATTGCTTGTTCAGCACCTGGTTTCATTTCAGAGCTTTGAGGATGTACTTCAGAAAGCACGCACAACCACCTCTCAAGACACAGCTGCCAGTTAATGCATTAAGTTAATATTATATATGAAAATCATAGTCAAGATTTTGGAAGAGAACTATTGCAAGCAAATTGACTTGTAAAAAAAATATAGCAAATTTTCAGAAAAAAATACATTTTCAGTTTGCACAACAGAAATTAGTAAACTGCTGTACAAATGTATATACAATATACAACAGCTGTAACAGTAATGCCAAAAGGAAAATCTGCTTCCCACAAGATTCTTGCTGCAAGAAATATATCTTACATTTAGGACATATTGGGCATGTTGTGGAAACATAATAAAGCACTTCTGAGTAATTACAAAGGTAGCAATATGTAGAGGATTATTTTTCTTATCTCCAATTGCTTCTTTTGCCCTTTCATTGGTAAGGCAATTAAAATTTTAAATAAAAATTGAATGAATGCTAGTGAGCATTAATGTGGAACATATGGAAATGGAACCCAGTAACAATCCATTCTAGCAACCAAAATCGTGTCTTCCAGGCAAGCGAAGATCTCTTTCTGAAGTGACCTATCCTGTAATCCTTCTAAGTGTACAAGTAATTAGCTCAGACAAATAACTAAGCAAATCCCTGTACAACACATTTCCAATCTAGGACTTTAGCAGCTGCAATAAAACTGTTCTGTTAAAACCCCAATTTGAAATGAAAATTGGATTCCTGACCTGAACTTGAGGAATTCCATCAAAAATACGTCTAGCATCTCATAGCCTGATGGGAAAAACATCTGTTGATATGAATTATATGAGTAGTATTTAAAATAAAATTAGCAGTAGTACTAGTATTAGGAGTAGAGATAATAAAATTAACAAAATAGGAACTGCTGTGGTGCATTCTGATTACTGAGACTTTTGCTACCAGGTCATAAATTGGAGAGCTTACTCACAAATAATCTGAACATTTTGGGTCTAAAACCAACATGACAAATCTTCAAACCAAACATGACAAACGTCAAGATTATCAGAACTGTCACCATCTCCATGCTGCAGCATACGGCAAAACCAAAATGTCTTAAGCTCCTTGTTGCTTGAGGTATTTCTATTTCTGAAATGTGTTTAGGAATATAAAGATGTCATTCTATGTCTTCCCTGGCTGCATCCATTCTCATTGCATTGTTTCCAGAGCTCCAAGGTGCACAGCAGCTGACTCCTGCACAATTCAAGAGAAAATGGGCTCTGATAATTTTCTAGACAATATCTTTTGGCTCTAATAATTTAATTTGCATAGTCACACATAGTTTGTATATGCAGAAAGCTTCAGAACTTTACAAAACCATGGATTTGGTGGTGGGGAAAGGGGCTGCCTTATCATACTTGCTTCATGAAGTTCCCTGTTTATCTCCAATACAGTAAAAAGATTTCCCTATTTGCATGAGTATATTCTCAAATATCAGCTCAGTCCTTGGGACTTACTGTTTTCAGGACCCATGTATTTGTGGGATTTCATCTTGTTTTTCAACTGGTAACAAAGATAAGAAAATATTTGTATATGAGGGCAGAAATTGAGACCTTTGCTCAAAGAAAAACGTATCCTGGTTTATCTTAATTCACCTTTAAATACAGTTTTCTGAAAGGATAGTAAATATAATGCAGAAGCTTTTTTTTTTCAGATTACAAATTATTTATTTCAATTGAATTTAAGTTAATTCCTAATTATCTATTTCCTAACAAATTAGTTTAGTGCAAACCAAAGCAATTTACACATTAAGTCATGAATGAGTATCAGACGAAACTTAATTATGACAGAACAAAGATATACTGAAGATGCCAGATCTTCCAGCATGACCTTGTCCAATTTATCAGGTGACTTCAGACTAAAACAATAGTTGCTGTCCAGAGTACATTAGTGAGAGGCTTTGACTGACAAAGGTCACAGGTTATGCAGAAATCTTGGCTTCCAGATCAATGCACAACCCTTTCCAAAACAGTGACTGTGCAAGGGAGGGTCTCTCCCTTCCCATTTTCCCTGAGGTCTGACATGACATGACAGATCTGTCACCTACAGGACTGTGAGGCATGACATCCAGTGAGTTTACTGCAATGCTGATTTAACTGTGATTGAAGAGCAAAACTCGATTTGTAAAAGCTTTCACAATTCCTCTGTACACATCAAACACGAGACAAGAATCTATGTCAACAGCTGTTCTTTCCTAGGAAGGAGTGAGGCTGGGAATAGGAGTTCATCTGAGGATGCAAAAGGAAGTTACTGCCATCATCTGGCAGTGGGCATCAGCAGCTAGCCCCAGGGCAGGCTGCCCAGGCACCCCAGAACTGCAACAGAAGCTGGAGCTTGGCCCTTTCATTCAGGTTTAGGTTCAAACTCCTGCTCTCATTGTCTTGCTGTGGGACAGATCAGGGAGAATATGGCTCACTCCTTGCTTTCTGATACTGCTGTTCCGAGCTTGTCATGATGAGATGCAATGTACTGAAAAGTAAAGACCTTACTCTCAAAATGGCAGAAATGTCTCTATTTCCTAAGCTGGACTTTAAAATAGCCAAGGTGCAGAGAGGAGATGTTGAATGGCACTAAGCCACAATTCAAAGAATAAAGCTGGTACTGGCCAAGTGTTGCCTGTAATAGCATGCAGAATGAATTGAAATGTGTCAAACTTATTTTAAACTTTTTTATTTCTTTCTCTCTCCCTCGATATAAATATACATACATGCATGCATGTATATTTATATATATATATATGTTCATATGTGTGTTTGTGCACAGAAAAATGCAGGCCTGACAAGAGTGAAAAACTGTAATGAATTTATTCTGGCTTTGTTTCTGTCTGTCTTCATCAAAGCAAGCAAACAAACAAACCAAAACAACAAAAAATAACAACAGCAACAAAATGTAAAATGAAATATTATCTTCAAAAATGAAACAAAATTTCATGCCTGCAAAAGCACTTTATGGGAGTGTGCTGTATGCCCACAAACAACTTTGGAGCAAACTGCAAATTTATAGCAGTCCAAAAGATGTATTTCTATAACTTTAACTACAATCAATATCTTCAGGAAAACAGGTCCAATAATAAATGTGTAACTGTAAATTAGTTGCAGTAATTATTGACAATATTCCAGCCAAATCAGTAGGAAATATAGGAAACAGCTCCAAGCACAAATCTGAAGGAAATGAAGTTATACCACTCCTCCTTCTTATACTACAAATTGTTTTATCTTAAACAGAGTATTTTCATAAAACATAGAGATATCATCTATTAAGAAGTGAAAGACTTAAATTTTCTAGGGACTTTGGGTAAAGACTTTAAAAATGAAAATGTAGTTTTTAAAATTTTCTACAAAAGAAACCCAGAATTTATTAAATAAGCAAAGTTCAAATTAAAGGTCTGTATTTATAAAGGGATGGTACCACGATAATTAAAATTTCCAAGGATAAACTAAGTGGAACCGATTTTATTACGAAGCATCATGTCTATTAGATCTGAGAAGAGACTTCAGTAACCAGCAAAAGAAAAAAAAAAATTAAAAATACTGTGATTTTATCATCAGTGTGAAGTCTTAAAAAAGACATGACAGAAGCTGATGCCTCACTTCTAAATGAGTGCAGGGTAGTTAAATCTCTTTGTTAAAAAGCTTGCCAGTAAATGGCTTACACAGAGATCTTCACCGAAAAAGCCACAGCAGAATCTGTGAAAACTTCCGAGTATGTAAAAATAATCTATTCCCAAACATGTTTCTTCCAAAAAATAATGGTTTATATAACTACTGGGGCATATCAGAAGAAGCAATATAAGCAGCAAATGCCTGAAACCAACTCTTTTAAACATGAAGTGAACAACTTTGAGCTGCAAGACATACCGAGCATGAACTGCCCTTTTCGTGTTATCTAACGTTTGTAGGATTAAAGTAAATTAATTGGTGGCTGAGATAAGTGCATGATAGGAGGTTTTACATTGCCAAACTCCTGCACATGTCAATGTACTACATCAGTGAATCCTCTGCAGATCAAAACATGGACCTTGTACCCACTGTACTGTCAAAGGTCTAAGAGGCTGCACACCTAGCTGGTTCATTTAAATAAACTTGCAGAATATTTTCTAATATTGATTGCAATATTTTTTACTCATTCAAAAAACACTAACTAGACTAGACTCTTTTTCAGGTAATTCTAAGTCTCCAGGCAGGAATCTGCCTGTAGCCAGTAGACATTGCTTCCATGGGGGTACACACAGTGTCCACTGTTCCCAAAACACATAATTCTATTAAAAAAGTGATCTTAAATGGGACAGATGGTGGACTACTGAATTTCAGATCATGCTAACAATCCACTCAGGCTTCTTCTAAACAGAAAGGTAACAAAAAGCATTAGATCTTTTATGATATTAGTGATAAATCATATAGTCTTAACAGTGAAAATTTCAAGTAGTTGTCAGATGAATGAGACAGAAAAAAGGCACTATTATCTGCATGATTCTCTAGTGAGCTAATGCACAGCTATGTGAGATTATGTGAACTGCATTTCAAGGTCTGAAGCTCCCCTGCTGCAGCCCCAACATTAGGGTTCAGATAGTACCTACAGTATGTGGGCATTCTATTTATGGTGAAATCTTCCATGTTCCAATATTGGAACACCATCAACTATATAAACAGAATGACAGCACAGTAACAAAATTTGATTTAAACTGTACATGTCTCCAAAATAAACAGCGACAGATTGTGAGCATACAGCAACTATCTCATTTCAGGATTAGCAACCTGGTCCAAGACTTAAAACTGTAGAGGATGTTGAAAGTATGATGTCTATTCATGTCACTTACTGATGGGCTAAAGCAATTTTTAACTTTAAGGCCATACCCTCAAAGAATAAGCAACATGTGGCAAACTTCCCATGACAACTGATAATGTATATATGTATGAATATATGTATTACAAGTCACCTCAAGGCAGAACAACATCCACAAACGATGCCATCAACTTCACAGTGGGAAAAGAAATCAAGCACAAGACTAGAAAAAAAAGTGAAAAGGTAGAAAAGGGAGCACCAAGCAAACTGCTCAGTAACAAAGAAAACAAAGAGCTCAGTTTAGTACTTTTATACTTCCACACTTCAAATGAGAGCTCTATCTTAACTCATATTAAATGTTCAACTTCAAATACTTATGTCTTTGGTTTAGGAGGTAGATTAATTTCCATTGATGCAGCATTTGTAGTTTTTCTTTAAAATATTTTTTCACCTGAGGCAAACAGATGAGTATTTCACCAATTTCAGTACTACTAAATGGCCTTTCACACTACTAAGAAAGTAAAGCATTGCTAGAAAGAACAAATAATTGATTAGTTGTGAAATAGTCCCAATGATACTGAAACTAAATCTGAAACTTCAGAAAAGGGAAACTGTTGTCCACTGAATCCCTGAATATTGTTGTGTCTGCTTTTATATCTGTGCCTAGTGGCTACAGAGTAAAATAAATGAGAGGCTATTTAAGATTTACAGCTTTGCTCGGTTTTTAAGGTCACACTCTCTTAATGAGTAATTGTTCATCCTGGCACTTGCTGCTACTAAAACAGTTGATAGCAACTCTAATACCTAGTCAGTAGTGATAGAGATATATATATCTAACCCCCAACAACCTACAACTGAGGTAGAAGACTCTGTCATGCATCTTTCAATTTGTTCTTACATTGTTAAGCTGGCAAATGTCTTCTCAAAGGAAAGTCACCTTCACATACACACAGCTATTGCTACAGATATACCCATAGCAAATGCCCATTTTTATAATCAAGACTAAATTTTATAAGTATTTCTTTAGTTTTGATATGTCAGATGGGTTTGCTGCATGGTAAAAAAGTTGTTTTATGATGACTTTTCCAATCAGCATCATAATTTTTATTCCAAGCTAGCAATTAACTTCCTGCCTAATTTGTCACATTTAATTTAAAATAAAGCATGCAGGAATGCTTAGACCTACAGTCATGGCATTTGTGTTTGACTGAGGTAGTGGTCACTAGCACTCCCAATTTATCACTTTTAATTTAAACCCTCAAGCCAATGATTTCATCCTTAAAGCTATGAGTCGCATTTATAGATTCCAAAATCAAAGGGAAAATAAACTGCAGTTAAGAATTCAACCACTCAGATCAATGAAAACCTGTTTTATAACTGAGTGTGCTCCAGTTAAATCTCAACTGCCTGACAGAAAGAATTCAATGTTTCAAACAGTTCTTTTCCCACTTAAACACTTAGAATAACTTTTTATTGCAGCAGTAAGTCACTACTTGCTGGACAGATGTGGACTGCTGATGTTTTGTTTTCAGGAAATATTGCAAAGCAAGTAAAGGTGAGCGAATCAACCTGAACAAGTAGGCACTATTACCCAAATGTCACTTCCTGATGATTGTTTGATTGTTTCTACTGTGTATTTTTGCTGTCAAGATAACTGATACTTTGTATTATTTCATTGTTAGAAGTTAACAGCAAGGGTTTCAGAGAAATTATTAAAAGGAAGTACATACTTCATATCAATTTACTGGGAAATCAAATGTCAGTTATGTTTCTAAGTCTCTTTGAAGGTAAAGAATCTGGGCTATTTGGTCCAATATATCATAATTAGCAGTTAATTTGAAAGAAAGTATTTTATGTCCCTTTAAGAAGTTAAATAGATAGGTACATTTTTAATACTATTATTATTATTCCTGTTATTATGCTAACATACACACTAAAATTAATAATTATTTTAAGAAATAAAGACTGAATAGAGACTTCCACATATGTCTGTGTATACTGGTGTCATAAAAACACTTACTCACCCATATCAGAAAAACAGAGAGTAAAGGAGGGAAATAGAAGTCCATATATTATTCCATACTACTCTTTATTACACAATAAGAAACAAACTACCAATTTTGTTCTATGGAAACTAGGAAACAATTTAAAAATGTTAAAAAAGTCTTGATTTGTATATTTGGGGAATGTTTTGTTGTGTTTAGTTTTCTAAGTAGCCCCATCCAGAAAGAAGCTGTTACAAATTTTTAAATTATTAATAACCTTCTGGTGAATCAATATTTTTGGCTTTGACATAATTAGTATAATCCAAACAATTACTTTTTCACATTTTATTTGTGAAATAGTCAAATATGGCTAGAGGGTGATTCTCTCTCTTTCGTTAGTCTCTCTGTAGCTCCTTGAATTTACAAGATGATCTACCCCTACTCTACCTCCTGAGTTGGATGCCTTCCCAATTTATCATTTAGTAAAGTAGCCAAAAGAAGCATGCTGCACTCTATAATGAAATTTTCCATACAGGAAATAAGCTTCAAGAATAAAACATGTAGCAAATCAGTACTAACTAGAACAATTACCATATACATTTTTCCTGGTAAAAACAAATTACAAATTTTCAAAATAAATCCACTAAGTTACTGGGCTACTAGTACACATTTTTTTTTTCTTTGTGTGAAAATGATGAGTATGTTTAACTGCCAGTGAAATCTACAGAACACTCTGAATTTTTCAAAGTCTGAAATGTAGGATACCTGCATCTCAAGGGAGCCATGCTCACCTCATGGATAGTTATGCCCTACATAGTTTTATATGCATAGACTTATTCTTACCTTTTAAAATGTGAGTAAATCTGCTTATTTGCCTTCAAGGATCACTAACAATGTTTGCAATGTATGCAAAAACCAATCAAATACCACAGCATATGAATTCAGAAGAAAATCTACAATACAGAATATGGCTAAGTTTTGAGAAATTGGGCTAGACAAGGGATAAATGGACAATGCACACTGGCAGATGACAATGATGCCTAACAACATTGGCCTATTGTGTAGACTTGATCAAAAACATTTAGGCTATTGGACTTCATAGTAAAACATGAAACATGAGTCTGAATTAAGGTTTCTTGAAAAACTTCCCAGAGATTTAATTCGGAACCTTATTTATTTCTAAAGAAGATTTTGGTAGCAATTTCAGTGCATGAATTTGATATTTATTGCTTAATAGCTACATGTAAAGAGTTTCTCAAAGAAACGACTACGTTGGTGTGCATAAAAATGGATGCGAAATTCACCAGAAGTAAAATAATCTCTTTTATTTACGTCTGGAATACTGTCTTACTGCAAACAAATCTGTGCTGTTGTTTCCTGTTGTTTCCAAGGATT
This sequence comes from Serilophus lunatus, assembly GCA_013399895.1. NCBI lineage: Eukaryota > Metazoa > Chordata > Aves > Passeriformes > Eurylaimidae > Serilophus > Serilophus lunatus. The sequence goes on from VXBA01002744.1 coordinate 249,897, forward strand.
ATCATACATTGCTGTAACTCAGACTAATGAAATCTTTTCATGCTTTAAGGTCCAAACAGTATATTATAATAACATTTACCCTTATTAAATCTTTTGTCTTTAATTATTGTAAAGGAATCTAACCAAACACAATAGACAAGCAGGAATTTCTAAGTAGAAAAAAAGAATCAAAACCCCTCCAAACCCCAATATCTATAAGTTGATTTTTAAAGCTTTAGGAAACAAAAAATACTTGTTCAAAACACTGGCTAAGGTTAAGTGCTCACAGTTTCAAGTGTTTCACCTTATATCAAAAGATCAGAAGGGCTCATATAGCTCACAGTGCTTCGATAATTTACTGCCACAATAACTCCATACTTCTATCAGTGTTCATGATAATAAGTGACATTTTCCCCCATCCTTCTGAGTTAAGTTTTATACTTCCAGCAAGTTTTATTGACTAAGAAAGGACTAACGGCCCCAATTGTAAACCAAGCCAGTTTCCATTAAGCATCTTGGTGACGGGGCAGTATTTTCCAAGGTGCTCAGCAACCTGCAGCTTTCAGTGTTTTCCTTTCACTGATATGCTTAATGAAACCTGAGTTCCATGGAAAACCTGTGAGTCCAGCAGAAAACATACACACTTCCCTCCCTCTCTGTGTGCACCCTTTTGCTGGGTGGAGCACCCACATTTTATCAGTAACAGAAAAACCCAAGTTCTTGTGGTCAAAGGTCTTTACTTTCCACAGCTTTTAAAAGTTCATCATATCACTAATGAATTCACAGTACTCCACAGAGGAAAGAGATTGTACATATATCAGGTACTAAAAATGCATACTTGTCACTGCAAATACTGAAAGAGAAGGGCAGGAAGACAGTTTTAATTAAAGTAATGTAGAGAGTAAGGAATAGAGTTCATCTTGTCTCTGAACATTCTTCAAAGTCTGGGATAGTTGCCATAAAAATATAATTTTTAGTGTTCAATATAAATTTAGCTCTTATATGAATATGGTAAATATGAAAATATTACAAAATTATAAAAATATTTCAATAAAATAATATTTTCTTATAGAAACAGAAAGATGATAGTATATTAACCTGTGTTTAGTATTAGTTAATCTAGAAAATTGGTGGCAAATCATTATTTTCATACTATTAACACATATATTGAAAAATTTGTTCTATGTATACAAAACTATCAGTAAATATTATGAATTTTTTATTCTTCAAATATCTTTAATTACACAAGGAATTCCAGATTGATATTTCAATTAATTTTAATCCTCTGTCAAGTGAGACTGAATAATAGTGACTTGCTCATAAAAAGTGACACATATTCCACCCACTCAAATTAATTTTCAAGACATTATTCTTATTCTCCTCAAAACTGCAGGAGAACACCACAGTTTTAATGTCTGGCAATAAAATCATGATCTTAGAATGGAAAAAAAAAATATTCACAATGCAGCCTAAAAAAGCATAGCTTTATTATGTTTATGAGAATATAAAGGTTATCTAGAAAGTTTATCCAGAATGCCACTATTTATATGAAGAGGGAAACATAATGTCTGAACTTATTTTTTTTCATGCAGTACCCAGTCTATTGGAACAGTTCATCACTCAGTATTGCAGCAAAAATCTCTGAGGCTTACCCAGAAATGTCAGGGCACCTTTAGGAATTAGCTGTGTTACAGATTAATGGCTAACAGAAAAGCAAAAATGATAAAAGGAGAAGATAATGAAGTAAATGTGATATTAGATAACATGCAAAACAGATATGCAATATGTCCCCAAATCTGCAGAAGTGCACTGACACATACTTTGGCTCCAGATATAAAAACCTTAGTGCCTTAATGTCTCCTGTTTGGAGCAGGTGTCCCTATGGGATACAGGGGCTGTACTGGCCAAGGGTGGATGTGTTGGGAAACAATTCATTTTATGTCAGCTCCTATGGGTTGCAACTTGAGAAACGATTCGTAGTGAAACTTCGCTTCAGAGATCTCACAAACATTCCTTCCTTTACCTGAGACCCATCACTTTTTCAGTATTACAGGGTGTTGCTGAAAGCAGAAAAAATTACCATTGAAACTGGCCCTGCTGAACCTCATTGCTTAGGAGAAGGTAATGGAGATAAATGCAGATAAAACTATGCTCTTCTGCTAATATCCCAGTAACAAAATAATATACACCAGGGAATTAAGCTAATACACTCTGCAGTCACATCTGTTCACTGAAAAGGTACAGATTTTAAACTTCTATGCTGTCAATTTGCTTCTTTGACCATACAAAATTCACTTCTAAACACATGCAAGCATTTTAAGAGATAAATAGTAACTAACACCACATTAGAAAAATGTGATTTTATCTATTTCTTCTCTTTGAAGATTTCATATTAGAGTTGCATTATTTATAAACTGAAATCAATGCCTTTTGTAAATTGGCGTACAGGGATGCTAAATATCGGTTAAGATATTTTTCCCTTTAAAATAAATTGTATCTACAAATATAGGGCAATGAGATACTAAAAATTCACCCCATGTCTAACTAGTAAATGGTATTTCTAGCTTCACAGAAGAATGTATGAGTTGAGGGAAAAGACAAACTCCTACTTTCTCGGTTCTTGATAGACAGTAGCTCATTATCCTTGAACTACAGACTGGATTTCCTGAAGCCCATTACTTCATCACAACACTCTTCCAAACTTGTTTTTCAGTCCTCACTGATCTCAAATTACAGGATAAAAGAAAGAATTGTCAGATAACTTTAAGAAAACAATCTAATTTAGGAGAAGAATGGAACTTGGAGTTTAATATTATGTATATATGAATCAGTTGCTGAAATCAGACAATTTGTTTTCCAGACAAATTTGAGTTAATATAATGTACTGACAGCTCATTTCTAAATTCTGAAATACAGTACTGGAAGGGGCTGAACAATTGTCATTAGTTTACAGAAATATGTATCAGCTGTTTGCAATGTATAACAAGTTAGACTTTATAAGCCATTTAGATAATGCTCATTAATCTCTGAACACTTTAAAATAATTACAGACCAAGCACATGATTTAGAAACTGTTGCATGTATGATCTAAAATAACCTGGAAAATAAAATTTTAAAAATATCTCTTTATATTCAAACAGAATAAGTAGAAATAAAATTATTGCAAATGTAACTTAATTTAAAGAAGAATGAGATTTAATTAACATTGCAGCAATTTATAGAGTTTGCCACTAACTTCAGCAGAAAAGTTGTGACTAGTTACCTATGTACTGTGGATGAAGGCAAAAGAGCTATTCAAGAGTAAAGGAGACAACAAGAATGGTCAGGACACATGAGCTGAGCTAGGCCTACCTTACATTTTTATCCAGTGGAACATCTGTAACTGACTAGTAGGGAAACAGTTTGGGAACATTAAATCTAATTTGTGATTAGAGATTCCTTGTAAATATTTGCTTTAAGACTTGGGTGGTTTAATGTACAAGATGCTATTGTTATTTCATCAAGGAAATGTGATGATAAGTTCAATTTGCTGAACTTATGTGTTTTAAAAGTTTATCTTTTTTTTTTAGTTTGGTTTTTTTTTTTTTTTAATGTATTAGAAATCATTTTATTCACATGACTCCTTACTCAGATTTGCCTTGGGAAAGGTTTTTTTGTTTCATCTTCCTTCTCCTTTTGGTTGTCATGTAGACAGCAAATTAAAATACTTGTATCTGACACAATGTATGTCACTTTAGCAAGTGAAAATATGGAGACAAAATACTCTGAACAGCTGGTCCTTCACACAATTAGTTGTACTTGCTCCAGAGGGTCACAAAGTATGAAACTCATTTAAAATGGTTTTATTGAAAATGTCCACTTTAGAACCTGTAACCACATTTGAATATCTGATAATATTCTTGCTTATGTGTAGGTTTTAAGGGAAGTCATAAAAGAAGATAAATTAAGAAAAAAAATATATTTAATAATCAAAATTCACTTCCCAGTGGAAACCAGGGATTGCACGTTAGATGGAGATAAGATTTAGCATGTTAAATTTCTTTTTTTTACATTCTTTTGCTCCTGGCCAACCAACCCTTACAATGGTTGTCATTTCCTGTCTCAACCCTATCAGAATTGGATTCAGGCTCAAATATGAAGTCTCATTTATATTAAGGGTGTATATCTGGCTTCTATAATCTTTCATAGGAGCAATCTTTATTTTTTGTTCATAGGAGACAGTATAAATTTTAACACAGTAGGAAAACATCTAAATATGTAACACAGATACAAAGATAGTAAATAAATGCTTTTCATTGTTTGTTTGGTGAGAAAAAGGTAAAAGCATGTAATTAGAAGTATCATCTTGACATTAACAGATCTGTAAAATACATAAAGCTTAAGAAACTATGTAAATTTGAGTCTGCTCTCAATATTATTCCAGTGTACACAACCTAATGTTATTATTGTACATAAACTAAAGCTATTTCCAAACCGTGAGCCCAAGCAAATGCATATAGAAGAGTCACAGAAGGGGAAGAAGACTTGTTGGTGTAATGAAGAAATCATTTTTAAGAAGCAAAGAATCAGAGCAATCTATTACCAACCTATTTGGTTTAAAGACCCCCATAGCAAATATTACCAGAACTGGTTTGCAGTTTCCCATGCCCTTTATTTTTAACATGCTCCTTTAAAGATTTGCTTGGAAATCCTGAGATCTAAAATGACAATTTGATTCAGATTGACTAGTTTTGATGAATGTCTTCCTTTACTACCTTTGTCCAAAATTACTCCTTTTGCTAAGAATGCAACAGAAGTCTTCATTTCCCTTGTAATATACTGGGAACACCAGAGCTACATTTGGTTGTTGTTGTCATTAATGGATTTTAGGTGTTGATGTTCTTTGCTTAGTTTGTTTGGTTTTGTGTTCTGGTTTGCGGGTTTTTTTTCAATTAAATATCTTTCAGAAATATTTAGGTGAACTTTGAAAATAGAAGGTTCTTATCATAACTCTGACGATTTTTCCAAGTTGCTCAATTAACATTTGTGGCAGAAGTTTCTAATTCATCAGGTTATATCTGAAATATCTTGTACTCTACCCTGACTAGAATATTCAATAGTGATTATCCTCACTACGTATCATTCATTGTGAGAGGTTCCAGATAACTGAAATGTGCTTAATTATCCTAAAATGGTTAGGTGAGTGGTGTGGAGATAGCACCAATAAGCTTATTTGACATTCTAGTTTTAAATCACCAAAGGTGATGAATACACATCTCATTCTTAGGGGGCTTAATCATATGCTGAATGCCCTTCACAGCTACTGACTACAATAGGAACAAGCAAAATAAAGGCTTATTTTTTTATCTCAGTGCTCTATGCCTACCAATTTATTTGGAATGATTGTTTTACGTCTCACCACAAATATTCCTTTTGCAAATTGAAAAAAACTATTATTATTAAATAAAAAAATTGTCGCAGAACTTGGAATTGTATTTTAGTGACTATTAAACTCACTGAAATTGCCAACAGACAAATTGGTTATAAATGGTTACAAATAATAGTGTGCTCTGCAATGAAAGAAACTATTATGAAAGCTAAAAGACCACATTGATAAGTAAACTGTAGGGAAAATACAGTATTGATTAACCTCTTTCCCCTCCTACTTCAAACTAGAATTTAATTTTGTTCTCCTCATAGTGTGTAACATATCTTAAAAGATATGTTAAGTATCTTTTAAGAAACATATCTTCAAAGCTCTGCATTGGCTGACTCATTTATGGCTAATAATGGTGTTTGAGAGATGAAAATAAGTGGGACTAGGTTGACTGTTTTTCCATTAAAGAAATGCCTGACCGTCAATATTTTCCAGCAGAAAAAAGGAACATATTTGCCAAATAAATTTACAAGCATTAAAAAAAATATTCAGCCTATAAATCAAGATTGATTTAAAACTCATTTCTCACCTGTTATTATTGTATAGTAATCAGGTGTATGTTAAAGACACATCATTAAAATATTGTAACTGTACAGAGGTGAGCAGCAGATGAATAATAACCTGTGAATAATAACTATGTTGGACCTAGGCCTTTAATTTTGGCAGCCCTGAAGAGTGCTCAACAGAATGTTAGTTGTAGAAGTCTGGGAATTGAGATTTAGCATTTTTTTCTTTGTGGGTTTCTTTCAAACTGTAAATGCTTCCTTCATATATGCACTGATATCCATACCCATTCATATCATTAAACACACTGAATATTCACTGCATAACACTAACCTCCTTTCTAAAATATATTGTTCAGAAGTGACTAAAGGTAGAGAGAGCATGGTTCAAGCTTTTTTTAAACTTAGTAATCACTCTTTACTGTTTTCACATCTCATTCAGTATAAAATTACAGATTGTCCCTTTCCAGTAGCCAACATGTTCTTATCTCCAGCACCAGCAGCACTGATAACAGTACCGTGTTTGGTAGAACTATCAATACAGATGCAGTTGTCAATTAAACAAATACCATAAATTTCTCATTTATTGTCATCTATGAAAATGTCATCTTTCTTTCTTGTAGCTTGAGCTCTGCCGATGTCTGTTGGAGGTTGTTTTGTGGCTGTTTCATATAGGTTTTTATATGAACTTCTACTCTGATAAACAGCGATTCAGAATAGCTATTCCTTTAGATTTATAACCTGTTAACATAAACAATTTGAAAGATGGCTCAAAGGATTTCATCATGAAAAGACAAAGTTATGAAAGCTACATGTCTGTAGAGATTTGAGACTCAGACTAGAAGAAAGAAAAAAAAAAAAAGAAAGGAAAGTTGTCTTTTGATTAGGGTGAAAGTCAGGTGCTACTACAGGAAGCAACTGAGTGAACTCCCCTGACACCCCAATGAGGATCCTGAAAGTATACTGTCATCAGTCAGAAGAATTAATCCTGAAAAACTGTCCTGGTAGTGCTACTGAGACACAGAACAACAGTCAGATGAGGCTTTTAACCACTTATACCATCTGCATTGTGATTATAATGCTATATGCCATATATGGTATATGGTCACATTTACTCCTGGAAGAGACACTGAAATCCTTCCATGCATTCCTCAGTTCCCACAGCTCAAAGAGAATGATAAAAGATTGCTCTTTCTAGAGACCATCTGCACTGGACTACAAATACGACTGTGAAGCCACCTGTGCTAGGAACAGGACATAATTTATTTGCAAAAGGAATTACATTAGAAGCAATCTCCTTCAAACATTAGTAAGATATAGGAAACATCACCTAGGATGTATTTGCCAATGGCTCACATAAAATAAGGTGTATTAGACAAAGGAATCCTGACAGATTTGTGTTTCAGAGTTTGCCTGAAAATCTCAGCTGCCAACACTAGACAGACATGGAAAAATGAGACAGGTCTTTAACATGGTGATAGGGTGTGTGCCCACAGAGTGAAGTCTCTTGTGCCTCAGATTTTGTCAATGGGTAGCAGGTCTGATATCATGGAGATCAGTCACCCACAAACTGCAGAACTGGGAAAGGAAAAGAGCTTTCCAAGATGGAATGGCAGAAGGGGCATTTTGATAGTGTAAACTTTCTAACAAAGCACATGGAAGGAGCCGATGTATGGAACGATGACTGTGAAGTGTCCAACAGTTGGACTGTGATTTTAGGGGAGGTCACTGCTGTGGGACTTGCAGGTAAGGGAAGCTGGAGGCTGCAGCACAGAGCGTCCAACAGGAGGCACATGATACAGTGAAGATGCAGACAATGAGGAAATATTAAGAGAAATCCTATAGCTATGCAGACCCATTCCTCAGTGATGCCATTGAAATGGTGGGCAGGATCTGTTTGTACAATCGTGCACTCATGATATGCGTCACGACTCTACCTCCACTTTTTGCAGTGTAATGCTAAAACCCTCTCTGTTCTCAAGGAATACAACATATGAATGCATGTTGAGTGCATGCATATATGGACTGTTATTTGGAAATGGAAACTACTGTTTTAACTTCTATTTTTCTTAATTATTCATTATTTACTACTTTAATTATGCATGAAAAAACTCCAGTACTTCTGAATTTTCTTTAGGCTATGCAGACTCTATGGCATGCTCAGAAAGTTATATAGTGACGTGTCTCTTCCTTCCATTAGTCATAAGAGAAACATAAATTATAATTCAGCATGTAATTCTCTGCTTCTTCACACAATGATTTAAAGTCGATGGAGTACAATTACTTGGTACTCAGTATATTTACTGCTGTATAAAACTTTCTCTCTCCCATAAAGAAAAGGCACCCATGCATTTTTCTGAACAAGAGCATTGTGAAACCTTTTTTTGATGAGGCTTTTTTGTGAAAATAGGTTTTATCTTTCAGTTGTTTATAAATTACTTTCGCAGAGATTTGAGAAAGCGCTTCCCTTGAACAAGAATTTTGCTTAAGTGCTTTCTTTTGAGCAGAATCTCATTGTGTTTATTAGTCCATTTATCTGAATTTAAATTGGGTATTATTTTGGTATCAAAACGTTTTGAAACAAAAAGTAGCATATAGCTCACTTCCCTTATCTCTCCATGTGCAACATCTACATTTCCTAACACACCCCTACACCATCCTTGCTGGACAAGACACAGCACATGCTGCGATTGTACAAGACTATGTATTCTTTACTGACTAGTCTTTACTGATTAGACTGGCTAAGTGGTCAGTCAGCTGGTGTCTCTAGCCCAGAAAGCAAGCTTCACGTTGCTTTTCAACTTGCAGACCTAATCAACACCTTAGTGGCTTTAAGGTGTGATTTTTCCACAATTCTGTTGAATCTTTTTTCACTGTTAGCCAGTGGGTTCACAGCTCTTTATGGTGCCTGACAATGTCACCACAGAAATTTTGTTTCCTTATGAAGACCAGGGGAAAATACAAAAACACAGATATTGAATTTATGAGTACTTGCATGAAATTATTGAAAAAGTTCATGGGTTTTGTCAAGTCCATTTTACATGACTTGCTCATATTTATGTTAGTAATTTTCTTCAGTATTTGATCAGTCATGGTAATGCTTTAGTCATCAAATTGCAGGGAGGTTAGAAGGGCAATTTGCAAAGATTTTTAGTGTGCTACTTTCTTTTTGTCTGCTTCTTGTAATTGCTAAAACTGAGTAGTGTACTTAATCTTATTGATACTTGCGATTGCACAAGGAGGCAGTCAAGATTCTAATATTAGTTGTGGTAGAGGTAGAGGTCTGTGAATAAAGATGAGCTTTAATCACTTTTGAATTAGTTAATTTCTCCTGTCAGCAAATATTCAATACTCTCAGACTACTCTACTCATTAATGTGGCAGAATGCAATTCTTCAGTTTCTATGGCTGTCCACAGTCCTGTTCATGGAATTATTTTATTCAGCAAAGTGCCAATAGCAATATTGTTGTCCAAAAAGACAGCAAACCCCTTGAAGAACAAGCTAATAATTTTGCATGTTTCAAGAAGAATCTGTTAATTTCACATAAACCATCAAAAAGAAAAGGCCACTAGAGGGAAGTAAATCCAGTATGCTCAAAGAAAATAAAATGTTACCTCTTCAGCTACTGTGAATTATTGTAGCTAACAGAATGGACTGGAATTACAACCACTGAAGATATTCTATATTTTTAACAAAGATACGACAATTGAAGAAAACAAATTATATATTTATAAAGAGGCCTACCATTTCATGCAACATACTAATGACATTAAAATTGTATGTATGAAAAGATTACATATAAAAAGGCAATATGAACATGGGATAAATAGATTGTGTATGTATAATTCATTATAGATCAGAATCTTTCATATTAGACACACATCAAAAGCAAAAGAAATCTTTTAAACCAGTTACTTCCAGCAATACAGTCCTTGTACAAATCAATATACTTTTGATTTGTTGTCATGTCATATGTTTAATCTGGGATGTTTGTTTGTTTTCTATGAATACCCAAATCTGGCACTCTGTGCAATAAGTACTGTCCATTTCAGCATAATTAAGATTATAAGGAAAGATTGTACCAGTGAGTTTTAAAGAAAATCTCTCCACTGTTTTGAAGCTTTAATTCTACAGCTTAATTTCTGAGGTTAGATAGCACAGCTTTCTCCATATCACTACTTCTTTATGACTAAAAGTAACTCACAAAAAATTTTTATTGTTCTCTCATTAAATTTCATCAAGAAAAACTCCATTAATTTTCTTCTACACTTCAAACATTGTAATTTTTCCTTTCACTTCTAAATATATACCATGTTTATGGTTTTATATAACTGGACAGTATTCAATCCTACAAAAATGCTTTTATCTTTATAACATTTCAATGATGGCTCCATTTCATTTATTACAATATTTTCTCCTGCTAAGCTATCTTTTTATATTCAAATAATTCTCAAAATCTGGTATTAAACTCTCTGAAGTCATTCCAATAGCATTTTTAGTAATGAAAGAATTATTATAGGGAATGCAAGCAGTCTACAGCCTAAACTTTTCTGTCAGTGTGTCACAAATTATCACACTATTTTCCCTATTTTGAGTCAAAAAAAATGAAAATCTATATCCTCAAAGCAGGGACAGACGACAGCAATTGATAGTATGTTTTTAAAGCCCATCACTTCAATACACATCACAAGCTGTGTTCATACAGCCGTTAGCCAGGTTAAAAATAAACCATATCTCTGGTGAGCTCCACCTGTGCGTGCTTGGTGATTTGCATTTAATGCTATTTAACAGATCATCTAAAAGTAAGTACACGTAGGGGTACTTCCTGGCACCTTACGTTTTCCCTTTACTAAGAAAGGAAAAGGGATATGCAGGTGATACACAGCTTAACTGCTTAAGGCAATGCTCACTGTGAGGTCTATATATCATTAGGCATCTTAAATAATTAGCTTTTATTTTACCAGCATCACATAAACAGTGAGTAGATTTGTGCTTTTTCTAATCCATTTGCATGACTATTATTAGCATTACCATCATTGTCATTATCATGATCACAGCAAGCTGTTAATTTTTGTATGCCCAAAGGCAAACAAGTCATTACTTACTCATCAACAAAACTACTCGTCCCAGATACACAGGTAAGCAGAATTTTTGCTAGGCTGATCAGGGAAAAACTCAGGGCCTTCCTACAAGTGGAACATAACAGGCTCCTCCTGAACATTAGCACTTCTACTACATAGAATCGTATTATCAAATGTGTTCTACTCAAAACAGTACTTTTGCCAGTTCAGTTCCTAGTCCACATTAAACACTCCAGCTACAGTTGCAATGTCAGTGCACAGTAGGTGATAAACATTTCTGGAACAAATGTCAGCAAGAGATAATTTTGAAATAACCTTCTTGTCTACAGTAACACAAGTCAGAAGAGAACACTGCTATATAGTTTGCTTTGCTAGTAACCGATGATGCTGTTTCCTGGCATAGTAAGCACTTCTAAAGATGGAAGAAGAGAAAGTTGCACAAATAAACAAAAATAGAGAGAGCTCTTTTAGTTTCCCATGTTTCTCATGAAGATTCACCTTGGACATGAATTCAAAGTGAAATGGGGAGGAAGAAAAAGATAAAACAATAATGTAAAATTTAAAATTAAAGGAACAAAAAAAAATTATTAGAATACCTCACCTGAGGAAATGGCTCATACAGATATTGAAATATCTTACAATGAGGCATGCTTTATGAAAACTATGATACATGGAGACTAAAGGAAGTGAGCTCATTTTCACTTTTCCTTTGAATTGTGAAATTGTGATGGATAACCCTTGGTGTTTTACTCTTGCAAAACTGAAATCACAAAAGCACCACATAGACTCCACTTCTGATGAACCACTGATACCTTTAGTCTCAGACACTTAAAGCTTGCACTTTAACAGAAAGGTATGGTTTTGTGCCCTGCGTAATGGGGTCAAGGGCCAACTGCCAGAAGCATTTAATGCTGTCATCAGCAGAAGCTGAAAGTCCTCACAGAAAGCACTTACAAACATTTAGCAACCTGCAAAACATCCTAACTTGCTGACCCAGACTTCCAAGAAACAAAAGGATCTCCATAATAAGTGCGCAGATGACAAGGGGCATGGTAACAGACATGCAGTGCTGGGACTTACCATCTTGGTCTGTGGTAACTGTGATAGCTGTGAACTGCTTGGGAGAGAAACTCAGCTCTGACACCCCATTTGTGGCTTCTATTTCAAAGGTGTAGTTCACGTGTGACACAAAGTCAAGCACTGTCACGGAGGAGTTGATGAGCCCTGTATGCCTGGGGATGAAGCGGATACCTCCCCCACAAATCTCACACTGGCTGGCATCCGACCCACATTTCTTACAGATAACACTGTAAGTGAGATCCTTTCTTCCTCCAGTATCACTTGGAGGGCTCCACTCCAACATGAGAGCTGTTTCGTTGATGTTAAAAATCACATTCCTCGGAGCAGAAGGTGGCCCTGCAGAGAGGGGTGGAAAAACCTGTTAAGCTGCAGCAGTCTGCTTTGGAGAAAAAAGTAAAATGAAAAACATATATTAGTTTTAAGGGAATTACTTGCAAATAAAAGATACAAGATTTTTGTTTCAATAACAAATTCAAAGCAAAAATTAAAAATTATCTAGTTACAATCCTTGAAAATTAAGTAGGAATAATAAATGTGTGAGATCATAAAATGCAGAATAATCTAAATAAATTAGAATTGATTCAGAAATAATTTAAGGCAACACAAAAATGACTTGGAATGTCAAACCTAGACTTGGTAACACAAATTTGTACTAAAAATCTCTTGATGCTGTGGTACTTTGGGGTAGAGCTTCAACCACAACATTTACACTCTTATTTTATGTCTAGTAATGTAGGCTTTTCTGAGACTTAAAATCTTTGATGTTTTATAAGAGACAAATTGAATAATAAATAAATATCAGCTTTGGAGGTAAAAGTGTTTGTATAAGTTCTGCAGTGCCAGATATTTTTCCTATCCTTCGCTGCTTATCTCCTGGGATTTCTTTGCTGCTATTCATTAACAGAGTTAGGTGGCAACAGGCCTTGGCATGAGGCCATGAATATTAGGCACAAGAGATAGTTTACAAGTCTTCTTTTCTTTCACACCTGGCATCTCATCAACATCACTATAACAGTGAAGACATCAACCTTGCAAGTTAAAGGTCTAAAAGAATGAGCACAAAGCAGGAGAAAAAGCAATTGTAAAAACTGTGAGGAGGTGTGCAGACAGGTGCAGCAGGCAGAATACAGGAAATCTCCCAGCTAACAAGCAGGTGGCAAAGTTTTCTATATATTGTCAGATGAACCACAAGTGACCCATTTCCCACGGATCCCACAACAGTCAAGGTATGTTCAACAAGTTTTATGTGAGTTTGCTGACTTATTGTGAGAATCATCTGGGGCTTTACATATATTTATAGTGATTATCCCCCTGCACTCAGCACTGGTGAGGCATCTTGAGTCCTCTGTCCAGTTCTGGGACCCTCACTGCAAGAAAGACAATGAGGTGCTGGAGTATGTCCAGAGTAGGTCAACAGAGCTGGTGAAGGGCCTGGAGCACAAGTCTGATGAGGAGCAGCTGAGAGACCTGGCGGGGTTTAACCTGGAGAAAAGGAGGCTCAGGAGAGAACTTAGGGCTCTCTACAACTGAAAGGAGGTTGCAGCAAGGTGGGGTTTGGAATCTTCTCCCAGGCAACTAGTGACAGGACAATAGGAAATGGCTTCCAGCTGTGGCAGGGGAGGTTCAGGATGGACATCAGGAAAAATTTCTTCATGGAAAGGGTGATGAGGCACAGGAAGAGAGTGCCCGGGGAGCTAGTGAAATTAAATTCCCTGGGAGTGTTCAAGAAATGACTGCACATGGCAATCAGCACTATGGTTTAGTTGACAGGGTGGTATTTGGTCAAAGATTGGGCTCGATATTCTTGGAGGTCTTTCTAACCTTAATGACTCTATAGTGCTACATCAGCTTCCGCAGCCTGATTGGAGAACTTTACCACCTAATGATGTTCCAGATAGAAATTAATGAAGGTGTGATGGAAAGGCAGAATTTTTTTAAAGCATGTCTGAACAATCTTACTTCAATTTCTTATGATATTTTTTTTCTTCCACTTAACAAATTTCAACCAAGCACTTAGAGATGCATGGTTTTCAAAAAGAATTTGCAGATGTGTGCCCATAAAAAATAATGCAAGAAACACAGATTGGTAAAAATACAAGGCTTTATACTCCAGGTCTTGATATATGTGAAAGGGCTGTGGCAAATTCAACTGCTGACCTCCGGGTTTTTTTTGAGCTCAATGAGTTCAATAAGCATTATATTCCCAGCTTGTATGCATTGCTTGGCCAATGGTTATCAGATCTTTGAAAACTTTCAGCTTGCTTTGCAGTTTTTGATGATTTATACACTGTGGCAACAAGACTTAAGCGTAAAATTTTAACTGACACATTGGTCAAACTATGAGTGAGCTTTAAATTACTTCAGGGTTTCTGAAAGATGACAAGAAACATTTGCAAATGACATCAGCTAATTCTTAAACAGACTATTTCACTCAAAAAATTGAGTGGCACAGTAAAGATGAGAGAGTCAGATGATTAAAATATAATGTTCTTTATGAAACTTTAAGACAATGACAGAAGAACTAAACAAATAAAACAAAAAATATTGATCAACACTGTTGTAAATTCCAGTTCTACAACTTGTAGCATGAGGACAAGACCTTGAACCTAAAAGATGTTCAGACCTCTGTTTTAGGAAGGAAAATATAATATCAAATTTCTGCCTAACATTTCACACATAAACCAGGATCTCAAATCTCCGAACAAAAATAATTCAAAATACATGACTTTTTTTCCCCACATGAGATCTGCAATTACTACAGCACTGTTACATTGATTTGATTATCAAACTTTTAGCCATTTATTTGAACAAAGTTTACAAACAATCAGGTTCATGACGGATTCTGCAATATGATGTAAAAACTGATGTAAATCCAGACATTCAAGTTTTTAGTTATCAAAGATAACCCTGAATATTAAAGTGGATTATAACAGAAAATATTACTATATCTTGTATTTTACTAATAAACTATATAGTAATAAACTATACAGTAATAAAGATCTATAAAGTGGTACGTACACATACCAGCAAGAATTAATACTAACTTCAATGGAGGAAAGAGCCAATGATAGTCACAGAGAAAAAGTCATTACTCACCAACACTTGTAATTTTTAAGGAATGCTATTCATCTACTTATGTGGCATAAATGTGGGTATAAAAGCTGGAATGCTTGTAAAGAAAAAAAATTTTACAGTGTGGGAGAAATAATGTGAGCAAAAAAACATCAAGCTTTTGTGTGAACTATGGTTCAGTTGCTTTTTTCTTTCTAGTATTTATTTGTAGCTTTTAATAAAAGAGACTATGTTTACATTAGAATTATTTTTTCCCTTAAGTCAATGATGAGTTAGCTGCTGGATTTCAAGCATCTGGTAATTAAAATATTTGGAGGTGTTACACTGCTTTGCACTTTTTTTAGGGGCCAAAAAAGTTTAAAATCTTTTGAATGTATCTGTATAGAGTTCATAGTTAGCAGCCAAAAAAGTCCTGGACAGTAAAAACCTGCTGTTTTTTAGCATCTCAAAGACTCATTCAGCTGAATGGTATGTGGCTCATTTGTATGGAAGATTGATATTTCTGGAACCTGACAGATGAAAGTTATATCTGTAATTTGTAATTTTTATGGTGACAGAGAATATTTTGAGTTTTTCCTTCCTGGTCTTTGTCACCTTGTGATAAGTGTAAACTGAAGCATCTGAAATACTTCAATATGTAAGTATTTTTAAATCCAACTTGTTAACAAAGGCTAATTATATTAATACTTCATTATCCAATGGTGTGGAAAACAGAGGCAAGGTATAGCCTTGAAGAGGCTACTGTGGTCCAAAAAACCCCTACAACATCAGAGTGTCTCAGATCTAGAAATCACTAAACTTCCCACAAAATCAATATGAGGTTGACAGTTCTAGTTTCTCTGGAAAACAATCTTGAGATCAGAGTAAGCCAAAACCAGCACAGTTTACTTCAGCTTTGGTTCTTATTATGTGTGTTCAGAAGACAGGAATAATTATGTTTCATCTAAAAGCATGCTGTGATAATTAAATAATGACTGGTTTTAACAAATTCCCACTGTTAAAACCAATGAGGAGTTTTAGGAATATGGAGGATGAGCCTTAATCACACTTACATATGTGCATAACTTTGAGTGGATCAGTAATCCTCTTGAAATAATTGGTAATACTCATGCACTTAAAACTAAGCATGTGTGCAATTACTTGAAGGATTGGAGTCAGTGTTTTAAAACTGGCTTACATTTAATCTTGCATACTATAGAAACATAATTTATTTGCATCTTACTCTGTAGATATTATGATAATAGGTCATCACAGCTTAGTGGGGTTTTTTATGTTATTTCATCAACTTTGGCAGCACAAAAAAGGAGTTAATGTGGATCTGGGAAAGAGGTGAGTTTTGTCTGGCTTTTTGAATTTTAATTTTCTATCAGATTTTCGCTGTACTATATGTAGATGACATCTCTAGAAAAACCAACTCAGCAAGTAATATACACGCTTAAAAAAATTACTTTTCATTTGTACTAGAGAGTGAAGGTTCTTTTTGTCATGATTCAGGACTTCATCCTCAATTGTAAGAGAAAACGTGCTATTGTACATTCACATTTCAATGAATAGGAAAAACATCAGTTATGTTAGAGGGGTCTGAAAGTATATGACTACTTGCAAACGTAGAAGAAAACCTCAAACACACTTCATACTCAAGGCTCCTCATGCCAATTTGCATGACGATTAAATAGCTTTTTAATTGCTCTTAAATTATGCCAGTTAAACCGTGATTTCATGCAAATATTAAGCTGTAATGACATGCAGTGATTCATTTACTAAGATTTAGAACTTGGAACAAAGAGAGACAATTAATTCTAATCCTCAGATTCAGCTAAATTATGTGTCACTTGGCTTTTATGAATGTGGCCTGATTGCTTTGTTATCATTTATAAATTATACAAAAATTATTTGACACATTGGAAAACCTGGCAGCAACAACCCTTCAGCAGACATCTGTGTGCAAAGCTCTCAGGGATTTCCTTACATTGATTTTTAAGGAAAACAAATATATTTGTGAAAATAAGGGATTCTTTACTCATAGCAAAATTCATGACTCTGCATTTTATGCAAAAGTATAAAGCACAGTTCAGTTGGATGAGCCTTAAAAACACATGCAGCTCTTCTGCTTCAATGGCACTCAGCCAGAGTGTGAGCAGTGTCTTTTGCTTCATTTACAAATTATAATGTAAGAAGTATTTCTACACTCTCTGTGGAGGAGACTGGCATAGATGTCTTATGAAGAAGCAGGTCTGCTCCAAAAGCAATGCAGCTGAGTTTGTCTCATGAACTGCTTTGCACTCCATCTTGCTCTGCGTATTCCCTTCTTCTGTGAAGGTGAAGTGAGTTTTCCCATTTATGGAACCAGAGAGGAGCAACCCAAGGCTGCAGAAATACAGTGAGGGTGATGCAGTCTTTTGCAGACTAAAGAGTGATGACTGTCTGAAAAAAACTTTGTTGCTTTTTAAGTGAGACCTGTCCACTATACACTATTGGACTCATAGAAATTTATGTTATTTGACCACTGAATTTACAGTGGAAGGTTAAAAAATTAACCATTGCCTTAGAATACTCAGAATCAGTATCTGGCTGTGCTCCTTGAGCTCATAATTGCTCTTTGATATACATATATACATGTAGTGTAGCAAGTATTGTCACTTGGTGTAGAATTCCAATTTTCTCTTTTCAGAATCATTCTTTTCCTTTGAGGCCAGCAGGAAGAATGGAAGCCCATGACTACAAACTCCAAGTCTGAGCATAACGACAGACTGCAATTATGTATGTATAAACATACATACATACATATATATATATGAATATATGAATATATATAAAACAATATAGGCAGTAGTTAAAGACTTCAAGTATGTTGCTTCACTTTGCTGCTGAACTAACATGTTAACTCTTAAAAACAGAGACAGAATAGTTCGTGGCAGAGGTTGTGGAATGGAGCACAAGTTTGTTGGGTACAAATTGGTTAAGCATAACATGAAAAGAGATACATGCCAGTTCAGACAACCAATATATGCCTGCCTGACCTTGAAAAGATGGATCAATTCATCCAATTATTTTATAGTGGAAAATGTTAGACTTTATGTACAGAGTAATCAGACAGGGGATTAGATATGATGCTATTTGTTGCTCACTGTATATGCAGAGAGATCACTGATAGAGTACATGCATATGGCAAAGAAATACAGTAAGAAGGAAGAGTAGCAGCAAGAGATTGATAAGAAGTGTCAATCAAATGAAAAGAACCTAGGAGAAAGAGATTAACAATATATTCTGATGTAATTTTCATTCCTCCTATTGAAATTAGATTTCTATTATGGTTTTCTGCAAAGTGCACACTCTTCTTTCAGAAAATGCAGCTACATGAAATGAAAATATGAACTGTAGAATTTTGGAAAAGGATATAGTATGCACTTTCACAGAATTAGTCAAAATGGGTTTTAAGCTCATCTTGAAAAGTGAATGCTGGAAGGTAAACTTTTAATTTCATAGTCTCTTAAACGAAGGTTTTGGTTTTTTTCCATAATGCTGCACATGCAAGACAGAACAAAATATCTACCTGTCTTACACATGTCGCAAATAAAGCAAATAAAATAGGCATCAATACGGTCAATCAGAATATGAATATGAAGAAATTTGAGGGTGGAATCCAGTATTCATTCTGTGTTTAATTTAAGAATAATTCTCCTTCAAAAAGTCCCAAGAAAAAATTGTATTTCTTATGTCACATCTCATATGTCCAGATACAAATTTGAAAATGAACATCAAAAATCCAAATCTGCCCCAAAAGTGGTTATGTAGAAAGTGCATTTTCTTATTGCACAGTCTATTTAATCTATTTAATCAGATTTCCTAATTTTTTTTCCCTAACTTTTCAACTGCTTTTACTACAGTGAAGCATGACAGTTTGGAAGGAACACTCTAAATTCCACTCATATCCGTATCTTTGTTTATTAGATTTAAATTAGCCACATCTGCAGAGATCCACCAAAGGCAATGAGGTTGTATTTATGACAGAAACATAATTTTAATAACTGAGAGCATAATTTGAAAGTAGTGGGGCTAAAGATATCACTTAGGGAATGATTTGGCCTGCAGACTCTTCATTATTGATGATGTGCAAGAAGATGTGAACACAGTCTGACTGTCAAGAGTTTCAGTGTCATTTGCAGAGCTGACAATTAGTGAAATAATCATTGTAGGTATAAGACAAATACATCTGCTGTAACAGTCAATCAAGTAATGACACCTTGAAGTCTAGGCTGAATGGGAGACAATGCATGGTGATGGTGACACTGAACCAACCAAAAGCAAGGCACACACTAGAATGTGGTTCACTGTCTCCTTTATTTCTTTTTCCTCCCAACTCGAGGTGAGGTGGGACACTGATACCCCTGTTGTGGTTGATTTCTTCCCTGCCTCCACACACTCAGCTGCTTTGGCGGGCATTCTCAGCAGGATTAGAGAGGTCTGGCAGCAAGTCTTCCCTTAAAGTTTTCAGCCAAAGCAGCATTCTGCATTCAGTTTTGTTGAGAAAGCACCAGGATTTTGTAGTACCTGTGACCTGATGCCATAGGGCTCTTATGCTCCTCCCTACTTTGTCAGTACCAGTGGGTATCGAGACTTAAAATTGTGCCCTGAAAGACAACTATAATACACATACAATACATAATGCTAAATATGAGTAATTTTTTCAAAGAATTGTCTTTCAGGGATGAAAAATCAATGACTTATAAATAATATGGAGCTGTATCTGCATAATGTATGAGTGAAACCGTCTGTTTAAGCATGAAACTGTCAAGAATGCCTGAGATGTGTTGGTTCTGTGAGTAAGATTTTAATGGTCTGTGCTTGAGGCACTTATTTGAGTGGAATTATTTGTAATCACAATTTTCCTGTGGGAAGTCTGGAACAGTATTGTTTATTCCCTCACATATGGTAGGCCTATGTGCCTTGCTCCAGAGTGAGTTGACAGCAGGTTGTGTGCATGTGACTGGGGTGTCTCTCTGAACCCTAAATGCCTTAGGTAGCTAGAGGCTGGGACTTACCCTTTCCCTCTGAAAAGCCTATGGTTTGATTAAACAATTTTCTGCTTATTGTCTTGAATCTGATGAGTGCCAGTTTTAGTGATCCTCACCCCCATTAATGGATGGACAATGAACAATGTCTTGGTCCATGTAATGACCTGAGAGTGCCTGTGACTCTGTAAATCAGCTCGAAATTACTTGGCATACTCCCAATCTGCCCAGTACAGTGGCATTTGGAAAGACTAGGTTAAGCACAGGAAGTGGTTCAATTCTGTCAGCTCAGTTATTTTTTGATGATGCCACCTTACTCAATGTAAACATTCAAAAAAATATGGCTGTACACTGATGGTTATTGCAAAAGTACTTTGTTTTCATGGTTTTATCTCTTAAAGCTTTTATATACTTACTCTGTTAAAATACTTCATGCATTTAACATGTTTATAATTTCTAGAAGTTTTTAAATCTTGTACAAAATGTACTGAGATCAAATCCTCCACTAGAAGAGCTAACAAAATGTTATATAGAAAACTAGGTATCTTAGAGGATCTTGCAAACAGCCTTTAATCACCTTTATTAAATAGGAGATTTAAATTTCCTATTACATGTAGATATAGTAATTCACTCAGATTTTTAAATACTGCTGTTTGTTCCTAATTTTGAGATTAAATAGATATAGTTGCTTTACAATCAATAAATGAATCCCACTGAGTAATAAACCATGAATGAAAATCTATTAGAAATACTTTATTAATTGAAAAGAAAACTTATGTTTTATGTTTCTAGACATAAGTACATTGATCAAAGTAATAAAAATCTCAGCTCAGAATTTGTGTCCTTGGATTGCTGGGAATCATTTTTGTCTAAATGATGTTTGGATTAGCTAAAAATCACAAAATTTTGTATTTTAAAATTATCAAAAAATCCAATGTACTTTCAATATCACAGTTACATAAGAAGGAATAACTCTGTTAAAAGATGATATGCAAGAGCTTTTAATTGTATCTCCTTCTGACTGGATACATCTATTTTTCTTTTTAAAAATTATTTTCTTGTCTTTTTAAGACTGTTTAGTTTTTATTTGATTGTGTTATTATATTTCTCTTACATCTTTCATTTAAATGTGGGGATACAGCAGAGCATGTCATATCAGGTTTTTTCCTTATATGACTCCATTTTTTTTGAAGGTTTTGTACAAATATATTTTTAAGTATTTAAGATATATACTGGTAGTTAAAACACCATGTTGTTATCTATATGACAATAATTGCACTCCTTGTATTATATCTAAAAATTACAAGTTAAAACTCACCAAACTAAGAAACACGAGTATTTCTAGGGTTATCTAGACTAAGCAGAAATATGCTGTTTGAAATTTGATTTAAAAAATCGCTTTTGGTTATCTTGATTGAAATCCTTCACAAAATGCAAAACCTCATTTTTATAAAATATGAAAATAAATAAATGAGGAAGCAAAGAAGAGAGTTGCAGTCACTGATACTGATCAAACTTACGGGTACATGCCATAGTTGGTGGATCCTTCTCAGCTCTGAAGTAACCTTTCTCACACTGACAGACAGAAGTTGCTTCAACGTGAGTCAAACTGTGTGGAGGACATTTGGAGCACTTTACATTTCCAGCAAATGCTTTATAGAATCCAGGCCTACAAGCTGCAAAATAAGAAAAACAGTTTCATTAAGAGAAGCAAGTTTTGGTCATAAGTATAATCTGTTCCACTCAGATATACTGCTCCTTCCTTCCTTGCAAATCTAAATATATATGCTATTATGATCATACAATACTTTTATTTTGGTATATGGACTTAAAAAAAAAAAAATCTGTTATTGGTATATAGTGGGGAATCATTAAAGACACTGCTTCCCAATTTTAAAGATAGCCCTCACTGTTGCTTGAAATTGTATCCAGACAATTTCACTAATATCATTAAGCAAAAGCACATTATCTATCTTTTATGTAGGTTCCATGTGTTAACAAGAAAGAGTGAGATAACTTCTTATCTGACAGAGCTATTTATATGGCTTCCTTATTTAAGTACTAGACAGCTGCAACACTTCACTCTCACACTGCCTTGATAAGGATGACATCCCTATGTATTTATGGACAGGCCCGACTTTCCTACAGTCCCCTGAGAAGCCTTTGATAAAAGGGCCACATCAGCCGGATCCCTGTTGGCATGAGAGGCACAGAGGTGCTGCTATAACCACCTTCAGAGATGATGGAAGGAGATGCTGATACCGTTCAGCACAAACTAGCACAAGCCTGAGGCTACTCCTAATTGTGTTAGGAAACAACTGGGATAGCAGCTGGCCTTGGGATGCTGTGATGGTCAGAGCTCACTGCTTCCCAAGTTACTTGGAGCTGTGGTCCCTGCTGTTCTTAAACACAGCAGAGCCACACATACCTTTTTTTCTCGCTGGCCTTTAAAGCAGAAACAAGTCATTAAAATAAATCTTATCATAAATCTGCCAGGTGTGCATTCTGAATTATTATTTTAAAACCATCCTCAGACTTCACAACACACACTTGAACAGAGATTTTTTTCATTCTCCTGCCAGCTACCAAATTTGCACATGCCAGAATGTGTTGCAGTTACTGTCATCTGGCTTCCCAGTATGAGAACAGAAAACATGAAAGAGCAACTCAAACATGTATAGATTGTACAGACTCCTATTCCTTCTGCCTCATCCAGCAGTACAACAGAAATAATTGCTATAAATATAATTTCAAAGATCCATGTGGCTTTTTCTCATTTTGACATATTCAAGTCTATTTTCTTTACATTCCAGAGGAACTAGGCAGCATTCCCTTCCCTCATAATAAGACACAACAAAATTTAAAATTAGGTGCTTTTTAAAAAGTATCCCAAAGTATGTATTTGATGAATTCCACATCAGTTCATATTTAATGAGTTATCAAAAATACTAACTCATAGAAAACATATACACAGACTAGTTTTTCTTATGATTCCAAAGTCCATTCCTGACATAAAAGCAGTCTCACTAGCAGCTGAACAAAGTCAGATGACACTGAAGAAGACAGCCCTTGATTAGCCCCTCAGAATCCAAGAGCCAATTATTCAAATGTGATTTTAAAAGCTTAATTTTGACTTAACAATTTCAGCAGTTCTTGTCCAAGTGTGTTGTTCTGACTTTGTTGCCCTGCTGTCACTTGACTCAAAAAAACCCCAATATTTCTGGTGTTAAAGATAAGTGGGGTGGGAACAGTAGGGCTTTTCCCCTTGGAAGTTTGCTACTGGTCTGATATAATTGTGATCATAGTGAGTGGTAATATTCTGAGGATTGGAAAGACAGCAGGTTTGGTGTATGGAAGGCGATACAGGCTGTAATCAGATTCCTCTTAGTTTTGCTGGAAGGAAGGAAGAGAGGAGGTAAAGCAAAATTGGGGTAATGGTGCAACGTTTGCCTGCTCCCTTCTTATTTTCTCATACTCAATGTATAAAACCACTGTAAGCCAACTGTCTTACAGCAATTCCTATCAAACCAGGAAAATTGCATAAAGTGATTCCACTGTAATTTCTGATTTATGCATGACATTCTGTACATGTTTTTACATGTTCTGCTATGAGATTGCACTACTGCATTTAAATCACTGTGTGTGACTGCAGGTTGTGATATCAAATAATATGCAAGCATTAGATATTGTATTCAACTTTTGAGTTCTAAAGTCATGTCTTCTAAAATAAGGATTGGGATAGAACTCTACAAAGGGATTAATCAATTGGTTTACTTACAAGTCCTAAAGTTAATTAAGTTCCTCTGATTTTGCTATTTTCCTATTTTTTGTTTGTTTTGTTTGTTCTCCTGTGGCATTTTCAACAACAGAAAATTACTTAGTGCCCAAACTGTCTGATGGGCAAATCAGAAACTGAAAACTGTTTAACTATAAACGGTTTAATTTTTGTATTTGAAGAAGGAAGAAAACTCATCTCTCCTGTGCAAAATTGTATCCTATGCAAATGTACTACAGTCAAAAGTTTTTTCTACATGTTTTCATATGCAAAAAATCTAATTTTGTGTGGATTGATAAATCAGTATTTTCAAAGCACTTCTCAATATTTTCTTCAGTCAGCTAATAGTGTTGAATCTGGCATTTTCACAAATTATTTGTGCATGTTAGAGTAAACTAAAATTTAAATGACAACAAGCTGTCATCTGAAAGATTTTCTAATGATGACTCCTCAAAAAACCTCAAAGTTTACTTTTATCTAAGATAACACAGAGTATTCTTTTCTACCTTTCAAATCACTGTGAGGCATCTTATTTCCCCTGATGTTATCTAACCGAAGTGACTTTGCGAGTTACTAATTATAGGAACTGTATGAAATTTGACTTTTGTAAAGCCTGGAGGGAAGATGATGTATTATCTTAATGGTTAAGTAATTAGCAGGGTATCTGAACGAACAATTCGAAGGCACTGAAGTTTTCTCCAATGACATACAAGACACCATGCAGAGAAGCACTGATAATTTAATTGGCTCCCATAGAAGGTAGCACGTCTGTAAACGTGCTTTGCTACAGCTTTATCGGGATTTGACTATGAGGTTTTGAATCTATGAAAGTTTTGTAATTAATATAATTTCCCTTATTTAATGTTTAATGTAAGACATTTAGTTCTGTTGGTTCATTTTTGAGGATCTTTTGAGCTGCCTGATCCAGTAAATAAGACCATGAGTCAATTACTACAAAATGCAGCCATGGGCTCTCTTGCAGAAGAGTCTTTACTGCTCGAGGTTGTTACAGCCGTTCCTCCCCAGACTTGAGGTGTATGATGTATAGACATTAAGTCTAGAAAATGCAAACATGGTGGTCATCTTAGTGGTCATAAGCCTTCGTTGCTTCAAAAAAAAGAAAGTAGCACTTTCACTGCTCTGTGGGAGCATTTCATTGTGAAAAAAAGAACCTGATTCCAATTTTCAGTTGTTTCAGTTTCACAACATCTGAATTGACCCCTAAATAGTTAGCTGAAGTAAGGAGAGTCCAAAGGAAACAAAAGGAGCAACTTTTAGTTATGTCTGACACAGTTGATGTCTGTGTGGAAAGGTATTTTTCATGAAAATTGATTTTCTTATAGTGGGCTGAGAACTCATCCATCAAATCAAAACAGAGAAAACTCTATTGTCATTTACAATGAATGGCAACCATCAGCAGCTGTTGAAGAAGTGTTTTAATACATCCAAATCACATAATTGGTTAGGCTTTTCCACTTCATATAGTTTTTTAAATACTGAATCCCACTAATGCATTATGAGACTGATATCTTCTGTATTTGCTATATTCTGTCAATATATAATGATTTCAATTTTAAACTCCCTTACCCCTCTGATATCTGATCAGTTTATGAAAAGGGAAATCTAATAAGACCTGCTGTATTCCACCACTGTGCAGAAACAAGGAACTATGATATTACTATTACCAATTCATAGTTCAGAAAAAAATGTCTAGAAAAGAACAAAGAACTACATAGAAAAGATGGAAAATAATGTAACAAAATATTGTATATTACAAAAGACAGAATACAATCCCAGAGTCAAGATTAGGATATTACAAAATTAGGACAACAAAGCTATGAGGACAACCTTTGCTTGTGAGTACTATCAGGATAAAGAATCTCAAGTTTCTTCATTCTCACATGATTCTTGTTTTATTCAGGTCATGAATGGAATGTGAGAGGGTATTCAGTCTGAGTCACGTACAAACTGATAGTGAGACTATGCAGGATGACTTGCTAGAAACACAAGGCATCATGAAGAGCTCACTGGAGTAAGGCCAGTCATCACAGATTATAAATAGTGGAACATACTAGTTAGTTGAAACCACACACACAAAAAAAGACATCCTGTATCAAGAAAGCAAGGTTCTAAATTGATTCTGTTCCTATAGATGGTAAGGAAGGGACAAGTGATAACCTTAGGAAACTTTGCGACAGAATCACCCAACTTTGGGAGGACAATAAGCTGATTTTTATTTTTTTGTTAGTGATCAATTTAATGGATTATATTTCTGGGTGCTTGGATATGCACTTAAATGCACCTGTGTTTGTATGCTCTAGTCAACCTCTTCTCCCGCCAATACCTCTGCTCTCTAATATTTCTGTTCTTTGATTTGGAGAACAGATAGGAGCATTTCTCATACCCTTGACTTTGGAGAGGAACAAAGGAGAGAAGACAAAAGGGGGCAGGCATAAGGCTGCTTCTTCAAATATAACTACAAAATGAAGATACGTAAATGAAATGTTCTTCCTC
>VXBA01002744.1:276360-347817 GCA_013399895.1 Serilophus lunatus
GATTTATTTTCTGTCATTCCCATATTTCAATATTCTATTGAGGTTGTTTAAGAAAATGATTAGAAGAAATGACAAAGGAGAATGACAAACAGTATTTTCAGTTCCTATCATTGCAGTTTGTCTCTGTTTAAAACACCAGTTTCAATACCGTAACTTGAGCAATTATTCAGATCACATAGCACATTTTTAAAGAACCTGTAGTTTCTCCAAAGAAGTACATAGTGACAAAATGAACAGTCAACGATATTAATTTTATCACTGTCATACTAGATACAATTCAACAGCACATCAAAGAGCTGGGGTCTGTACTACACAGTGCAGGTGAAAACTATTCTGCACTTCTGAAGGTGCTTTGTCAGCTACTTGTCAGCAACCTTTAAGTTGGCAACTAAAAGGTTCTGATAACAACGAAGAGAAACACCTTATTTGACACTGTGGTGACTCAAATAGCTTTTGCAGTGTGAAAATATAGTATCTAATTAAACTTTCCTTTTTCCCATACAGAGGAATAATTACTCAATGACTTAAAGTGCTTTCCATATTGCTACCAGAGACTATCACTGCCTAGTAATAGAAGGATTCTCAAAGATCTAGGAAGAAGACAGCTAATTTGTATTCTGGCTTCCCCTTAATTTACAAGCAAGACAGAGCCAAGTGATAGTGTAGGGATAATACATGTAACTAGTGCTCTTTTCTTTTGTTAATCACTTCCACAGGTTGCCTACCCATTGTATATTGATTTTTCCTGTAGGTGCATATTGTGTATTGTTCACTTGTTTTTAAAAATACCTTGACTAAGGACTCAAAACCTTCTCCCAAAAAAACACAACAAACCACAAAAAAGCCCCCAACCCAACAAAAAACCCAGTCCTAAATACTTCCAAATATTGACTAGAGTTTAAAAATATTATTCTAAATGCAGGGGCTCAAATAAAGAGATGGAAAATGTTTTCATCACTCATAAAATTGTTTCCACTTAATTCTTAGAACTAGCTTTCTAAAACTAACAGAGTAAATAAAATTCACTACTAAAAGTAGATGGCAGGTAAGAATGTTCCAGCATGAGCGAATACAAAATTAATCAAATCAAAGCACCTGAAAAAAGGTTCACTTAACTGGAAATACTGACCATTGAAATTAGAGATGAAGACCATATCCACAAAAAAAACAAAACAAAACAAAAAAACCCCAAAAAAACCCACAAAAAAAAAAAAAAAGAAGTTGTTCTTAACACTGACTGCACTGCTGTACAGAGGGCCAGTATTCTTTTATAATTACCCCTTAGGCATGTTTTATAAACTGAAGTACTGATGAATCAAAAGAGTTATTTTTTAGAAAAGGCTGCTATATTCCAAGTTACTGCAATTTTGTTTGTCTTTAGCTCAGATACAGCTTCCTAAATATGGTGTATCTTTGATACGCAGAGATGACTGCACGGTTTCATTTTGTTAGGTCCTTTCATGTACTCCTGCAAAAGCTCCAACAGTGAAAAACCAATTCAGGCTAAAATGAAAACAAAAACTTCTTTTGTGTTTCTTACACAAGTCTGGAAGAAATTTGTGATTATTTTCTGGCTAGTAAAGATGTGTCAGTGATTTAACACATAATTTAATGCGGCGAAACAGAGAGAATCATACTTGGTTTTGGCATCACTGGCAGTAAAAAGGCTGCCTAGGTAAAAAACAGAACCTACTAGAATGGAAAGGCTCGAGTTTTTTACTGCACAGACTCTGCTATGCCACACTACTGCTGCACTGCATTACTGGCATTATCACAAGGGATCAGAATTAAAAAACCTCACATATAACATTCACAAACTTTGGCTCAAAATTTTCAAGCAGGACCACCAAAGCTATTTCACTAATTGCTCTATGAAATAAAAACCTATGTCCCTAAATATGCTGTAAATGTACTTAGTGTACATGGCCCTGAAGACCTTTTGTTAACTGGTAAAGGTGGTAAAGGCAGAATCTAGTCCCTAGTTTCTAAAAGTGTTGCTGATATCTGTTAGCAACTTCTTGCAGAGGCATTGAAGCTGGAAGATCCTCACCTAGCACACTGTCTCGAAGTGATCTCTACAATGTGCAAAGCATCAATAGATTCATAGGCAGCCACAGGACGAAAATACATTACAGTTACATTCGTGGAATTGGAAAGAACAAAAAGTCAAGATGTCTTACAGAAATGGCGAGTGACAAAAATGGCTAGAAAACTGGAGCACTTTGTTAGTGGAAGAGAGACAAAACCAACAGAATGCACCTCCTGGAAGAAGCAAGCAACTATTTTTCACTGATTTATGCTGCTGACTCTGTTGTGGGATCCCTGAAGTCCAACAAATTGTTTGAGGTGAGAATGACACATACTCAAATGTGTCAACACTCAATACTCAACACTCAAATTAGTCTTTATTTCTGTTGATATTTTAAGGTCAGAACCCATAGAAAATAGACATAAGGATCTTTAAAGGAGATGGCATAAACACTGTTTTCTACACTGCGTAATTTTTAAAGGAACATCACTGTGCTTTAGGAAGACAGTGAACAAAAGGAATCAGTCAGGCTAATTAAGGCACACAATAGAAATGGTAATCAGGAACATGACAGCAGAGAAAAAGAAAGGAAGTAATTTCCTGCAATACACTAGCACATACTCCTGGGATTAGGGAGGTCTCTAGGAAATGAATGGAAGGAAAAGTTCATTGCATTTCCAAGCAGCTATCTCCAGAATCTCGAGTAATCACCTTTAATTCAAAAAGGAGAAATGTAACATTGAGAACATTTCAGGGCAATGTAGCACTGAAATTAATGGCAGATGTTACTCTTTTAGTCCCAAAATCTGTCCACAGTAGCTGTGAAAACCCTTTTATTTTAGAGCATAATATTAATAATAGTGGAGAGGGTTTTTTTAACTTTTGAACCATTGTTCTTTAGTTTTATTTTCAAGAAAATGCTTTCTTTATTCTTTCAGCATTGCCTAGTAAAAAGCTGATACCTGAGTAACCTGGCAAGGACCATTCTGCTCCTGTGCAAATCCTGGGAACTGAAACACCAGATAATTAGCTGCAATCGTCATCACCTCAGGATCTTCACTGCAGGGTATCTCTGGGGTAGAAGGATTCCTCTACTAAGATGTCCAGTCTTGTTTGGGAACTTGTAACAGAAAGCATCAAAAAAGGAGGAGCATACTTCAGTAGAGAGCACTAGTCAGGAAAGATAACTGCCACACATCAGAGTAGCAGAAACAATGCTTGAATCTCCAGGTAAACTTCAATTAAAGTTCTATTTTAGATGCTTAATTTACTGTAAATGCAAAAGCCAAGGCCAAATGGAGGAATATGGGCACTGTAAAGTATGTGGAGCATGTCTACTCCATGTGAAGCACATTGGGGTGGCACACCCCACCTTGCAGAAGGACAGATTCTTCAGTAGGTTTCTTTACCCCTTCCAAAAATAAAAGAAGGAAACTCTTGCTGCTCTAGTCCTCAGACTAAAGCAATATGGAAATCAAGAAAATCTGTTAGACCAAGGATGCCATATCATCACACACATAGGGAGCAATTTATTTAACAGTGCTGGGAGCTGTCCAGCATTTTCCATAAAGGAAAGTTGAAATAACGATTGCGCTACAGTTGTAGCTGGAAGGAGTTTTGAGGGGAAGGGATAAGGAGTGCGACAAGTTTCTCAACACTGTAGTGAACACAGAAATAAGAAATACAATTTATTATAACTTATAATTTTCTGGAATTTCTCCATACCAAGAGGAATTACTGTCTGACTTGAAAAGCCATGAAAGCTTCTCTTTTCAGAGTCATTTATCCTCCTATGTACAGCTGAAGACTCGCTTATCAGAAGACACTGTGAACAGGCATCAGACTATGCCAAATATTTCTTTCTGCAAGAGGAAAACATGGTCTGCAGATAACAGATCAATTTAGTGGCTAATTCCCTTTGCACATTCTCTAGTTCTACATCACTAAAGTGAAAGTAGCATTTCTATAGGGAAGTGCCTGTTTGTGCATCTTTCATAAGCAGACGATTGCTTGGCCATGCTGGTGCATGTTCATCCCATATAAGATACGTCCTCCTCTTTTACTTCACATTTATTTTTTACCCTTATAGCTCTCTGTTTTCAGAATTGCATAGTTAGCACTGTTGCCTATTTCAAGGAAGTATCTGTCGTGTTTGTAAGATTATTCCCGGCATCATAAATGCATTCAGGTAGTGACCAATATGGTGTTGGTTTCCAAAAAAGATTTTTTTTTCTACTGGATTATTAAAAAAAGAACTCTCTCAGAGTGGTGATAACAGCTATAAAATCAGTATCTCTTGGTCTGAGTATAATGACTAAACACCAGGAAAAAACCTCCTGCTATTAGGAAGATTCAAAGTGCTTCCTGCCAGATGTATGTATGACATATAAAGTGCTTTCTTACCAGATAAATGTACAAAAATTGCTGATCTATAGAAAGCACTTTCTCAATCATACTATATCCTTTATCAAATGCTATCATATATATGGGAATCTTTCTCTCTGTCCCTTCTACTGATACCATAAACTGATGCTTTCAACTTATCCCTCTCCCATTTTTTTGGTCTTCCTCCCCCTAGTATGTAAAATCTTTCTGTTTTCAGCTCTGTATGTAAGTTAAGCAGATAATCACAGATTTCTCTTTTTCATGTGGAAGAACAGACCATTTGAACCTGCAGATGCACTTTTCTCTACCCATAACAAATTAAACTGCCAGCCTGGGTTAATTAATTCCTATGATAGCAATTATTTAATTTGTTTCGCAGGTGGGTTTTTTTGGAAGCAGTTTTTCTGAAGCTGTAAGAATTTGACTTTTGACAAATGCCAAAACTTCCAGCCTGCTAGTTGTTGCAGTGATGTTTGTTGGTGGGCATTATGACAGACTGATTTTCTGTGTAAGAACAGTAAGTTACCAGAATGATTCTCAAATAATTAATGGCACATGGCGTCGTGCCTCCAAACACACTCGAGGTGAATACTGAAAGCTGATTGAAGCTCCCCCTGACATGAATTACTACTTCATCACAAAACTGTAGAACAGCTTTCTAGAGAAGGCACACATAATATTCTTACAAGCCATTATTAATAATAAAAATCTGAAATGCAGTCACTATTTACAAGTATATAGTTTCTTGTTATAGCCTAATTATAGCATTGCAGTTTTTAATTATTTAAGATTTAAATCTAAGACTTTTTGGGTTCACTGCTTTCACTAGACTAACTGCTTTTATAATAGATCAGCAAAAGCAATGCACTTCTAGTTTGTTTTGTTTTGTTTTTTTTTTCTTTTCTGTGTAACTCTCTTACACTATTAGAATTAGCAAGAAATAATAGCAACGAGAATGTAATCTAAACGTCCTTAAGAAATACTTTACATAAAAAGAGAGGCTTAAAATTATGCCTATACTTTTAATTATGGTCACCAAGATTGAACATTCAACCTTGGATTTGATTGTGTGAGTTATTTAAGCCCCTGATTCATTTGCGTGTACAAGTCAGGAGTTTGGGCACACAGACAAAATTACTTTAATCATGAGGAATATAAAAATGCCCCAAACCAGATAGATAATTGTAGAGGTGTGCAATTTCTGACACAAAAAAGCTGAAATATTCTTAAAAAATCAGGCATTTGGCCTTTGAAGTGGAATCCTTTTAGCTGTGTTTTCACAAAACCCCACAAGCTTGATTTTCAAACACATCAATCATGATTAGTAATCGAGTACCACACTATTACCATCCTGATTTACCACTTGCAGTAGCAGTGAAAATAAAGTTCTCATGCCTCTGTGACAACCAAATAACAGTTTCTTTTGGATTATGTCAGAATGTTCACAATCTCACAGGAGAATAATCTTCTTGATTATTAAAAATAATTTCAAACCCATCTTTTTATCTTCTACATTACTGCAACAAATAATATGTAGTTTTATTCTATTCTACCATTATTGTAAGACAGAGAGTAACACAATGTGATATTTCTGAATAAAGTAAAATTCAACTGTGAGGATTCTCTGATTCTCTGAATCGTGCCAGCAACATGCTCAGTATTCAAAGACTGAGCACCAAAGTGGCTGTTAATGCATCACATGATTTTAATAAAGCTCACCAACATGCAGCTCATCCATTATAGAATTTTTCTTTATATATTTAAAAATTATATTATAGTATAAATAATATAGCATATATTACTATAATCATACTATAACTTCTCCATACATTTAAATATCCAGTTTATGTCCATATCTAGTACAAGTAGATGATATTTTAGATAAAAGAACTACAGGTTGTGTTTTATTTCTGTTTCTAACATTTATTTATTACATAAATGGTGCCTGTAAAAAACAGACACAATGAAAGATTCTGCTCTCAGAAACTTCACTAGTCAGACTGCCAGTGATTTCAACAAAATGCCCTTATTTTTGTATTATCAAATATTACTGTCCATCTTTCAGAAATTTTTTCCTTAATTACAAGCATACATGTAGGACTACTTGCTATACTAGAATTGTATTTACATGTCTACAGATGGGTTCTGACTTTCCTCACTGAAACTACTGCACATTGTTTTCTCTACAGCAGGAATGTTGACTATGCAATAGAGAAAATAATAAGTGATTTATGCAAGATTTATGTAAGAACTGCAAACTTGTCCTGCCAAAGAATGACAGGTAAGCAAACAACACTAAACTCTTTTCATTAGAAGCAGTAATTTAAAAAAGCAAAACAAACCACCTTGCTTCAATATTTTATGTTTGGATAAACAATAAAGTAAAACTTAGAAATTAATAATAATATTATATGCAATGGCAGAATGTAGTGCAGATAGTGTTGACAGATGACTAGCAACAATAAAATTAATACAAACTTCTGTTCAATCAGCCTGTGTCAGCTCACCTAAACATTTTAATAATCTGTATAGGGAGTGCATATATATATATAAAATAAAATGGAGGAAAGTCACCAGAAAAATCGCTCATTCACATACTAGAACGATCTGTACAGGGGGTGCATGCATTTCTGCTTTGTTATTCCTGTTTATATATATATATGAAATGAAATGGAGAGAAGTTAGCAGAAAAATTGCCCAATAGTCTTGATGCCAACATTCATGAAATGTTTTTAATTTAATAACCAAACATTGCCAACTTCTCCAAATCCATCACCTCTGCAGCATTTTGACTTATATATTCTCAATATATAGGCAATGCCTTGGTAACCCAAAAAGAAAGCTCAATTACTGTCTCAAATATTCCTCTATGGGCCTTATAAGACAGGAATAAATCCTTTGATGATGCAAATCCAACTGCCTTTTCATAAAACAGAAATCATGAAGGTGCCCTTTAGCAGAACAGGGTTTCTAATCTGTGTTTCACCAAAGTAGTTGTGTCTAGTGTATTTCACATGACTGATGACAAATATCAGAGTTAACTACTTCTACTGAACATACTGATATTTAACAGGAATCTCAAAGTGATGAACCATGAATTTAATATGAATTCTCAAATAACCAGGTTGAAATGAAAAATGCTCCCTCCAATAAGACTTCTAGTATTGACAGAGAAATTTGAGTTTAAGAACACAGGTAAGTATTAGTATAAAAACATATTCATTCTGCATAATATCTGAGTGTTTCCCAGGTTTCCTGAAGTACCAGAGAGGTTTATTTCTAATTTTCAACTGTACTGGATGCACATTACGATGTTAAGTACTTTCCAAATGAAGAGAATATAATTATCCTCATCCTCAAAAAATCCCAACCAAAACCTTACGCTTAGAGAGGTCAATGGGACTTATTTAAGATCTTTCAGCAGAGACATACTCACACAACTAATTATCTTGGTGCAAGGCCCTCTCAAGTCACAGGCCAGGTAGGGCTATAGCTATTTAAATGAGGAGCCAAACACTACAGAGCAGTAACCAACACCACCAGATCAGCCTACTACTGAAATTACTTTTTTTCCTTTTTCTTTTTTCATCAATTAGACACTTCTTCACAGCTGCAAACATACAATAAGACAGATATTTGGCATGAAATTGACATTTTAAATACAGATTGTTTAGCTCAAAAAGGTTTTTTTAGTTATTAGCATCACTCCAGAAGGATTGTGTAAATATAGTATCCCTCTTTTTTTAAATATGTAAATTCACATGACAGTTTTCATTCTGAAAGCAAAATGTTTAAATATTTTACTATGCATATGTGTTGCTGGTAACATTTCAGGGCAACCAGACATTTTTAAAAACTGGCTATATATATATATATATATATTTAACAGATGAGAAGATATGTGGGAAATAATCCCCAAAACGAAAAGAAATTCAAAGTTAGGATTACATAGTCTATAAAAATGAGAAGTACTGATGCTGCATCCCCAATTTTCAGCAGATTGTGAATTAATTCTAGTAAAGTTTAATTCCATTTCAGTTTTCAGATACTCATTAAGAAGTGTGCAGGACAGTCAGTTTTTGAGTTCATAAATATCTGCTATTCTACATGAGGTATAGACACATGACAGGAAGCAAGAGATTCACTCACTAAACTGTGGACTCTAGTTGTGTCAGTCTTAAAGCAGTTGACATTACATTTATTTCACAATAGGGGATGGCAGATTGCTTGTATGTGGTCAATTTTCACCTTTTTTTTTCACTTCCATTCACGTTTATCAAACTGTGAACAAAATGAGTGGGAGAGAAAGGTCAGGGACTACATTTCTGATAGTAAATGAGACACTGCTGCTATCGTTCAGTGTTGTGAACTGTAAAATTCCGTGATCTGTATTTATCAAAAGAATAACAATGGACAGTACCATTTGGCATATTTTTTTATATTATACACTTCTTACTTTATAGACTCATTTTTCAATAAAAAATTGTAGAGAGACAAACAGACAGCTCTGTTAAATTCAGCCATGGTAATGTAACTATGCTCACCATCTATATTTTTAATTACTAAAAAACCTATATATCTGCATGTTAGTTCTAGGAAAACAGATAATTTGCCAGCCTTTTGGCACAGCATTTAGAGAGTATTTACTTGTAACAGTTATTTTAATTGCACTGTAGAGTCATTGGCAGCTATCACAATCATCTATTCTGTTTTCCTTCATAATATTTGCTTAGCAATTTCCAGATTTATTTAAATATGATGTATTTTAGAATGATGACATGGATGACTTGATTTATTTGTTTTGTTACTGACTTCATTCTCAGACTTTGAAATTTTCCTTCTCTACCACCATGATCTTTACTTCCCAAGCTGGTTTTCCTGGCATTTCCCTCTGCTATTATTCCAGAAGCTACTTCTTTTATCTACTCATTCTGTTTTTGTGAGTATTGGGGCTTAATAACCTACATATATTCTCTACTGAAATTTTGTCATGAATGCACAAAAACACCTTAATTCTATTTTTGTATATAAAAATATTATGTCTAGAGAGTTAAGTCATACAAGAAGCAGTTGAGAGAGCTGGGGCTATTTAGCCTGGAGAGAACGAAGCACAGGGGTGACCTTACTCTCTACAACTATCTGAAAAGAATCTGTGGGAATGTGGTGGGAGTTGGTCTCCTCTCCCAGGCAGTCAGCAACAGTAAAAGAGGGTATAGCCTCCAGCTGCAGTAGAATCAGCAGTTCAGAATCACAGAATATGCTTATTTGGAAGTGACCCACAAGGATCACTGAGTCCAGCTCCTGGCTCTTCACAGGCCCATCCCCAAGAGTCACACCATGGGCCTGAGAGCGTTGTCCAAATGCTCCTTCAACGCTGTCAGGTTTGGTGCTGTGACCACTGCCCTGGGGAGCCTGTTCTAGCACCTAACCACCCTCTGGGTGAAGAAGCTTTTCCAATATCCAACCTAAACCTCTCCTGACACAACTTCAGGCCATTCCCTCAGATCCTGTAACTGGTCATCACAGAGGAGAGATCAGTGGCTGCTCCTCCTCTCCCCCTCACGAGGAAGTTGCAACTGCAGTGAGGTCTCCCCTCTGTTTCCTCTTCTCCAGCTGAACAGGCCAAGTGATGTGAGCTGCTCCTTATACGGATTCCCCTCTAGGCCATTCACCACCTTCATTGCCCTCCTGCAGACACTCTCTTCAGGTTTGATAACAGGAAGAATTTTTTCACTGAAAGAGACATGGAATGGGCTGCTCAGGGAAGTGGTAGTGTCACCATCACTGAAAGTGTTCAGGAAACAAACAGATGTAACACTTAGTGCTGTGGTTTAGTTGACACTGTGGTGTACGGTCAAAGGTTGGATTTGAGGATCTCAGGGGTCTTTTCCAACCTTAATAACTCTATGACGCTATACTTTCCCACTGCTTTGTTTCTGCCTATATTTTTAATTTCTTGTAGTAGTATTCTACGTAGTATGAATTAATATCAGTGCTGTTTAAGACAACGACCCTGAGCTCCCGATTCAAAAAGATCCCATAAGACAGCAGCTGTTCTCTGATTTTTATTAAAAAACAAACAAAAAAAACCCCAAACAAAAAAAAACCATGTGAAAACATGTGTTCAACTTAGTATGGTGATATGGAACACAAAAGACGGTAGACCTTTGTTTCCTGGGACATGTAAAATAGACCAGATTTTGATCCCACTGTGTCATAGGCTGAATCTGTGTCTTGCAGTATGTGGAGCTCCAGGTGAGACTGGAGCCTTCTTCATGCTACACCTACTACAGAGAGGGACTGTTTCTGCTCCTCACAATTTGGATCTGTTTTCTGAAATAAGATTAATTTGATAACTCAAAGAAACCAAAATTAAGATCTTTCCATTTGATGATGCTTAATGTCATTTATGTGGCACAAGAACTTTTTTTTGTTATGAAAAGTAAACATTACTTAAAATGAAAAGTTTATCCTTTACCTAAGATAGTAAACCCAAATAATTTAGATTTGTAATTCTTACAATGATAAATGTTTTTGTGTTCAATGGAAGAAGCAGTTTAGGTCAAAAATGGAAATTGATGTGAAATTAGTATGTCTCATGTCAGTTACAAATTTGCACGTATCCATTTCAAATCTATCACAGCTGATACAGAGGAACTTGACTGGCAGTCCATTTAAGAAAGGTACAGAACTGAGTTACAGGTAATTTCGTTTAGAGGTAGCACTGGTCTGGCAAAACATATACCTATCTCTGACATTATGTTTGATATCAGCTCAGACTACAAATCTATAATCTACAATGCTTCTAATAAATAGGAATCGATAACAAGTATATTCCAAATCACTTTTGATAATATTTGAAAGAAAACAATAATCTCAGGCTCTCTACTTTTCACAGAAAAAGGATTTAAGGCAGCAATCAAAAAGCGTAAGAGCAGAAAAAAGTCAACAGAAAGATGATGTCTGTGTGTTACTGTATTATAATATTGCTGAAATATAAAACTGGAAGCAACCTTAATGTTCAGTAGTACATAAAGTGTTAGCCTTCATAATGCTTCTAGTATCTCCTTCATTATCCCAATTAAGGCTTTAAAATTTTATCCCTAATATTACAGTCCTTATAGACTCCTTGCTACAGCTAAACTGAAGTACAAGCAATCTTAACAATGTTTGTGGAATAATAAGATTTGAATCAGCTAGGAGACTCTTAACCTTAATTGGCAAGAGCTGTGAGAAGATGCAAAATCTCCTTTCCCCATAATCTAATCAAACTCAGCAATAACAACTTCCAGACTGCAATGTCAGCCTTTCCACTGAAGGGCTGAGCAAGAGGTTAGGAAAAAATTAATCATAACCTTTAACGAAAATACCTAAAGTCCATACATGTCACATTAGGTAAGCCACCTCAGCAACATTTGTGCTCTCTCTTGTGCTCTCGCTTGTGTCAATGGTCCTGCTTTTCAGCATCTCATCCCAGCAGGCTGAAGCAGGAGCTGCAGTTTCCCAAGGGGTTAGCTGAAAGTGGAAATTGCATGTTTTCATAAGAAGCCCACAAGAACTCAAAAATCAGAACCACTTTAAACTCATCTGGTCAAACTCAAAGCCATGAGGAAATTTAAACTCAATTCTTAATTTCTGCAAGACCTTTTAGAATGGGTTCTCTAACAGCTATCACTGGTGCAGCAAGGCAAGAGAAGGGACTCCTGTGGTGGTTGCGAAGAAATGGAATTTAAGGCTGTGCCAATATTGCATTACAGCTGCAACAACCCTCCTATCCTTGATGCTAATGCTTGTCAGGGGCATGGACACTTCAGGATATTGGGGAAAGACACACACATTGTCCCCGAATCCTGACGAGTAGCAGTCACAACTTACCTCCAGAAAGATGGAAGAGACCTCATTTGAATTTCTAAGAGCTCTCTTTGACATGGTACAGTATGACAGCCATGAAGATGAGAGCGCTGTTCAGTACAATGTGACTTAGCCAGTTAATGTAGCCAGGAGAGGTGAAAGATATAAAGCAATACCTTTCCCATTCACCTCAGTAACTGTAAAGGACCTTAGGAGGCAGGCTGGGGAGATACCACACCACTGCTGAGGCAAATTTAAGGAATCATTAGGGTTCTTGGAATATCCATTCTCATAACAAGTAACCAAGCACTAGAATTAAAAAGGTAACTTCACTTAAAAACAGATAAAAAGAGAACTCTCTTCACACAATAAACAACTGTAATCTATTTATGGCTCCTTGAATCTACATAAGCAAGTTTTCCCAGATTTCTAAAAACACCTCTAAACCATAAAAGTGTGAAGGGATACTTCTTTTTTTTTCTTTATCTCTCCACAGATAAGGTAAGATTCTAAAATCCCCAAGACAAGCCCCAAGGTGGGAATGTCTGTTTGTCATCTTTCAATGACTACTAACAGCATCTATCATCCGTCTCTTGTCTTTTGTATAAAACACACAGAAGCAAAGGTGAGGTGTTTGATACACAGCAGAGTAAGAAAGCAGCTGCAATTACTGCGATTTGTGCATAACCAGCCAGACAAGCTGTTGCAACTGATGGTTATATGCGTTTTAGCACAGCCTGCCTTTGGCACATTGTTTAAATAAAAAATATGATGCCCACGCGTTCAAAGCAATGATGGAGAGCTAATGATTAGTTTTAAAGGAGTGGGCTGTTGTTTCCTAATTGTTATTTGGACTAATATTTTGATAAGTTAGGGCTCCGTTTTATTCTACTGAGAATTATATTTTGTGCAGTATATCCTTTATTACTTAATAACAAACAACTCACTGCTGAAGTGGGTAATTTTAGCTAAACTGCCAAATTGCTATTCTACTGGGCAGGCCTTTTATGCTGTAACCAGAATCACGGAATGAAACCAATGCTGCTTGCAGACAGGCCGGGCAAATCTGGCAAGGGAAGCATCAGGTTCAATGTTAAATGTTAGCAGTTCAGTGGCCAGGATTTAAAATGCTATAAAAAATTGAACATTATTTCATCAGATGCAATGTGCCATGGCCTACCTTCAGTCATCTTGGTCCACTAAAATAATTCAAAGGACATGGAGTTACTTTTTTCTCCACTACTTTGTCACATTAAGTTCAAGTAAGGCATACAGAAATAGAACTGACCTGAACAAATGACTGGTGGTTTCTCTTGGGCTTCAAAGGCAAAAAAGGTGTTAGAGAAAAAAATGCAGCCTTTTACTGACTGTAAACCTTACCCAGAACAGAAAAAAATAGAATTTGTTAGTACTTCTAAGTGGCCAAATACATCGGGCAACTGCCAGCATTTCCTTTGCATGATTCAATTTATAGAAGCACTCATATATACATTAAAATGCCCAACTGTTGAACCGCAAAGGTGTGTTCAGATGATGATGCACTATATATCAAATAGTATGAATAATAATAAATATATAATAACACATTAACCCTTAGCAAACTCTAAACCGTAGACCTGCAACCAGTTTGAAACCTTCTGACATTGACTAGAATCTGTTTTCATTAAACTGGCCAATGCTAACTTATTTTGAACTTGCTGGAGATGCATCCTGTGGTTAGGCATTCATGATCAGACTTCTGTATCAAAGGACAGCAGAAGCAGCAGAAAAAGAGTGAGACGATTTGGTATTGTCAGAACAGTCAGAGTAAGTACGTCATGTAAGCACTGGATACTTCACGTAAGCACTTGGACAGAGTATTACCTGGGCACTGCTAAGAATATATATATATATATTTAGTATGATAAATTAGCAACTAGCCTAATTTATTTTTCTTTTCTGTATGCCAGATACCAGTATTGTAATTTTATTTATTATTACAAACTAGTGGGGGCTTTTGGGGTTTTTTTGTAGTTTTTTGGGTTTTGGGGGGTTTTTAACTAATTTTTTAAGCACTACAGTCTAGTTCTGTTCAATTCAATTTCAAAACTAGACAGCTGGTGGTATCACAGAATTCCCTATGACTGAATTTAGTGCATGAGCCTAAGTGGCTTGCTGAGCGCTCTCATGTTGTTAAGAAAAGTATCTTCTGAGACCTGCTCACTAATGAAGCAGAACTAATAATCCCTCTTGGACAACCTGATTATTTGGAAATCAATCATTCAGAGAGTTTGTTCTGTCAGCTTTAGGACATGAGTAAATAGTAAATGTAACTTCCAGCAAAAGTAGAACAGAAAGCACATCTATGAAGCAAATACCTGTAAAGCAGATATAGAGAGCACTAGAGCACAGAAGTTCTCGTTACTGTCCCAAAATACTCTGCTGTGACATGGAAAGCACGGACATTGTTATTCCATCAGTCAGTGTCTCACAGCAACTAATTTTCCACCAGTGATCAGGAAGCTCAGAGCACTCTTTCATCGACATCCAGGGAACTGAGCTAGATCCTGGTGCACAACACTTTGCCCTTCTGGTAATGTAGTTTGTGTTTAGATTTTGTTTGTGACAAGCTTTGCATTTTACTTGGGTTTAACATGGCATTACAGCTGCTAGGTGTTTCACTTTTTTTACTGCCAGGTCCAGAGATAGCACAACATGGAAAAGGAAAACAAGTGCCTGCAACAACTGATTGACAGCCCTAAAACACCAGGGAGAAGACCGTAGCACAAGAAATAATGGCTTAGAGAAAAACAAATTAGGAGGCCATTTATATTCCAGGAGACATTTTATTGCCTGCCACTCTCCATCCCACTGAAATATTGTGATGGATTGGGGTGACAGAAAAGAATTGCTAGGTGCTAGTAATGACAATTCGAACAACGAGGTGAAGGAAACACACCATGCCCTGCTTTTCCCCAGAACACAGTTAGCTTATTGTGGAGGGAATACAACCCATTAGTCACTGGAGACACCTCAAGATATATTGTTCTTATGTATATTCACACTGTGGACATCCTTAACCTCTAATTCTGGGGAAATTTCAGGTCCGTACTAAGAGAGAATTGAAGATTCAAAGCAGATTAAATGGAGCCCTACATAGTTTCCATGGAGCTGCATGCCAACCAGTTGCCAGTCAAAGCATGGAAAGATATCTAGACCACTTCTTCTGCAAAGTCTTGGTGAAAGGGTTGGGAATATGTTCTGAAAATGTTAACGGATTAAAGTGTATTTGAACTCTTTCTATGAAGAAGCCATAATCATACTGTGACTACATGCAAGCTGGTCCACTTCTGAAATTATGGTGTTGCAATTACTATCTTCTTATATCTGCACTTATAGACATTTGGTTTTCTGTCAATCCTGAGTTCCTACTATCATTAGCAAAAAATCATAATATCTCTTTCATTTGATACTATGGTTGCCTGCAGATGAGATAAGAAAATAGAGAAAAACAGAGTTTGAAGAGGTGAAGGGAAGAACAGCATTACTGATGAATGTCGGGTGATCTAAAGAGATAAAGAATAATAATCTCCCCATATTTATAACCTTCTTAGTTACCATCCCTCATATTATTTAACTAAAGTCCATCTTACTGTTACGTCCCTTAAGCACCCAACAGAAATGCCCCTCATTACCTGTCCCCACCCAGGTCCTGCCTCTGGTAGGCTTGGGAGGCCTAACTCTGTGTTTTGTCTTACTATAAAATGCTAACATCTTCAACACAGGCCCTTCTGGGCCTTTAATATTTCAAGCTATCCAGCTAAAGGGAATCCTCAAAACATTAATTATATCCCTTAAGGCATCACTATCCCTCCCCAAACTTAATGAAAACATCTAGGGCCATAAGAGCAGAGCTTTTCTGGAAAGTGGTAGCTGGAAAGGGGTGGGAAGACAGGCTTGGCAGCAAATAGTGAAGGCATGAGTCATGGCTTTCCTATAGTATTAGATGCAATGATCCAGACTGGTCTCAGGTAGTATTTTACCATGATAAGTTGTCCAAAAAAAATTGAAGATGCAGAAGTGAAACAGAAAAAAGAAAAAACTCCTTTGTTTTGGAGCACACAGTCATGAGGGGAGATGATTGTAAGTGAGTCAAAATTCTCAAAGCAATGGAGCTGTAAGTGGTATTTCTGAGATCTCTAAGATGTATCACAGAAGGTCCTGGGACTGTCATGGAAATGTAGTCTCTCATCAGACTGGAAGATTTCCAGTGGTTTCAGGATGCTTTAATAAAAAGCTTGTATACCCTCCATCATCCTGGCTTGCTCAACAATAAGTCTCTGACATCTGCTGGCTTGTCACCAGGTGGAACAGCAGTTTTTTGTGCCCATGCTGCTCCATGTGAGTTAGGAGAGGTATCTTCAAGCAAACGTGTATGGAAGCGAGTCTCAAAATGTCAGCTTGAAACCAAAATGAATTCCTCCTAATGCCTCTGAACTCTTGAAAGAAGACAATTTGAGAAGGTAGTTGTGCTTGTCAGGTAAAACTGTGGTAACTGTTGATACACAGCAGTAGGAAAAATGAAGAGCGTAATGTCTTACTCTTATCTCAGGGGGCTGACTCTGGGACAGGCCAAGCTCTGAACTTGTTTAACTTCATACTGCCAAAATTAGAGTGTGTGAACAGGAAAAGAAATTCAGGTCTGGATAGGAAGAAATCCAACAGCCTCTGGGCAGCCCTTCAGAAACTTTTGTGCTAGGACACTTCCTGTTATGTTTCCAGGGTTAGCCCAACGATTGGGTTTGATTCTCTTCAGTTATCTGAGTTGGGACAAGCTACCAGTTTGCCTTATAATGCTCAGCAAAATACAGAAGCCTTTTTGAGTGGATTCCAATATTGGTTTTGAAATCAAGAAAATGCTGAAAGTATCTGGACAGTGAAGAAACAAATGGAAGTTCTAATGTTTCATATCCATTTAAATCAAT
The DNA here is from genome assembly GCA_013399895.1 of Serilophus lunatus. Taxonomy (NCBI): domain Eukaryota; kingdom Metazoa; phylum Chordata; class Aves; order Passeriformes; family Eurylaimidae; genus Serilophus; species Serilophus lunatus. Next base: position 293,590 of record VXBA01002744.1, read on the forward strand.
GTTCTACATATGGTACTTTACATGTTCACCTTTCACCATTAACAGAAGTTTTGTTGCATAATACTGATAAGGATATTTCATTTATATAAAATAAAAATATCCAAAAATGTATTAACTAAGTTGCAGGTATGCTGTGAGGTGAGGGAGCAATTATCAAGATCATTATTATAGTACATTAGTGTCTAATGGTGTGTGATAAGGATTGTAAAGTGCCTACTATGTACTTAGCTATCTTTCAGTAGGCATTCAATGACAAAAAAGAAGATTACATGTATTGTATGTCTGCACGGAATGACAGAGAAAATAAAAAGCAGTAGCAAATTCTTAGAGATATAGAGCAGAAAATCAACAGCACATAACCAGAAAAAAAAAATGCATTTTTATAAACATCAGTTCCAACTTTGGAAAAAAGTGACCCATAAGAAGGTGCTGAGATGGTGTCTTCAGTAAAACAATTTCTGTCTCCCAGAGTCTCTTCAAAAAAAGGGTTTGTGTGTGTGTGTCCATGTGCACATATGCACAAAGGACTACCAATTCTTTATCCAATTTTTAAACAAAATGCATTTCTTTCACTACAATTGACTTTTTGAGCAAAAGATGTTTTGCTGAATCAATTTAAACAGCAACATGGAGTTTGGCAGCAATCCATTTCTGTTGAGATTGAGGCAGCTGCTACCAAATCCATTGATCCTTCTAGCTATTGATTTGTTAATTTAATAAAAAATGAAGTTTTAGAATGTGGACAAATTCACAATGCTGAGGAGACAGGACTTTGATAAGTTCTGCTGCCAGACTAACCTGGCCACACTGACAGATAAGAAAATCGCACATAGTTTAAAATGCTTCTAATATGGAATATTGGTTAAAATACAACTCTAAATAGAAATGTGACCTGTTAGGAAAAAAGCTCTGATAATTAAATATGTATAATCTTAAAATAACAGATCTGCTGTCTTTGTCTTCTATCTATTAATACTAGCACTTAAAGCCATTCTGTATTTAATGCACCTATTTACTTTGAAGAGTCAAATTATCTTTAGGAGAATAGATTTTATTCTTTTTACAAAGAAAATTGAGACAAGTTCTAACAAAGGATCAGGTTCTTCCTGAGACAGCTCCAAGCCACAACAGTCCTTCAGCGTACAGCTCACAGCTTTTGTTCTCAGTGAAGAGTACTTCCCAACAGGCTGAAAATCTGCAGCCTAAACATGCCATACTCTTGGTAGATACACAATCTGTATCACTGGCACTCAGAATATGCAGACTGTTCCCTACTTGAGGCATTATTTCCATTAGGATGCACTACTTTTTCTCATTAATTCAAATCACGCAAATGAATGTTTGTGACTCAGGGGGTCAGAGCTGTGTAACAACTGCCAAACTGACAGAGTGACCTCTCCTGCTGGTGCTGTTTAGAGCAGATCAGCAATTTACCACCGAAATAGCTTTTCCCTAGAAAATGCTAGTTACAGAAAATGGATGGTTTGACAAGGGNNACAACCTGCCTGTTTTCCTACAAGCTGTCCTGAAGAACTTACTGGGGATCTCAGGCTATCAACAACTTCAGCTCCAACAGGCTGAGGACAGAGGTACCTCATCACAATTTATAGCAGCTCAGAGGTGAATTTGCTCTGTGGACTACAACAGACTGAGATTCTGTATTGCAACCATAATATTGAAATAAGCAAAGTATATACAGGAAAAAGTAAAAGGAAAGTAGTTGACCATTTGGAAATATTTTTGAACAAGAATTATATACAACATTTGCGATTGCTCGGTTTATCCTTCTGTAACACTCATAGATAATGCCTGTAAGCTACATTGGCTCTTAAGAGCAGAAGTACAGTAGCATTAGTAAACCTTGACAAAACAGAATTTGAAAAGGAGTAAAATCTAGTAATGCATGGTGGACTCAAGCACTCCCATGGGCTTCCTAAGAAAAAGGCAAACAGAACCCTTGACATTGCCAGGCTTTGGCTGCTCAAACTATTCTCCTCAAGTCTGTAGTTGCAAAAGCTGAAAAGCACATTCCAAACACACACCATTTCTTGCCATATGAGCAGAGAATTGAACACACACAAACAGTTTCTATGTTTTTGGGTTTTTTTAAATTAACAATGAAGAGTCAAACACACTAGATCAGAAACAAGTTTCTGTTTAAGTGGGTTTCATGAATTCATTGCACTCTTTACTGATTTTTTTTTTTTACTGGAACAAAAAGGATGTATGGAGATGCAGAAAGAATTGTAGGGTAGAATTAGAAAGGATTTGCATTTTTACCTCCAAAAATTTAACTAGAAATTACAAAAATTGAGAGATCAGACCCCAGAAAACTTCCACCCACAGTTTTTTTCTTTCCTCATGGTATAACATAGCTTTAGAAGTTGGTTCATTAGTATATCTAATCCTTATAGTCTCCACGTAATATATATATACTAACCATGCAGTATCATTAAATAAGATACAAAGAAAAGATTAATATCTTCTCATTCCACAACATGCTAATAGTGCCAAAATTCAAAGAGCAGTTTCTTGGGTGGCCAAGTGAACAGTTTGAAGTAAAACATTCACATGAACTTTTTGTATTTTTCATTCCATACAGGTTTACTCTATCACTGAAAACATGAACATGAGTAAAGAGCACACCAGGCGAGTCAAATTCAAGGAAAACTTCATATGTTTGTAGAGGTATATGACATGTGAAATTATGGAAAATGACAAAGCCCAGAAAAATCTAGTTAAGTATTAATGTGAGTCTTGAGGAAATCCATATATTTACAAATATTCATTGTCCATGAAGTTTCATCTCAACAGAAATAACCCAAGGTCAAAGCTATGAATGGTATACAGCCTGTGCAATAAAAATGTAAATATCCTTCATTCTCTGAAACTAGAAATGTGCTTAGTTACACTATAGAGCTGGTCATCAGCACATCAAGGAAGAGAGTGATGAATCTATTCTTCACAGACAGCCAGTTCAGATATTGATTACCAGAACTATAGGAAGTCAACCCTTGTTACAGTATTTCTTCTAGATGTGCACACATCAGATGCACCTATAAATAAATCTGCATGGATCAAGTAAAATAAGGAGAAATAAAACTTAAAGGAAATAGCATATTCATAGGCAGCAGTAGTGATGACAGGGTTGACAAAATACATGAAATTATTTTGAACCAATTAAAAATATTTAAAAGCTATCTGCCATTTTTCTGTCTCCAGTTGTTTGATGTATTTTTTTTTTTTTAACTGGGACAGCTAGGGTTGGAAATGTGACATAATCAAAGCAGCTTTCAACTGGACTTAAAGTCAATTTCCCTTCCCAGTCCTGATTCAATTTAAAATATATTGTCCTTTTGAGTGAAAATCTACCTTAACGTGAAGACAGTTAAAACTGGTAGTCATACCAAATTCTAAGTATTTCCAAACATAAAGGTTTACAGTTCAAGTTCTGCAGTGCAGGAGCTGTTTTTAATGGATATCTTTAAAATATCTTGAGTAACATAAACTTGATGCAAGACTAAGCCTTTTGCACATCTGTCATAGCAACTCAGAATTGTATTAGCACTCAAACAATGAACAGCCATGAGACATTCAGTAAATTCCGCTGATGTGATTATATCAGACAGAATTTGTATTTTATTTAGTTGCCTTCAAACTTGATGAATCCAGAGCTAACAACAAGAAAGTAAACACTGTGATTGTGAAATGAAATAGTAGATGACAAACACTTAACATGAACTTCTGTGCCTCTTTGAACAGTCAGCCTTACTCAGGTTGAGTTCTTAACATGAGAATATACCAATACACCCTCCATTCATTCAAAAAAGCCATTGATCCCTCTGCTAAACTTTTTAAAGGGATATAACATTATCTTACCTTCTGAAAAATGGTGACTCAAATAATGTTTTATCTTTTAACATTTCGTCCCAATGTGAAAACTAAGTCCTGGTATTATCCTAGATGATTAGGATAGGATGATTCCTTTACTTGTTGTATTCTTCAGTATCATGGAAAAAAAAAAAGTATAGAAACTAAACCTGAAGCACGACAAAGAATTAAAACTTCAGACATTTAAATTTTATATACAGTTTGCAGTAAAGTGGTCAAAAAATTTCCATCCAACAGAAATTAGTAACTTCAATATACACTTTCCAGAATCAGTCTGGGTAGTTCTGTTGTATTAGTTGATGCAATTACAATAATAGGTTTTAAATGGGTTTATATTTCAAGTATGATTGTGCTGAATTGAATTATTCCCTACTTATCATGAAAATATTGGATGAACATTCCTCATTTTCAACCCACACTTTTAAATTGATTTCCATCCACTTCAACATGATTAAATTTTTAAAATAAAGTAGGCAGATACTTCACACTCTCAAATGCTGCCACAAGTAGTAAATCATCCCTAGAATGTAAAAATAGCTGCAGTAAGTCCAACCTCTCTATACAAATACGCAGATGGCCACAGGCCTGAGGAAGTCTACACATGGTCATCTGTTCTCAAACCCAGAATTTGACTTACACAGAACAATAAAATATATGTTTTTGGCTTTCCATTTAGAGATATTTAATTGCTGAAGAATTGCTGTTGATGATGTTCAAGGTGATACAGAAAAGATTAAAGCAAAACAAGACGGACTACATAATGTGGCATTCTCCTCATACAGTATGCAATGATCAGTTCCACCCTGGAGAAACTAGGAGAACCTCCTAACCTCTTCTATGCAGGGATAAGTAATGGAGTATTTCAAGGAAACAAATTACCTTGTACAATCTGTCTCTGTGGTATACACACAAAGTCCTCTTGCAGCTCTCCAGCTTCACCCAGAAACCCTGACTGATTTGTGGAGTCTTGCCCCAGCAAGTGGAGTGAAAATGTCACTTCCCATAGAAGCTAGCACAACGTTGAGGATAAACAAACATTTTGCATAATAAAAATTATGACTGCTTTGTAATTTAAAGTTATACAATTAATGCATGTGGAACAGTAGGCTTTTAGAATAAAAATAAGATAACATTTGAAAATCCTAATCCTATTATGGACATCTATAAAAGTATAGCAGAAAGAGTTTTGATACTTTTAATTCCTAACATACTTTTGTGTCTAGTAGCGGGAAAAAATATTTATTGTGCTTAAGATATACAGAAGAAAACAAGAAACTTCTTATTGGACAGCATTATACATCAAATAACAAATGAGCTTTGACCATGGGAAAAAAAAAAAGTCATAGTAAGGAAATATAATGATGAAAATGAAAGGCTAACGTGCAAGTCTGATAAATTAAAAAAATCATAGTTCCAAGAGACAAAGAATGTAGAGTTTTATCTGCCCTGACTTACGTGACACTCATTCATTTTCTCCAAGACTAAGGAACAAGACTCATGTATACATACAGCATCATGTAGAGGAAAAACAGATGCCCCTCCTACAGAATGGCACTAAGGAAGTTGGCAGATGGAGACAAAGCAGTCCTCTTTGTGGATTCAAGTTGAATGATTTGAGCTCAGAAACTAAATAAGGGTCTGGTGGACCCTTAGTAATGACAACTAGAAAGCAGCAGCAAGAAAAAAAGAAACAACTTTTGTGAAAGAAGACCAAGGCCTTTGGATCTATACACAGTGTTTTTCCTTATGGCTTTCTTCACGTATTCTGCTTTGAAGGAGGGACAGCATCAGAAACTGGAGAAGGCCACAACCAAGAAACAAAACTCTACTATCTTATAGCACCTGTACAAAAACATTGCCTGCATGGCCTTGAATGAAGTCAAGCAGTGCAGTCCCATTAACTGATACATCTGAGAATATAAACCTACTTAGTACTGCTCCAGTGTGGATTTGTTTTCCTATGTGGAGGTGTGTACACAGGACTATCTCACAAGACTTGTAAGATAAGTATGCCCTTTTGGAAAAGTAGCTGGAAACAGAAAAAGTACCGTAGGATGTTTAGAACAGCACTAGACACGCTTAGGCAACTGAATCTCACCAATTCTGACAGAACCAAATGCTGTTAGAGAATCAGACCTTGAAGGAAAATCAACAGAACTACGTTCTAAATAAGCAATTATAATATTTATTCTTAATAAGAATTCTGAAATGAAAAAATGTACATATAATAAAATATATCTATATTAGATACTGAGAAAAGCCTGTAAATGATATCTTTTTTTTTTTTAATATGCCCTACAATCTTGTTAATGAGAATTAAAAGCCCCAGATACTAAGTCAATATATCTTCTTCTTATATGCCAGAAATGAAAACAGGGATCATTTCTAATTTGGTTTCTGAACAGCAAGAAGCACTGTAGTTCATTATATCCACCTTGTTTTTCACAGTCAGCAGCTAGAGGTTACGCTTTTCCAATATGGTCATTCTTCTATTACAGTTGATGTTTATAAGGCCTGAGGAAAGACTAGCTGCCATGCTGTACTTTGAAGAGAAGCGTATGTGCTCCAGATCTCAAAGATGATTAGTTATATGGACAAAGGAGAAGAACTTAAGCTCAGACATCACAACCCTGGGGTTGAATACTGTTAAAACTTTATTAGTTCCACATTCTCCAGAAACTCATTATCTGAAATAACATTTGATCTTTCAAGAGTCAAAGAGAGCATAAGAACCTCTCTTACTCTCTGTCCTTTTACATTTTCATGAAGAGTCAAAGTGTATTCAGCTTTAATTTTGTTAACTTAGAAAGAGGGTTCAATTCAGTATTACATCAACAAATGAAAAACATAAAAAAATTTCTTAATTCATACAATCCCAAAATAATTCAAGTTGAAAGGAATCTGTGGCACATTTGTCCTATCCCCAAGCAATTCTCAAGTAAATCAATTGCCCAGGGACTCCTCAGACAGGTTTTAAATATCTGCAGCCATGAAGATTGCTCAACCCTTCTAGGCACCTGCCGCAGTGCTTCACCACTCTCGAAACATATGGGGAAACAATTTATCTATTTCTGAACAAATTTACTATTTTGCAGCTCAAGCCTATTGCATCTTTTCTTTTGGCCATGAGTACTTTAGAGTCTGGCTTTGTCTACTCTGCAATGACCACCATTAGCTGGCTGATTGGATGCCTTTTCTTCTCCAGGCTCAGGTCTCTCAGCCTCTCCTTGTACATCCTGTCTCTGACCCCTGACCAGCACAGTGCCCCACTGCTGGGCTCAGTTCAACACCTCATTCTTTCTGTTGTTCTGGGGTGCCCCGGCCTGCTCATGGTGCTCCAGGTGCAGTTTTGACAGTGTCAAATGGATTGGAACGATCGCTGCTTACAGTTTGCAGCTGAAGTCTTGTTTGCACCACTCATGGTGTGGCCGGTTTTGTTTTCTGCAAGGGCACAATGCCAGCTCTTGTTTAACCAGCCATCTATAACTCCTTTTCTGAAAAGCTGCTTTCTTGGCAGTTGGCACCCAGCCTGTGGTGGTGCTTAACATTATTCCAATTCTGATGCAGAATTTTGCAACTTCCTGTGCTGAACTTGGTGACCTTTCTGTCAGCCCATTTCTCCAGCCCATCCAGGTCTCTCTGAATGCTTGCCCTTCCCTTCACTGTACTTTCAAACTCAGTGCCAAATCTCAGGTTTCCTGAATGCGCACTTCAACCCATTTTCCAGGTAGTTAATACAAATGCTAAATGTTCTTGGCTGAGGGGAATCACTGACAATCAACTACCACTGGAACTTCAAATTGCTGATCTCTACTCTTTATGCCCAGCAGTTAAGATGATTTTCCACCTATGTAGTGGTCTATCCATCCAACATGTAAGGATACTACCATATGGCAGACCACAGAATAAGGCCAAGCTAAAGTATAAGTAAAGAATATCCACTGCTTTCCAACTTACCTACTCAGCATCAGATATCACTGTAGGCAGCCATCAGTCAAGTTGGTCAGATACAACTTGTTCTTGATAAATTCATGATGGTTGTACAAATCAACTTCTTGTCTTCATGTTCCTAGATGTGGTTTTCAGGAGGATTTTCTCCACAATCTTCATGGCGATTGAAGTTAACACTGATTGGCCTAAATCCTCTTGACCTTGCCTCTCTTGAAGATTGGTGTGACATTTCCTTTCTCGCAGTCATCAAGAACCTCCATGGAGGACTATGACCTTCAAAGGTGTCAGCAGCTTCACAAGGATATTGCCCAGCTCCCTCAGCATCTTTGAATACATCCACCCTGGTTCCATGGGCTAGTCTATATCTACTCAGTTTATGTGCTCCCTAGCTCCACTTTCCAATACTGTGGATGATGCTTCATTCCCACTGATGCTCCAGGACTTGGGATTTACTCAACCTTGCCAGTTGAGTAAAATAAAAACCTGGCATTGTTCTTTTTCACCTTTATGTAATAATGATATTTTCAACTTCCTATTACATTTGACTTCCAGTTGTCCCTCTGACTTAGATTCTAACACTCCCCAGGTACCTTGAATGATTTATATCACTGCTGTGGGTTTTTTTCACTCCATTCTCATTCACCCTGAATGGTAAAAAGTCAGTTTGTTCTATCACGTGGAGGGACACATTATTGCAGGTATAGATCTCTTATCCAACCAAACACTGCAAAACAAAGACTAAACATTAGGAATCATCTTGTTTGTTTTCTTGAAAACTTGTGTTTTTCAAGACAGTTTTAACTAGAAATATTTTGGTCACATCCTACCATCTGTACTGGCAACAGAAGTAGCTTAAATCTCTCTCCTCATCCGTTTATATGATCAAAAACTTCTTGATACATGGCATTCATAAGCAGTGCAAAGTATGTCACACATGCCAAGTTTAAGAATCTCAGAGCTAAGTTTTCGTAATTTGTTGCACTCTAAGCAAAAGAAAGGACAGAGAAATCCCCTTATGCAAACTGTTAATTTTCTGCTCTGTACATTCAGTTAAGGAACGTATGATTTTCTATGGTTGAGTCTAATCTTACTGAAAATCATCATCAGTCTGTTTATGCTCCACATTTAAGGGTCTACTTCCCTGTTCATTGAACATGAGCAATATTCTCTAGTATGCAAAGTAGAAATTTTTTATTACTCAGTTTTCTTAATGCCCATGAAGCTTCATGCTGATTCAAGAGACTGCAACAGCTTCATTCTTCACTTTAATTATTTGTGGACATATTTTGTGACAGCAATAGTTGTCATTTCAGTTCTACTCATCTAAGTGTTATATATCATCTTCTGTTATTAACTTACTGAAGTATCTGAAGCACTCATTAGACTTCAGATTCATGCTGGTGTATTTGTGGCTTCAGCATATTTTTTTCTGGTTTTTAGTTACTTATTTAAATTTAATTTCAATGGCTTCACTTTTTCTAGAAAATTTTGAAGTTATTCCTATAAATTTTTAGTCATATTATTACCACTGGTAAAGCACAGTTGCCATCCAAAGACAGATTCAGTATCCTGAAAATACATCCAGATTACCCACCTACTCTTTATTTACATTGCAAAGAAAATTCAGAGATGCAATCAAAACTTTTATCAGAACCTTTTAGAATCATAAAAAAGAAGCACATCAAGCAATACTGTTGGCAATGAAAACTCTAGAAATAAACTATAGATACTTTAACACATATTCTAATAACAAATTGAAATCTTGTCTCTAAATTGTTACCTACATATTGAAATATTTTATTTCTCTTTTATATGCTGTGAGGTTAATAAGACACTAAAAATATTGATTTGAAAAATCAGCTAAGTATAAAAGACAAGTATAAAGTAAGCTAAAATAAGATATACTAATTTAAAATCAAAGTGTTCTATATAATTACAAGTCATTTGACTAAAGCACTTTGTTAATACCCTGTCATGAAATTTCACAGATTTAATATGTATCCATAAAAGAAAAATAATCGAACTTGTATTTTTATTGCTCTATTAAATTAATGTTTTGCAGATGTCCTAGAATAGTTGGACAATAAATACTTTTGTTCTGACATGGAAAGAAAAGCAACAGAAAACCTACATTTTATCAGGTTCTTGGGAATGGTGCATCTTCAGCTCTGGTTTGATGATAAAAAGGAGCTCACACTGGGAGCTTAAATTGCAAGAAAATGGTTGCTATCCTGATCAGAGCAGAGTCCTCCCCTTCAGTTGCAAACATTTCCAAACTTCCTGAGTGCCTCGAGGTAGTCTTGTTAAAAAGAGGCAGCCTGAGTCATTTGGACTTGGAGAAGAATGAGAAACTTCCTTAATGGGAATCTATTTTAATCAATTACCATAAGATCTGAAGCTAAGATCATTCTTTTCTTTTGCAGGAACTGCTGAAGCCTTTCCATGGGTAACAAGTGAAAGAATAGTATTTGATCTATAGGGATAATGGAGAAGTCCTTCCTCTTCCATGCACTCGTACTGAGTTCAAATTTCATTTTAAACCAGTTTCAAAGCATTATAGCAGTGGAAAACACAGTCACAAACACCATTTGATCATGAAATGCTGTTCTTTGGAGCACTGAAAACATTGCTTTTATCTTTGCTTCCTGATAAAGGGTGGGAAGTGGATCCTTGCTGCATTTAAAGCAGTTTAGGCCAAAAAAAAAATCATCTGTTCTTTTCTCCTAAAGATGATGGCACTTCAAAACATGGTCAAATTGGAAATCTCAGAAACTGTCTATAGTTTCCTGCCATGTTTCTCCTTTATTTATGCCACCTGCTGCTCTCCTGTTTTAGCACAAGCACAGCAGGAAACACGAATGAAAGGAAGAGCCACAAACACACTGCCGGATGGATTGTGTTTTCCCAGGAGGTAAAAACGATAGGGATTATGTTGCCACTTGCCCTGAGGCAAAATGTTAATACTGGAGAAAAGAGCCTTATGCTTTCCTCTCCCAAGGGAGAAAAAAGGAATCCTTGATCTTGGGAAACTAAAAGTTGCTCACTAGCTTATAAACACATATTGCTGCACAGTCATAAAAATTGCAACATAATACAAGGACGAGATTTTGTCCAAGACATTAGATGCTTATGTCTTCCGAGGTGGTGTCCAATAGGTTTTTCAGCTAATCCATATGTGGGGATTTTATTCCAGCACAGTTTTTGATATTGCAGGATTTTCACACTAGGTAAGTGCTTGGAAAAGAAATACCATGGTCTGTTGTTGTCTGCAATATTAATCACATATGTATTTTCATCGAAAGCAGGAACAAATCTGATCTGTAGATCACTAAAGTTGACAAGTATATGCCTAGATGCTGAAAAAAAAATAGATTTTAGGTGGTCTTGATCACTTTCTCTCACTGCAGCATCTTTTTAGTTGCCATTCAACTTCCCATAAATAGTAGAAAGGAGGTACAATTAAGTACTATGCGGTGTGTTCTTTTTCTGTCGACAAAAAGAGAAACGCTGGAGCAGCAAAGGCATGTTCCTGATCTCATCCCAGATCAAACAAAAACAATCTCCCTATTTCATGACAGTAAATCTTTGCCAAGTATCAATCTTGAAATCCTAAAACATAAAAAAATTAATCCCATATGGCAACGGAAATTCCTCACTGTGAGAGATTTAGAATAACTAGCAGTACACATTAGGCTTTGCTGTTTCAAATAATCATTGCTATCTCCAGTAAATCTGTTGATAGGAAATATTTTCGGTACCTTTGCTACCAGTTTTTGTACTCAACAGGCATTCCCGAAATTACAGACATAAGAGAAGCCCTTAGGATCAATGCAGTTGATACAATTTTTCATTTCCTCTGCATGGCTTTGGGTTGTAGCAACTTCTTTCCCCATCGTTTATACTTCTAGTCTAAGATACATGTACTTAATTCCCTATCAGTACTAAATGGAATTATGAATATAACCCTAAACCTTCTACTTTTTATTTTAGGTTCCTGCCATATATCAGTTTTATTTAGCTTTGTAATGTTCTATTTGATGAGAAGAATGTAGAAGCACTACTTGATGATCTGGAGTATTTAAACATAAACTTTTACAAAACTTGTATTTTTATCATTCTAATAAATTAAGATATTGCTATCCACAGGATAGCTGGGAAACAGTTGCTTTGGCTTTGCTTCAGAAAGAAAAGCAACGTGAAACTACTTTTTACAACTGAAATTCTACATATTATCAGCTTTGTTGGGTTTGGTGCATCCTCAGTTCTTGCAGAAGAAGCTTGAAGGTACATGAGCTGTCAGGTTTTCTAAGAAACAATATAAATACACAATGGACAAGCTGTAGTGTGCACACTGAAGACAGAATCAATCCTCCAGAAAAATATGTGAGCCTAAACTTCCTACCATATGTGAACCACAGGCAGATTGCAGATGAAGGGCAAACCAGCCATACATGGTTTGTATGGGCAACAAAGCCTGAAGATCTGGAATGCTTCAATGGAAAGAACAGTGCAGAATCACAGCAAGAGCAAGTCATAAGTCATTAGAGTACAAACGTATCAGCAGCCATCTACAAACTAAAGTAAAGAACTTCCAGAGGGGTCTGTGCTTGAGATGCACTGCTGCATTAACAGTCTTCTATGTAGGCTCATTTTCCCTACCAAGAAATCACATACTTTCACAGTGTCACAGTATCACAGTATCAGCAAGGTTGCAAGAGACCTTAGATATCATCAAATCCAACCTATAATCTAACCCATCATCTAAATCATGGTACCAAGTGCCTCATCCAGCCTACTCTTGAACACCTCCAGGGTCAGTGACTCCACCGCCTCCCTGGGCAGCCCAGTCCGATGGTGGATCAACCTTTCAGTGAAGAATTTCTTCCTAATATCAAGTCTGCACTTAGTAAGAGCTGTCTAATTAAATACCTTCTTAAATTTGAAGACTCTCACCAGGATTTTACACAACATTGGATGGAGGGTGAAAAAATAAAGAGGACTGCTAAAAAGAGGAACACAGAATTACTTTTAGCTACATATAATTTTATTAAATGTCACTACAGAATGCATAAAAGAGCATTGTTAAACTGTATCTCCATGGAACAACTAAATCTAGAGCCCAACAGAGAAAGTTTTCTCAACTTAGTCCTAAAACTGCTTTAAGAAGTACATGCAACTAAAAAAGCTTAGGAGTATCTGCATTGGGAAAGAAAAGGTAGCAAATTTTAGCTCTGTAAAGCTCTCAAAAGACCTCCTCAGCCCAATCTTAAAGAAAAATTTCACACCTCCTATCTAAATTCCTTAGTGAGAATCAAACTTAATGGGGAAATAGAAAAAAACCCCAAAAACCCAAAAAAAACACACCCCCCCAAAAAAAACCCAAACCCCTCACCAAACCCAGAATACCTTTCTTTTCTTTGTATTTGCTTTTCAATCTGTTTGCTTGTTTGTTTGCTTTCCAAAGAAACTGATAAGAACTTTCATTTAATTGAATCTAGGCTTACCAAGGCTAAGTCTTGACACCTGACTTGACACCTGAGGATACCACAAAAGCAGTCAGTTCTTTCAGCTTGTTTTTTTGGTTTTTTTTTGTTTTTTTTTAATGTTGGTATAGAACAAGACAGTCTACTCCTTCAAGAAATGTTGGCTTTTCAAGATATTCAGGTGTTTTGGGTTTTTTTAACTAGTTACTTTAGAGAACTGAGCAGCACTCCCAAGATTTTTCTTACCATTGCTCCCAAAATACAAGACAGATATTCTGTAGGAAGTAGTGGATGCTATTAGGTAGAATTGTCTGAACAAAAGCAAATATTTACATATATACATCTGACTTGAACTAGTCAAGTCACTTTTAGACACCTTTTCTAGGCAATGAGGGGAAGTTCTTTCAAGTTTGATCCATCTTCTTTATATACATATATATATATATACATGTATAACCATAAAGAAAATCTCTAAAATAAACATATTCACCTTGCACCTTTCTTCTACTGACCAGAAATAAAGCTTCAGCTGCTAGTTCAGATACCTAGGTCAGGTATCATGAATCTCGCTCTGCTAGGTTATAGAGACCAATTAATCACTCAGTTCAACCCACTGACAAATGACTATTACAGAATTAGAGATATGCAGCACTCATGAATTAAATAATTACTGACTAAAAGCTCATGTCTGTTTTTTAAGGGCCAGAATAATCTACTGTGGTGCCTCTGCATGTGCCTCTGATCCTTATAGTAAAAGAACAACATATCTGATTTCCATGATAGTAGATTTGTATTTTAAAATTCCATTATACTACAGGTAGACCTCATAGTGCTCCCTGTCTCTACAAAGGAGCCTCTGCCCCTGTACCTGTCCCGCTGCTGCCAGTGGCACAGCATCAAGATTCCTCTGAACATTGATCCAAATATAGCTCCTCCTGTGCATCTCAGTACTCACATCAGTGTAGACAGCAGACAATCTGCAGCTGCCAAAATAATTAAAGATTTCACTTATTCTTTTGTCTTTGCCTGCATTACAGGTACTAGCAGGGAATCCTTCAGCAGCCAAATTTGGTTTTTTGCTCATCCTTGCAAAGCCACTTAAGTAAATATAGGTTTTTTGATGCTCAGTGCTATCCATTACATAGCTGGAAAACCGTATAGCTAAGAGGACTCTACTACATTCATCAGTAAGTTTGAATTGTGAAGTGTACTTTTTTTTTTCTCATTCCCATGGTAAAAAAGGTGGCAGAACTACTTGTTTCATTTATCCTTCTACACAAGTCAGAAGAGGAGCTGATGATAAAGAGTATTTCAGGACATTAGAAAAGGTAGTTGAAAAAGCATTTTTAAGATCTATAGTTCATAATGAAGTGTGCAGAATGATGATAAGGATGAGCTACCCTGAATAAGTACTAATTTCATTCCTACTTATCTGTCTTTTTCCATGTCATGGCTTCAATTTCAGGTTATGATTACCTAGATAAAAACACTTCCCTTAAGACCCTTCAGCATTTTGTATATGTGTGTGCAAAGCAATTATGAAAAAGATAATTTATTTTCTTCTGAGTACAATCTCCATGCCCAAGGTATGAACTAATAAATGAGACACAAAGTTCAAAGCATGAAAAAAACTGCAAGAACCTTTGTTGCTGACTGCGGCAGTTTGAACCACTAGGGGGCAAGCAACAGTGACAGAAAACTGAAGAGAGATGCAACAGGAAACACAGGTTTATTTTTCTAGGGCTCTAAAGACCATATAGAATGGCCAGACTAAACAAAATACACAAGCAATATAACACCTGACAATGTCACGCAATAAAACAAAAAACCCAAACTGTTCCTCAAAGCCAGCTGGTCAGCTGAGGAGCAGGAGGAAGGAAGGGAAAGCTGCTCTGTTATGGTAATCTCCTGGCCCTCAGAGCCTCCTGCAACACAAAAAGAGTGAAAAGCACCCCTCCCCAGGGACACTCAAGGGACAGATACTACTTGCGTTTTTCCTGGTGGTCTCCAGGTGTGACAGTTAGGGCTCTGATGGCACTGTGCTGCTGCCTGTGCCGAAGGAGGTGAGGGGAAGCAAGCCACATGGTCTGGGAGCCGGAAGGAGGGGATCCGTGCCTCTCTCAGCTCAGGAAGAAGCAAAAAGAGAGCCAGGACTTCTGTGTTCAGGCCTTTTATGCCCTGGAAGGCCTGTGGGAATTTGGCGTCCTCTTCCCTGACAGGCTGTCCCCCTACTGGCCAGTGGCACTGGGCTCCTCCCTCCTCCAAGACCTTGGCACTCTGAGCAAAATGGCAATTTCCGCCAAAATGCCATGTGTCCAGGGCCCAGAGCCCAGCAGCCACTGCTGGCCTCAGGGCCACCGGCACCACCCGCGGTGCACTTGCCACCCACAGGGCCCCCGAGGAGGGATCTCTGAGGTGGCGGCGCCACTCACAGCTATCCAGAGCAGCTTCCATCACTGTGCAGTCACTGCCAGCACAGTGCCAGCACAGGGCATCTGCCATCATCCCAGGGACCCCGTGAGAGGCCCCCCTGGGCCAGTGGGACTGCAGGAGCCACCTGTGGGCCAGGAAGAGCAGTGGGTGCAGTCCGCACAGCACAGCGACCAGTGGGGAGGCACCACTGCCATCCCCAGAAAGTTGGGGAGCATCAGCACTGATCCCAGCCCGCTGTAAAAAGCCAGGGGGGTGGCGGGAGTACACGTCACCCGCTGCAGGTATGCAGGGTCCCGCTGCTACCAGTGCAGGCATGTCTGCCTGCTGCCGCTCTGTTTTTCCCACCACAGCGAGCTGAGAGCTGCCGCCAGCAGAGAGGCTCCACGTGGCTCCTCATGCTCTGCAAGGTGCCGGGCAGGACTGGGCACTGCTGCCTGCCTGCACGATACTGTCTCTTCACCACCAATGCTGCCCGGAGCTCTCCCTATGCAGCCACCAGGAAGAGGGGTTTGCCACCAGCACGAGTGGTCACAGTATGTCCCCATGTCCCGCTGCAGCGGAACATGCAGCCCCCTTCACCCGGTGCCATTGGCGCATCATGGAAGCGCTGGTTCTGTTCACTGTGTTGCTCTGTCGCTGCTGCCCGGCCCCTGCCCGGGACATGGAAAGCGAAAGCAAAAGAGAAGCTCCAAAGAGGCTGACACTGTGATCTAGCCTTTTTCCTTCATGTTTCTAAAAACCTGGTTTTACAAATAAGCAAACAAGCAAACAATCCAAACATTTCCCATCCCCCCAACAAACCCATTTCAAACCCATAACACTAACATAATTGATCATGAAGAAAAAAAAAAGAATGAGAAAATAGAGAAGAAACAGAAAGAGTTAAAAGCATGTCTTTCAAGATGTCGTGAACAAAGTATCTCTGTTCTTCCAGACTACAGGAAATGGACAGAAAAAGGATTCCTCAGTTCTACAAGAAAACAATAAATTTCTAAAGCACTTGAAAGTGGAAAAGGAGAAAAAAAGGCTTGAAAATACTAACTAGATGTTTTTGTTGTTTGTTGGTTGTTCCCTCCACCCTCCTGCCAAATGAACCTAATGATACAAGCAAAGTGCTAGAAAATTCAGCATTTTCTGGAAGAAAGAACTGTTGCACATGGATGTAGATGCAGGGCTGATGGCATTTGCAACCACTAAAAATGCTTGCTGATGGAATATGCACAGCAGACTGCTCCTGAAAAGGGAAGTCATGTTTCTTTACATTCCCCTCTCAAATTGGACACTTTGAGCAGACTCTTCCCTTTCACAACATTCAATTGATCTCATCAGTAAGAAGCAAGTTGGATCAGTCTGAAGAGTTAAAGAGTATTATCAGTTTGGAAATGAGTTTTTCGGGGGGAAGGGTGGAAATGTTTTGATTATTAAGAGATAAAACCATTATTTTTAGAAACCTGAAGGAAAGCCGAAAACTCGGGAAACTGCAGAGGTTCCTCTCCGCTTTTGCTCTCCACGTCCTGGGTAGGGGCCGGGAAGCAGCGGTGGTGGACTGACACAGGGCCGTTCCCTCTCCTCATTTACCATAGCTGCGGCAGGGGACCAAGAAATCGGCATTGGTGGAGAAGAGGCGGCATGAGGTGGGTGGGCAGCAGTGCCCAGTCCTGCCCAGCACCGTGCAGAGCACACAGAGCCATATGGCACCTCTCTGCTGGCAGCGGTGATGGCTCCCAATTCACGGTGGTGGACAGAACAGAGCAATGGCGAGCAGTGTGGGCTCCCGCCACCCTCTCAGCCCTGTGTGGCAGGCTGCAATCAGCGCTGCTGCTCTCCAGCTATCTGGGGATGGCAGTGGTGCCTCCTCACTGGTCACTGCAGTGCGTGGCTGCACCCACTGCTCTCCCTGGCCTGCAGGCGGCTCCTGCGGTCCCGCTGGCCCAGGAGTCCCTCCCACGGGATCCCTGGGCGGCGGTGGGTGCCCTGTGCTGGCACTGTGCTGGTGTGACAGCAGCCACTCCGCCTCAGAGATCCCTCCTCGGGGTCCATGCAGGTGACGAGTGCACTGCAGGTGGTGCCAGTAGCCTTGCAGCTGGCAGCAGCTGCTGGGCTTCAGGCCCTGAACACATGGCATTTTGGTGCGATTCACCATCTTGCTCAGAGTGCCAAGGTCTTGGAGGAGGGAGGAGCCCAATGTCACCAGCCATTAGGGGGACAGCCTGGCCGGGAAGAAGACTATGAATTGATGTGGAACTTCCAGGACATAAAAGCCATGGACACGGAAGTCCTGGCTCTCTTTTGGCTTTCTCCTGAGCTGAGAGAGGCACGGATCCCCTCCTCCCTTGCTTCTCCTCACTTCCATCAGCATGGGAAGAAGCGCGGCACCATCGGAGCTCCAACTGTGGCACCTGGAGACAACCCAGCCAAACCGCAAGTGATATTTTTCCCCTTGGCTGTCCCTGGGGGCGGTGCTTTTTACCGTCTGTATCTTGCAGGGGCTCTGAGGGCCGGGAGTGTACCATTACCAGCCACCAAGGTGGCTTTCCCTTCCTTCCCCCTGCTTCTCAGCCGACTAGCCGGCTTTGAGAAGCAGTCTGGGTTTTTTGTTTATTTTATTGCGTAATATTGTTGAGTGTTATATTGTGTGCACTTTGGCTAGTGTCGAGGGATCCCATAAGGTCTTTAGTGCCCTAGAAAAATAAACCTGTGTTTCCTGTTGCATCTCTCTTCAGTTTTTCATCACTGTTGTGATGCCTTTAGTGGTAAAACCACCACAAAGAGAAAACAGGGTGGAGGGGGTTTACAGGCTTATTTTGTGTCAGCAAATGACAGAGCTGATCTTGCTCACGGTGTGGTTGCCAAATTACTAACACAGATGATTGGAAAGCTGGGACAGAAGCATGTGGCTGATGACATAGGCCATGGCTTTAAAAAGGCACACAGCTGGACTGGCATAAGGACACTATGAAGTGCTACTTGAATTTTTCTGAACTAAACAGTTCCTGTGAATGAGTCATCACAGGTACCATCCCTAGAGAATATATCAACATGGTTAAGGCCAGGGGTACAACGCTGAAACTAGATCCTCTTTGTACTGGCTGCACCCAACTACATTTGTGACAAATACTTGAAATAAGTTCAAAGGGTTGGAAAACATTATCAAGCATATTTGTGGAGATAAGTGGGCTCAGATGTAATGTGCAGTAGAGAGGGCACAGTTAGGACTCAAAGGGCAAGATCAAAAAGAAAAAAAAAAACAAAACAGGGAAATGGAGGAGAATGTGGCTGAATAACAATTTTGGAAAAAGTGCCTATGGCTGAGAGCAAATGAAAAAAGAATGCAGAAACAAAGCTTATGTGTAAGGGAAGGAACTCTGAAGGGGGAAAGAGAAGGAGACTGCGGGAGTGTGTGAAGATCAGTCTGGACCCAAATAATGCAACCTGAGATGGGAGAAAGACAGTGGGACCTGATACGTGGAGGCTAGGTTTGGGAATGAAGGGAGACAAAGGCTGCAGCAAGATCTCAGTGGAAAGAGGAGGATGGTGGCTGACACTGAAGAAACCAAGTCAGCAGAGGAGGTGGAAAGGGAAAAAGGAATGCACACCTACTCATCCTCAAACATTACAATGTCACTCAGAAATCCAGAGCCTCCTATTTTAGTTTCAGTAAACTGATGGAAACGACTGAGTTGCTCATTTTCATTTCAGTAGAATATCCAATGGAGAAGTGCAACCCCTACTGCCCTCCATTACTCAAAGACGACATGGAGAGAGAATGGAGTAGACCTGAGACAGGAGGTAACACCAGGTCTTGGTGACATCAGAACTTCCAACAACTAGATGAGCATTTTGTTCTCCTGAATTTTGCATTTTCCTAAAATTATAATATATCTCCAGGGTGTACATAGAAATCACTAAGGAATAAACTTAAAAGTAGCAACAGGATTATGATCTGGTGAAATTGACTGGGAGTTAATAGGATAAATTAATAAAGAAAATTATATATTATGCTTCTATTTCTGATTACATTAAAAACAACTGACCATCAATGGTAAGACAATATGACAGAGACTGCTAATCATGCCTTCTACCTACCTGTAAGGACAGATAATGAGTTTCACAGTGACTTTTTTTTTTTTTTTTTTGTATATAGACTAAACTTCAATTAATTAGACTTTATTTTTAAATACAAAAGTTTTTCTCCCATGTATTGATATAATACTGTATTGGGTCTGTCTGACATGGAGCTCATTTCCCATACAGCAGCTCTCACAGTGCTGTGCTGTGCATTGGTGGCTGGAGTGGTGCTGATAATACGCCAGTGTTTTGGCTACTGCTGAGCACAGTACTGGGACTGTAGTGTCCCTTCCTCAGCTGACGGCAGGATTTTGGGAGGGGACACAAGTGGGACAGCTGACCCAAACTTACCAAAGGAATATTCCATATCATATGACATCAGCTCAGACATAAAGCTGGGGAGAAGCAGGAAGAGGGGCGGGCATCCACAGTCTCCCATGGTGGCTTACCAAGGGAGCCACTACACGCGTTGAAGCCCTACTTCTTTGGATGTGGCCAGTCATTGCCGTGGATGGGAAGTAGAGATTAGTGTTTTGCTTTTGTGCGGGCTTTGTTTGCTTTCATTTTTTCTTTTAGTAAACTGCCTTATCTCAACCCACCGTTTGCCATCGTATTCTTTTCTCCTGCCTGACATTTGGGGGGAAAAAGGGGGTTAAAGCAACTGTGGGCACCTGGTGGCCAGCCAAGGTTAACCCATTACAAATACGCATTATTGATTAATAGGACCCTGCATTATGATAAAAATACATATAACTAAAGATTACAAAATCAGCAAGCAGAAAAAAAAAAATCACATTTCCTTGTATAAATACAGCCAAATTTCCTCTCATTGTCAGATGAAATCAAATTCCACAGCCAGACAGATAAAAATACATTTAACAAGTTACACTCATCAATAGGAAGCTTTCTCATTTATTTTACATACTCTCTGAAATATCTTCAAGCAAACTGTGACTGCCAAAGTAATAAACCAAGGGATCTGGAACACTCTGTACACATAATGTTTTTAGTTACACAAACTAACAGCAAACCAAATGGGTTTATTGGTCTCCTCTGTACATATTAAGGGGGGAAATATGCTGTACCCCATACACTTACTCTCCATGAAATTGTAAATGAGAGTTGCAATTATCAAGTAATGCAATGTGCAAAACCAGGCTCATTCATATATGCATGCACATACATACCCAAACACATTCAGAAAGTAGACCTTAAACAGAAGATTGTGGTTTTAGCATAAGATTTGGATGCAATAGAATGTTTAAGTCGGACATCTTAATTTTTTGGAAACCAATTTTTTTCTTTTTACTCGTTTAAAAGATTAGTTGTGATCATACTGTAGCAATAATAAGCCCTGTTCCTGATTAGCTGTTTGCAGGAGTTAATATAGGAAACACTGAAGAAGACCAAGAAAATAGTAAAAGATATTTACAATTGCTTGGGAGTTTTTTTTAACTCCAAAATCCATGAGATTGAGACATACTTTGGAGTTCATACTAGTATATGCTCTGTGTTGATTCTCTTTTATGGCAGAAAATTTTACCATAACAACCTGTGGTTTAAAAAATGCACGGAAGCCTAGTGACACTAAAAATATGTTCAGAGATTTTCTGAAGGCTTCTTTTCCTCTGAATTTGAGCCTTGATTAAAAACGATCAGGTTCATGCAATGTTTATTCATATCCATTTGTTAAGCAGTCAATTCTTAATTTGTGTGTATGTATTCTTAAAGATTGTTATGAGGAAAAATACTTTTCTGTAACTGCCTCTTGCTACAAAATACCTGCTGTGGAAGTTATGTTCACCTCTAAGCTTCAGGGCAACTGGCTTCAGTCTCTCCTTTCTGCAGGTGGCTTCAGCCAAATGACCTTGTCATCTCAACTACAACATCTCTGAAGTGTTTTTTTTTCTTGTAATTATCTCAATAATGGGATTCGCTACCTGTAACAGATAAGTTTTTTGTAAATAATCAACCCAGGAGTGTGCCTGCACAGCCCTGATCTTTTCAGCTGCTCAGAGGTAAACACAGATGGGAAGAAAGAACAGGTTGTTGTAATAATTAGCCTTGAAAATTTTGAGCATGGAAAATGCACCAGCTGCATGTACTGAAAGTACAAACCTAGTGGTTTCAGAGAAAGTTCAGCTTCTCCTAGTTCTTCTGAAAATTGTGTTAAGTATCAATTTATATCTCTAAAAATCTGGCTGCTCAGTAACTACTCCCTGAAGGCTTTCAGAGAGATATATATGCACATGAAATCAACTTTTAAAATCTAGACTGATTTGCTTTTGAGAATTTTACTCTGATCCCAAGTTTTACACCCCAGAAGTTCCATAATCTGGTCCCAATGCCGACTATGCCTAGTTCATACATATTTTTTCTTTCTGCATGCTATACACAGCATTGAAATTGTACGCATATACACATATCAAATTGTAAAAATAGAATTAGCATTTTCAAAAATTATTTTAATTTATAAGTTTAAATGCTAAGGGATCTTTAATTCAAAGTAACTGATTACCTTCTAGAATGTAACTACATGCTACCTTGTATTTGGCTTTTTAGAGTTAAGCACTGCCATAAGTTTTACATCTATAGTGCACTGAAGTATTATATATACATGTATATAAAATAACCATGAGATTTACGGGTATTCTTTATCAAACTATACAATGAAGTGTGTCAAAGGTGCAAAAATTAAATGCTTTATGTCTTGGAATAATTACAAATATATGTGAAACTATATACTGAATTTGGATTTAAACTGGAATCAAAAGAACTCTTCATTAATATCACAGTATAAACTTATCAGGTTCAGTCTTTGTTCCCTGATAGCCTCTGTAAACTTTTGTTTAGACACTGGAGTCCTTTCCAGGATGCACAACCCTATAATGGCTGCTGCTCAAATGTACCCAGTTTAGTGTAGCCCAACATTTACAGAGCATGACAAATCAGTGAGCAGCTTGGAAACTCTTTTTCGTATCCTTTTTCTGACAAGAACTGTTCTTCATAAAACTTCAACTTTGATTCCCCAAATAGATATGCCTTTGGCAATCGACAGGTCAGACAATCTTTAACCTATCTGATATATGCCACAGTGATATGCATAGGTCTAGATCCTTAATCAAAATTTTGTGCCGTATTCAAGTCAAATACAGAAGATCATAATAAAGATATATAAAAATGAATGAGTTAAGGAACACTAAGAGGCAAGAGATCTTGAAAATGTCATTCTTCCTAGATTTGTAACCTAACCACAGCCAGTGAACATAAAAGTTGAGATGTATTTTTTTTTTCAAAACATCATGTGGTATGTAGAAGATGGTCGTTGCTGTAAGATCTCAAATTAAGAATTTAGTCACACTGCAAAGAAAATATTTTTATATCAGGAATTTTCAAAACACTTTATAAAAAAAGCATAGATATATATAAATTAATGCTCACAAAGTTTAATTATTAGATATCAGAAAACAGCTACTGTATGATACTACATCTGTGGAGATCCTCAGTTTGCCTCTGAAGTGTTTGATACTGGCTTTATTAAAGACAAGGAAGCTGGAGTAGCTGGAAGTTGTCTGAGTCAGCATGGCAACTTCTATTTTCCTATTGAATGAAATGTTGTGACCCAGCAACTAAGAAAAGACATGCACTGCAATATAAGAAGCAAGTAAAATCTTATTATAGCTTAAGACAGTTTTTCACTAAAATACACAGAAGTTTCTGAAATCAATGTATAAGAACTGTCACTGGTGCATTTACATGATAGCTAAAACAGTCATCCACTGGCTAAATGGAAGCAATTTAATGCTTAGATTTCCTCCTGCAAACAAATTCATTGGTTTTTTTTCCTTATCAGATCCTCCTAAGTATTTAGTTTTTAGTTCATAACATCTTTTTCTTAGTCACTTGTAGTCTGAAAAAACACTAATCATATTATTTACTTTATAAACAACTTTTCCCCCTCTTAAACTTCATGGTATTGATTTTTACAATGCAAATGACACTAGATGGTTTTTGTTCTTTCAGATTTAAAAAGTTTCCTCCTCCCTGACCCTTACAGAATGGCTTGAGATACAAAATAACTCCTCTTACTTATTAATTTCCTTTGGAAAAAAAAAATCGTACATTTTATGTCCTCTACTTCATCCTAACCCAACTGAAAATATGTTGCTCACTAAGAGATTACGAAGAACAAATACATCCACCATACAAAACCAGATGATGCTACACAATGTCCAGAAATGTGGGCAGAAGCAGCAGAAAAGGCAGGCTGGAGCACTGTCAGTGCTCTAGTTTTGACAAGACATCACGAGCTGCCTGGAGCAGTGAATGTGAATGTCACTGGGGCTCATGGAAAGGATGATTTACTGGTCTATTAGGAGACTGTGGAGCTGAAAGCATAATGCACTCCTCACATCCCACAGTTTTTTAATACAATTTGATGAGGCCCTCAACGATTAAAGTTATCCTTTTTTCCATCTGGCTGTTTGGGCACTTTTTAGAAAACCTTTTTACAGTTATGATAAGGAGGCACTGAACTCACTGTAAGCAGACACACAACTAGATTTTAAAAAAACTACTAAAATGTGAATGTGCAAGGGAAGCCTCCCTAAAGCTCTCAGTTGACTATCAGGAGGGGAACCACCTGTTGGAGTACGTGGGAAAAGCAAGAAATTTTCACCTCTTTTGAAAGTCCATGAGGTCTAAGTGGATCCTTCACACATGATGAAACGTGCCACTGACCTCTCTCTCAGGAGCATTAATCTGTTTACAAAACACAGTGATCACTCATGGATTATCAACTATAATTACTTTTTGACAGCACAGGAAAAGGAGTCTGTTAAGTTAAGAAAGAGACCGTAAATAATCAAAATATGTTTCTGCTTCTCAAGATGAACTCTCTTGCACTCAGTCCCCATGGCAATATATACCATTTTCTCTACATTCCATATGTTATGCAAAACAACTTGAAAGAGTATGCCAGAAATCAGTATTGCCCCTGATTTTTCTTTAATAACAATATCATTTAGTAACAGGCTTTAAAATGCAGATGGCTAAGTTTACTGCATTGTGTCTGACTGTTGAAGCATCTTAGATGAATTCGTTTGCCAACCCATCAGAAGAGAAAATAAATGATGCCCAAGCATCACACATTTACAGTAGGAGCAGAGAGGAACACTGAATACTCGGAAGTCAGATAAATTATAACCTGCACATAAAAAGTGAAGTTTAATCCGTGCTATGCAACTAGAAAAGGGGTGATGAGTATAATGGATGCCATCTGCTTAACATGAACAGCAATAAAGGACTAAAAAATAAAGAAATCTTCAGCACATAACAAATAAGCTGCTACTAATATGGAATGTTTAAGTCGAATAAATTACAAAAAGCAGTAAAATATTTTCCAATCTGACTACAAGATCACCTGACTTTAATCAAAAAGTTACTTTGTAGGTTATAAATGAGGTTTGAGATTTTCACTTATTCAATTTTTGACTGGGAGGCTCTTTATTTTTAAAACCCAGTAAAATTCAAATGACTGCACATTTCAAGCTGATGCAAATTGATAAACCTGAAAGAAAATCTTCAAAAGAAAGAATGTATGTGAGTATAGAATTGTTAATGTTACTCTAATGGTACTATAATGCAGATATTACAAGCTAAGCTTTCATTTCGTGATGATATAAAGTAAAATAAAACAAGGTTGAACATTGATGCTGGAAGAAATACAGATTTGTTACTAGGAAGGTGGCAGTATTTCAGATACTTTTTATTATGTTTTTGTTTGGTTTATGAGTGCTTTATTTACTCATAGAGTCACTGCTTACTACAGAACACCCAGTTGAGTGGTACCACTTTCATTCACCACTTGACCTTAGCTCTCACTTCCAATTTCCTCCTACATCTGCAAGGACAGAATGGCAGAAAAAAACAGAAGAAAGTAAAAAGTCATAAGACAGTTGATAAAGCCCACAAGATGGGTTGATATAAAACTAATTTCAGCAACTACAATGTTTCCATAACACACATTATAGAAACTGTTCTTCAATCGGGTCTTCTGCTTCAGAATTTGAAACTAAAGCATTTTAACGTTTAATATTAATCAGAAACTTGTAAGATCTTGAACTACAATAATACAGTGCAAGTATTTACACTGAAGAACTGAAAGGCTCAGTGCAAAAGTAACGTGGGTTTTTCATGCCTGTGTTTTCAAAGACAACCAGTCAGTGTGCATCTACATACATCAGGCACCCAGGCAATATTTGAAAGAGAAAATTTTGTTTCCCAAATATATTCACATCACAGAATACTGGTCAAAGCCATAAAGAGTCCAGACAAAAATATTTAGAGGTATGAAAACTCTGCCAAAAAGCCTGAATTTAACAGCTCTATACAACCTGATTAGAAACATCTCAAACAAATATACAAGGGAATGTATTTATAAAAGTTTGTTATATATTCTTAAAAAAACCCCAAACAAACCTGTATATCATTCCCTGCCCAGCTGATAAAGTTTAGAACATATTTCCTCTTTTATTTTTTTAAAGCTAATGTTCTATTTTTCAGTAGCATTATACTTTATCTCAGCTAATATAGGAGTTAGTTGAGTTCGTACTTAATATAATGAATAAAATATCCTGTCCTTTAGAAAACATCCACAGTGTCCCTAAGCAATGGGTAGATTTGGAAGAGCTTAAAACCTGTTACCTAAAACTAATGGAAGATTTTCTGCAGTGTTACAATGTGGTGTATCTATTCAGTATTCAAATGTAATAGCTCAGGAGGTACCTGTTTAGCAGTAAATACAATTCCACATTATTTCTGTTGCCTTTCGTTATAGCAACATTATCTTAAGAGTTTTTTGCAACTGCTGGACAAGTCATTGCTTAGAAAAGATCAAGAAGTAGATGGGAACTCTCTTGTTTGTTCATAGTTTATTTTGATCGAGGGTTGTGCAACCAGAGTAGAACCTGACTAGTGATAAAGCTCGGTTTTCCCGTTCAAAAGCAGTTGATATGTTCCCATTTTCAATGATCTTTAAGGTTCCTGCTCTATTTCGGTACAATTAAGTTTCTGAGGAATGGTCTACTTCTTCAAATAAACCAGTGTCAATTCAAAATAAAGCTGCCTTGGAGAGCAGTGTAATTTCAGACTACATAAACTGTTTTTCTACCCTTTCTTTGGTTCAGTCAGCATGATGTGGGAGGCTGGTAAGCAGAGAGAAATCCAAAGGAAAATCTTCAAACAAGTAAGAAAGAAAAAAGCAAGAAAAGGAAATCAGCTGTTATACAGGAAGCTCATGAATCCATTGACGTTACTGAAGCTTCACCCATCTAAGAGATATTCCTTCACCTGGAGTGACTTAAACCCTTTGTCTCCTAGATAGAAGAATCCAAAACAAAATAAGGAACTTTCAAGAGATGTGCCCAGGCAGGGTGACACAGTTGTGTTTTTATACTAGTTAAAAGGAGTCTAAACAACACTTATGTAATGAAACTCAGAGAGTCTGCCAAAGACAATGGAATTTGGATGTGCAGGTGTGTGTAGCAGAGTTAAGAGATTTAAACCTCAAGGCAGAGAAAGGCAGAAATGGCAGAAGTGCTGTGAGAATCCCCAAACAGTGGATGCTGTTCGGGAACTGCTGCACTTGCTGGGCTACAATAATTGGGGAAAGGACCACTGTAAAGGAAAAGCTCACATTCCTGTGGCAGGCATCTACAGATACTCTGCAGCAAGTTTCCGTTGTGTGAAATGATAAAAAGAAAATGCAGACTGAATGTCATTTGCTAAACTTTGTCTCAAGTCACATAATACTTTAAGAAAAAAATACTTGCCTATTTTAGTGAGGTAGCAATCAATCTAAGTGAATCAAAGTGTTCAGCAGTCAACAGACACAGATGGTTTCCTATTCACATGTTTTTATTCATGAATTCAATTTTGGATTCAAACCCCAGTATAATTATTGGGAAGAAACATTCAAACTTTATTCTACTAAACTGTCAGTTGTAACATTGTAATGTATTATGAATTTCTTACCAGAAAGAAGTGAATATATTCATAACAAAGTGAAATTATCAGGGACAAATATGCAGAAGTATAGAATTGGAGTAATCTCATATACTTAGGAGGAAGTATTTATGCTAAGTGAAGACCTGAATCTAAATGATTAAGAGACTCAATTTCATGATCTAGGTGCACGCGCACTGCCTTTCTCTGTGTCATTCTAAAAGAAAATCTCTTGAATGCTGCATCACATACTTTTAAAAGGTTCTTTTCATTCATATTTCATTTTCATGCCTCATAAAAGTACTGGAATTAAACTTCTATCAAGATGAATAAATACAACTGAGGGACACGTCATCGATTATTCAGTCACAAGCTTGGAATAAGTCAGAATGTATTCTGATAGAGTCAAATCCAGGTTCCTTCCTTTTTATTATTACTTTTAAATATAATTAATGCTCAATTCAAGAGCAATTCAGGATGAACTGATACTGCAGAAGGTGATGATTATTCAATAAATGACAGTGTAGAATCAGGGCTAAATCATTAGCTGGAATTGGCACTTACTAGTCAACACCATATTACGAAAGACATGTTGAGGATCATGAACATTATTTTTCAGCTAAGTATTAACAGAGAAGAAAATAAAGCAAAAAAATTGAGAAAATAAAAGTAATAAAATAAAGTACACTAATTAGGCTAGGGTTGTACTGCCCAGTGGATCCAGTTTCATAACCCAACATAGATATCTTATCCTACTCTAACAAGTACAAATAGATCACATGAAGGCTGTCTATTTTATTCTTAAGGCCAAATTAATTTAATTTCCGTATCCTGATAATCAGAGTAACGGAAAATATCATTTCAAATAGGGACCTTTCAGCTTAATTCATTTTCACTTCTAAGTTTGCACTTTATTAATTACAGTTTACACAGCTCAGCATCTTAAAATGACTGAAATGCTTCAGTCAACTGGGTTCAGATATTTTATGTCCTTGTAACAGTTGATAACACTAAAAAGGTTGTTTAGTTTGTCACTGAAGTATATCTTGAACTTTCTTTTTTTAACAAGGCTGCAAAGAGTTCTGACTAAATATCTAAATTGAGTCTTGCTTTCTGTTTATAAATGTAAAAATACAAATGGCAAGTTACAATTGCACATCAGTGTGAAAACTAGGCTGTCATTATTTTTGTCATTCAAGTTATTTAGTCAATGACAACTTGAGGGGTTTATTTTCTGCATCTTGAAAAATAACATCTTGAAGTTTTGAATTATTGCTTTGTAGGCTGTAAAAACAACAACAAAAAAAGCTATTTTGACATTTAATGAATCAGGGATGAAAAACACCAATGAGTCTTTGGAATATTTATTGCAAATAACAATGTAGGATTTTGTTATTATTCATTATTATTTTAGAAAGCCACATTGTAGTGGCTCATAATGATAAAGATATAGAATTTCCATTCTTACAGAGCTTTTTGACCAGCACAGGGCAAACAACTACAATGCTTCATGTTTAGATTTCTGTCTTAGGGACTAGAAAGATGTTACCCAATTAGAATCAATAAATATCTTCCTGTTCTGACACATTGTAATGCATAATGGAAACACTATTCCATTATTTTTATTTAAATGGAAAAAGTTTGAGTTTTATCTTTATATGTCCAGAAATTTAGTTGCTTACTAATCTTATAATACTACCGCAAAGTAAGTAATAGAATATGAATAGATACAGAAAGAATTTAATTGAGAGAGGTGAAAGCACAGGGAAATTGACTGTTTAGTGCTGTATGGCAACAGAAAAACTGACAGCAAATCAAGTTGAAGGGCACTGTCTGTGGTTGTATGAAGCAGGAACAAGCTAGCAGCATCTTAAAAAGAAGAGAAAAAAGCTGCCTATCTATAGAAAAGAAGTGATAAACTTGTTCTGATGAAAAGTGTAGTAAAGATGCCAAAAATAAAGGTAATGAAAACTAAATGGCAAGACCTATATAGCCAAATTTGTCATCTGTGTGGGTGAAGGCTCTGAATTAATAAAGCCTGGAATAGCCTATGGAAGAGAAGAAGGGAATACTATGCTGGGAAGAGAAGACTCATCTTTGGAAGGAATCGTACAACATAAAAGGAACTGAACAGAGTAAAGATGTAAATAAGAATCTGAAAAGGAAGCAAGTGAAACAAGGACTGATTTTGTGGTGAGAACTCGACAAGATCAATAACTACTGCACTGTAACCTTTATTCCCTCTCCCTTTGTTTTTTTGGGTTGTTTGTTTGTTTTTAATACAAAGTAGGTGCAATTAATGGGCCTTAGAATCACTCCTCAATAATGGATCATTATGGAAAATTTCTTTAACTAGCAATATTCTCTAACTGAAAGCATGCAAGTGAGCTTAGTGTCAGGTTGCTTTCCTGCTGTAGTTGCAAGAGGATGCTAAATAACTGCACCAGATAAAAAAGAAAATCTGTAGTAGCAGTCTATAGCATCTGCAGGTGCCCTTTTGCTGTCTACTGAATTAAAAATTGTGTCATCTTTCCATGCTCAACATTTAAAGGTGAACACAGAAGGCCAGTGAAATGATTGCCAAGGAAAGAATGAAAACCATTTTTACATAATAAGTTTTTAAAAATTAATTAATTTCATTGCAGCATTTATATACTTATGGCTAGTGAACCATCTAAAGTACCTTCACATCTAGTAAGTTTTAAAGCAGTTGTCATTGCTGTTAGGAAATTGCATCTAATAGCAAAAAAATAGCTATTTTTAATGACACAGATTTCCTCATTCTCTAGAAAAATATTTTTGCAATTATTTGTTCTCTTTATGCTTATTCCTTGCAAGAACTTGTTCATTGTGATCATTTGTAAATTTAAAATGTGCTACAGCAGCTTAGTGTGGTATACACACACTGTAAGAAAGTATATGTATTTAGCATAAAAAAGAAGTAACCTGCATTCACTTAAGATGGGTGCTTGGTGTACAGCAGGAAGTGAGAAATTAATTCAGATTTTTTGTAAAAATATATAATCATAAATTTGTATTTTTAAAATATTTTATTTTTATACACTTACATAAATTAAATAGACAAATTTGGATTTAAAATATAATTTGTCACTCCTTAAAAATAGCTCTCTGGTATCAGGCTTCTCTATTGTTAGTTGATTTTTCAAGAGTGCTAAACATTTAATAGTCCCCACTAACAGTGATGTGAGGAGACTGGTCCTTGACATTATAGAAAAAAAAAAGACTGTGTAAACTGCCTTTGTGGTAGAAGTACAGGAATGTCTCTCTTTGGGGAAACACTGAACTTTAAGAGCCATTTGTATCAAATTTTGCAATTTGTCCAGTGTCACTGAGGAGAAGTGTGCTGAATTCACACTGTCTTGGCTACATTTAAAACTTCAATTGATTTCAATTCAATGATATACTAGTTGTCCTTTGGCCATTTTTGTTAGAATCCTTCTGAGGAGTGGAGGGTTTGACACTCAGTGAGAGCAGCAGCCAATCTTAAGTTGAGAATCTGCGTTGCCAGTCACACTATTACATTTCTGAGTGATGAAGAAAATGTACTTTCTCTGAGTGATGCACAATCGAATTTAGCTAAACGGTGCTTGAACTCCTGATCATCTCCTTCCATTCCAAAGGCCCTTTGCTGGGGGCACACAGACCTCCCTGATGAAAGCCTGCACTGGACTTCAGGCATGGGAAGTTGGATGGTGACAGGAGGCACAGCCAGACCCTTTTGGCTTCCTACTTGGCTGCGAGCCTCTTCACCTCTACCTTCAGAAAAGAAGGCTGCTAGTCATTTTTAATATCTGATGGTCACTTCTTTTGGAGTTACACCTATCAACAGTGATAATATGTTTTGTTCTTGGGGATATCCTCTTAACACAAAATTTAGAT
Source organism: Serilophus lunatus (assembly GCA_013399895.1). NCBI lineage: Eukaryota > Metazoa > Chordata > Aves > Passeriformes > Eurylaimidae > Serilophus > Serilophus lunatus. Next base: position 325,320 of record VXBA01002744.1, read on the forward strand.
CCTAGGATTGTTAAAACTGAGAGCCTGGTTGGTGTTCGAGCGTCCACAACAATCAGCAATTTTTCCAAGGCAACTTCTGGGAGTTGGGTAAAACAAAAAAATTAGGCAAGAAACTTAGATCTTCCCTAATGGCCTTAAACAGGTGATAATGGAAAGCTGTCAAGGCACTGAGTGCGACTGGCTTTGACCATCCTGTCCATATAAGCTGAGGGATGTTTTTCAAAGAGTTTACTAAGTCATCAGCTTGCTCATCATATTTTGATTACTGAGAGTAATAGGCACAATTTTTTTTTTTTTTTTGCACTTGGAAGACAGCATAGGATCCTGAATCTAAATGAAATCTTCACATGCAGACAGTTCCTCTGCTCAAGGTGTATGACAGCAACCACTATTCTTGAAAACCAAGGTATTCAAAAGCCATTTAGTGATAGCACGAGCTCATAAGATAACAATCTCTTTATGAGATGGAAGTCAAATTGAGTGCATCAAAGCTACTACTCAAAAAGCAGGAAAAGCTAAATTCTGAAAAATTACTTGGCCAATACGATGACAGATTGTTCTGCTTATTCTGCTTGTGAACATAAAGATATTTTAATAATCCAAGATCATCCAGTTCCTTCAGGAACTACATTTCAAATTATGACTCCCATTTATTTCATAACAGTAATGCACCAATGATTTATAATTTCCATAGTAAACTCCTCTCAGGGCTGAAATTCAGCATAAGAGAAAAAAGACATAATTTATTTTTTCCTTTATTTTGAATATTATTGCTTTTAGCTATATATGCATATTTAAAATTTCATATACATGTTCCAACAAAACACTGACATAATATTTAAAAGATGAACTTTTACAGGAAATTAGATCATAATGTTATTTATTTCCGCCCCAATGTTCAGTTAACCAAAAAAAATGTGGAACAGCTGGTCTCCCACACTCTCTTACTTGTACAGCTGCTGTAAATGAATCAGCCCTGTTAGGTGAAGGAGGGGTTTCTCAGGGATGTAAGCACTATTGGAGTTGCAGGGACAGGAATAACTACTTTCTTTTCTCCTCCATACCTGCAGTCTTCCTCACAGGACTCCCACATTTCCTCAGCTTGAGCCTCTGGTGACTTTGGTGCAGCAGCAAATAAAGAAGGATGGGTGAGGGGCAGGACCTTCTGGATCAGTGGGAAGGACTAGTGCTGAGGAGGAGGAAGAATCACAGGAAGACAAAGTGGAGAAGCAGCTGAGAACAGGTCTTTCTACTGATGCATGGAGGTACTGTGATGTAGACCAGGAGCTTCCTCTTCTGTATCATGGAACTTTCTCTGCAGAGAGCAGGGAAGCGTTTTTTGGGGTAGGGAAAGAGCCAAGACATGTCTCCTCAGCCACAGCCAGATCAAGTGAGCTGCAGCTACCGATGGGATGCTCTTCCAACTATCTGCCCTCTCTTGAGCAGGCAGAACATTGTTTCACCTTGAGTTCTCAAGAAGCAGAAGACCCAGGCTTTCCTCAGGGCTGAGGGAACCTTTATGTATTATATTGACCCAAGAGAAAACACAGTGAAAGACCAGTAAAGTATTTATACATGTGGTCATGCTGACAAGCTGTCAAAAGGACATGGCTGATAGCAAGCTTTTATAATATGCCTTTCCTGAGTGGCCCACTTGTGATTCACTAAACACTGCAAATGATCTGCATTACCACTCTGTTACCACCCATTCCTGGTGACTTCTCAGGCATTGAAGCGTACTTAAAAATCTCTACCAGATAGATAACTTGAGGTTTTCTAAGCCTAAATAATTTTCATTTTACCTGCAATGAAAAAAGTGTTTCACCTGATGACAGCCAGTCTTAAACTGCTCTTAATGACAATAGGAAACAAGAGTGTTGCCCAAAAAACATCAGTCTCGACCAGTCATAAGAAAAGCGCTTCATAAGCACAGATAAGACTAAATTAATTGTATATTTTATTTTTGTATACTTCTTTTCTCAATAAAATAAAGTTTAATTTGTAACAGGTAGGATTTTTCTACTCGTAGTGAAAAACTCCAACTCCAAAGCTGAGGTGAGCTGTGCTGGCCGCTCCCCATGGACTGATGAGGGCCACTTGGTACTTGTGTGCTTAACTCAGATTAAATGTGTGACTGCACCAAGTGAGTGGAGGATGATCTTAGTGATCTGAAACTCAATGCAATGCAGGACAAGATATCTGTCACTCAAAAGAGTAAAAGAATTTTTGTAAAGCTAGCAAGCCTGTAAAACAACAAACCTTTTCTTGGTGAGCACCACAGCTGGTTGCAATTGTCACCACGGGGATCTGTGACAATGTCTGAGTGCATGACAGACATCAGCTACAGATCTCCACATCTCAGGGCATTTCAGTATATTTTTCAAAATATTATTGGTAACATTGTCAGTCTTTTTTTTTAGCCCTAATATTTAAGAAGTAGGACAGAATTTGAAGTGATATTCATTCCCAGACAGCAATGGAATTTTGAGTGTTTTATCACACTTCACTGAATGGAAATATATTCCAATTATATTTACCTTTATTTCTGCCACATAAGCTCATGCACTGGAGAGATACTGTGGTGCTTTGAACCACTTCTATCATCTCAGGGCGTGCCATAAAGATGACAGAAAACTGAACAAAATTAGCAGCAGGGGTTTAAAATAGGGAAGAAGGGACTACCCACAATGGACCCCAAAATTACACAGAGAAACACTTGACACAGAGAAAACACAAAAGGGAAAAAAGGACAAAAACAAAAAGGGAACTGCTCTCTCAGCTAGATGGCTAGCTGAGAAAACAGGGGGAAGGGTAGGGAAGCCATCTCTCCCTCCCTCCCTGCTGGAATCACTCCCCAGCCCTTGAAGTTCTCTGAAAAACACAAAAAGAAGTGAAAAACACCCCCTCCCACCACCTCTCTGAAGTGGCTACTTGCTTTCATGAGAGAAATGTGTAGAGTCACGCCGCGGAGCCTGAGAGCGAGGAGGACAGGGAGCTGTGTGCTTGCCCTCCGGATCAGAAGCCGAAGACGAGAGGGGGGGCTGTTGTCCTCGGCTCTTTAAGCCCTCTAGTTCTCGCGTGGGTCTTGCTGTCTTCTTCTGGGCCATACTGTCTCTCCATTGGTCAGCGGGGCTGAGCCCCACCTTGCTTCCTGCGTTTTACTGACGAAAAACCATGCACTCAGGGCCCGAGTGCCATCTTTGTTTTCATAGCCGCGGCATTTCGGGGACACCCCAGCATGACTTCTGCCCCTCTGTGCAGCCATCACTAGCACAGTGCCGGGGCCAGACCCCTGCCGCTGTCCACAAGCAGCTGCTGCGCTCACGTTCCCAGCTGGGGCTGGCGCCAAGGCTGCCACGCCGGCTGTGTATCTCTGCTTGCAAGCTGAGAGCCGCTGGAACTGCACTCAATGTGCCGCCGTGACGCATGGCTGTGGGCACGCTGGGGCTTCCCCGTGGCCATGCCCCCAGGCCGCTGCCCACCCCAGGAGGCCACTACGCACCACGCAGGGAGGGACGGTCCTCATGGACAGGCGAGTGAGTTCTTCTTACTCTCTTCCCCCTCCAAAAAAAGCCTAAGGACTCCCTTGCAAGACCTGAAGCCCCCTTTGACCACCCCCAGCCATCCTAGCTCCCTCAAAACTGCCACAGATACTAAAGTAAGAGACCTCTTATAATGAGCAATATGAAAAAACAAAATGTATAGGGAGTGAGAAGAAAGGAACACAAGCTGAATTTCTGTCCTTGCATGAATACATCTTCTGTTAACAACTCCTAAGCTAATAAACAAAAATGAGTAAGAGATCTTGAAAGGCATAGTAGGTTTGGACAGAAAAGCCTGCACCGTTGTAAGACGCTAGTCTTTTTTTTTAATCCTTTTAACCGCATACAGACTTTCTGCCAATACTATGGTTCATTTATGTATTTTGACAAAATAACTGATTTCTTAAGTAAAGCCCTATGATGTATATATCACAGTGCTAGATAGCAATAACTTTAATATTTAAAGTTCTCATAAGGGAAAACAGTTTTATTTTTCTTCCTGCGGAAAATATTTGAAATGCCTAATATAAATTACAGTGACCCACATGCCCAAAAGCTGCCTGCCCAACTTTCCACCTTGCAATTTATCAGTAGATGATAACATGCCTAGAGTGCTCCTTCCTTCCTGTCACCATCTATTTGGCATAAAAATTGATACTTTGAGAGCACATAGTGTTTATTAGGATAAAAGCTGAATTCATAGTAAATTCCCTTGATTTTTGGATAACTCTCCTTGTAATTTATGGTTCAGTTACACATACATAGCATACCACACAGAGACTGAAAATGATTTTATCTTCAGTAATTTGAGGGATTGGACTCTTATTCACAACCTCAGTCCTATTAAATTAGTGGAATTTGAAAGTATTTGAATCGTGATTTTCCAAGCTGCTGAGAATTGCAAGCTAAGCACCCTGAAGGCCCTCACAACCTCTAAATCAATTATACTCCCCTGATACCCCCTCAGTATGTTCATACACAAAATCCTTGCCCAAAGACACCATAGTGTTGGAAAGCTACAACACAACCAGCAGTGACACAAAACGGGTTTTCACAGCAATGGGGATATTGTTAGTTTTTCACTTGTGGCTATGCAGCTGTGGCAGCACCTTTCAGGTCACTGCCTGGGTCTTCTAAAACTGATGGAATCAGTCAGCAACAGCCTCCTCCTGCTTAAATTATTGACTTGTGCTTTTGTATCTCCATTTTGCTGGGCATGCTAATACGAATCATTGTTGACTCTGCATCTCTTCCAGCTTTGAGCTGTTTAATGTGTGTTAGGTGGATTTGTAACAAGTAACATCATGTTTATTCCACGGGTAAGAAGACTACACTGAGAAGTAAAGCAGTCTGCAGACTCTAACAGCAGGAATATCTGCATGAGAGGTTGCTAGCAGTAGTAGTTTCTCTTGAGGGAAACTGTTTTCAGGAAGAGAAATTATATGCTGTCCATGTGGCTAGTTACTCTAAAGATCATCTAATGCTAGAGATACTATGGTAGCCATTGATAGCAATGGCAGGTTCTCCTGGATCATAAAATGGCAGCAGGACCTGGTACTTTGAATGTATATAAGAAGATGTCAAACTTCTGAAAACAGTCATAGAAACACACTCATTCCAATATGAGCCCCATCTTGTTTTGTTGATATAAATTTGCATGTGTTAAATGCCAGTGTAAGATTTTCAGCTGGAATTCATAAAGGTAGCCATAGAAAACTGACTTTTTACCTCATTGGTTGCATATTGAGAAGTTTCCTGACCACAGCAGAATCACATAGCAGCTCAAGAGATTTCCCTAGTAAAATTTATTGTATAAAGTTGCTACTCTTTTAAATTTTAAAAGTAGCCAAAAAAATAGTCCCTAAGTCAATAACTAAAAAAACCAATGGGAAACTGTCCCCCAAAAACAATCTAGTTAGAATGAGTCAAGTTCTTAATCATGCTATGTCAGTATTTTCCATTTCACGAACATCAAATCTAAAACTTTACTTAATGAAAAAATATTTATACAGGGAATGCTGACCCACTTGCTGAATATTATTGAACAAGTTTTTAGTGACAAAGTTTATATAAAATTAAAAAGTAGAGATGCATAGGGAAAAAAAAAAAAAAAGTGGTCTGTTATGTAGCTGATATATAATGATATATATACCATTATCCATCTCTTTGGGCCTTTTTACTGAAATAACACCGCCAGTGAGGGCTCTGCCAACTGCATTTGCAATTTTCTTTGTTTTAAATAGCAGGCAGTTTTAGATTCTACTTACATTACTCATATGATTTTCTCCAACTGAAAATCCTGTTACTATTTTTCACTGGAAGAGAAAATATTGTTAGATATGCAATCTGTTCCTTGCCTTCCAGATTTTGAATTTAAGGTTCTCTCATCAATCAGTTTGCTGTTTTATTTTAAGGAACAAACCATCACCTCAGCAATAGAGGAATGGAAGCACTGTGAGAAAAGTTATAGTTACTGCTACGCCAATGTGTGCGCTCATATTGAACATCATACAAACTTTACCTAAGAGGCTCTGCAGAGGGATTTAATAAACAGTAAATTACTCCATATAGTTCTTAAAAAACTGAGGTTTCTTAAAACACGTGGTAGTGATAGAGCTGTTGCAGTAAGCACAGGTTAACGCACAGGCTTGCAGAGCCTGGAGGGGTCCTGTGTCCATTAATATGCTACGGGAGACATGTCAAGTCCCATTCCAAAGGCAGTCATGAAGCCAGGACTTGAGAGTTGTAACTCCTTGAATAAAGAAACCTTCATATTTTCTAATCTCAGCTTTCGTAATAGAAGTTTTTCCGAGACATTTAGTTCCCATCCAGAAGGCAACAGAAACAGGAAGAAAATAAAACAGGATTTTGATTTACATGCACAAATACTTTGCAAGATACTCTCCATCTGTCTTTTTATCCCAGCAGGCTCCCAAATACACAAAGTGAATGAAAACCAGGAAATCCCAAATGCAGATATCTCACCTGTCTCTCCAGCACTCTCCTTGACCCCAGGAACAAAACAGGTCGCATTAACAGGACGGAGATAGCCTACACCAAACTCTTCTAAGCTATGTAGGATCTGAATGGTAGGGATCTATAAATTGGTAACCTTATGCAATTGCTGAGAAAGAATATTGTTTTGAAACCAGTATGTATCTAAGCAGGTCACCCAAACATTAAAAATTATAGCTAAGAAAAACTGTAGGGGCTTAAAATCCTCAGAAACAATCTAAATCAGATACAGAGCTAAACCCTCAGTGTTTATCACTGTTATTTCCTTACTTGAAGAAGAATCAATAGCTTAATTTTTTAATTGTTGTTTTTTTCTTTCTTTCTTTCCAAAGCTCGTGGACTGTCAAATAGTATCTCATGGCCTACAGATTCAGAAATTGTTGGAAGATTTGTCTGACTCAGAGAAGTGAAAAGGCAGGAAAGATTGATTTTGCATCTACACTTGAAAAAATGGCTGCTGATTTCTACCCCTGAGGGTTTTCTTACTTTAAATTAAAAATAGCTATGTGAATATAACAAAGAAGTTTGAAATGTTTAATGACTCCTAAACTACTATCTTTCTTCCTCTCATAGCTAAAACATAAAGCAGGGTTTTTTGGGGTAAAGTTTTAATACTCTAAGAGTTTCATCTAACAAATAAATAAACATTTGTCTAATATTGATGCCACTTTTGCAAATCTCACTAACAGAAAAGGGCATATTTCCTGAAAAAGTGCTTTTGTTAAATAAAAAAACCTCCTACTTTTTAAAATAAAATACTGAGCTCAAAAAAAATAAGTTTTGTACAACTTGTACAAGTTCCATTTGGTTTTGTATTTATAATTAAGATAACACAGATGGAGTATAAACATTACTTTTTCACTAAAAAAACTGCAACCTTCAGGAGAAAAAACCCAACAATCCATAGAATTTTAAAGCCACTTTATTACTCTTGGGAGAAGATAAGAAATAGTTCAGGTGCTTGATTTAAGACTGCAGGAGCTGAAAATTGACCTATTACAGCTGATGTGACTGTGCTTAGAAGCTACTAGGTGATCTAAAATGAGCAGCTGGTGCAGTTCAGTGCAACCTTGAGCTCTCCATTTCATTGAGAAAGAATCTATTTATTTTTTAAAACAAAAAAATAGTGTGAATGCTGGCATAAGCTGTTATCTCCCAAGTCCTATACACGGACCTGCAACTCCTCCAGCCTCTACCCCCATCAGCATAGCCTGTGTGCAGGACATGGCTGGGAGCAGGTGGTACAAAACTAGGCTGGAAATGAACTGCAAGATTCATTTGGCTGGCAGCACACTAACTATGAGTCACCAGAGTGACTTTGTTCATCTTAGTAATTTAGCAATTGTAGTGGTTTCATTTCTCTGTTTATTAAATCAAGGTGTAGCTCAGCTTGCAGCCAGAGAAATCTATGTAATTCCCAAAGTGATGAGAAATGTTGAAAGCGGGAGCTCTCCCTCATTCTTCTCACCTGATGCTGCTCATCTCAAAAACAGATTGAAAGAAAAAAGAAAACTAATATCTATCATAGTCTAAGAAAGGCTAAATTTGGAGTTTAGAAGAAATTTACCATTACATTTTAAAAAAATTATAATACAAAGTTGGCCATTGGACTAGGTTTAATCTAGAGAAATATTATCTAGCTCACTGGCTAAATTTAAGAGAATCAGAGTAATCTTTTAGGTAGACACTGAATTTTAGAGACCATCTTAATATGTCTAAACTACCTGGGATCACTGAATGTATTGATAAATGCAGTTTTATTAGTAAGTGTAAATGACAATTCTGTCTGTACACCTTTAATGTAAATAGCTTAATTCTAATGAGAAAATACATTTGCTCCAGTTTCTCACAGACACATTTAGATTACATCTGAGCTAAAGGCACAGCCTTGATTTTGGATTCCTTAAAGATGACTCATTAACTATGAAGCTGAACAAAATCTTGTCATAAACATATAGGACACTGATGGGGAAAAGATGTTTTTCATCAGCTGCACAATAGAATTACAAAGCAGAGTAGTTTATAAAGGAATAAACATATCGTATTTTGACAGTAATTTTAAAATATTACAACCTATTCCCCATTTCCCATTACATTGACTGAAATTGCCTTTTACAGAGACAAATTTAATGCCACTATTCTTACTGTCAGTGCAAAATACTTTAAAAAAGGCTGATTTTAGAAAAGTGCCTTCACCTGAGATTCTTAAAGTTAGTGTTAGAAAAATAAAGTTTGTTCTAACAAACATTCTCAAAATTGAATCCGTTATTTTGGTAAATGAGAAATCGCGGTGCTCTGGAAACAGGTATCTCAACTAATATTACCATTAATGAAGCTTATTCTGAATTAATCATTATACGTGTTGACTTTTGCATTCAATTCACTGGAATAATTACTCACGTTAACATATCAACAGGTCAGCAATCTGAGTATCTGAGGTCACTGAGTACCTCCTAAAAAGTGCTCCCCCTGCCCTTTCCTGCCATACATGATCTTCATGCAAAACTCTTCATCTTCTTATACTGCTAACTATAAAATAGTCCAGTAACCAAGAAGCAAAACTGATCAAATATCAAGTTCTAAGTGTATGGATACACTAAAAGCAAAATTTAAACCAGCAGCACCACGGTGAACTTGGTGAGCAGGGGCAGTCCCAAGGCAGCCCATCCTGAGCAGGTGGTGAGGCACAGTGCTGCTCTGCTGGGACCTGGTTTGGTTTGGCACAGCCCTTCTACTTCTACTGATTTTTATTAGTGTGTTTCAGGTATTGTTTTGTTGCATTATGCTTTGAAAGAAAATAGCCTGGTGCCTCAGACTCTGATGTGCTCTGAAATCCCTCTGAAAACTCACTTACTGAAGTAACTATAAATGAGCTTCATCTTAACAAGTAGCACACAGTAAATTATATTTTTACCTGATTATTAGTTTTCTGAATATTCTTACTGCATACAAATGCAGTCATTTGTTTTTCCAACGATACCTTTACAATAAACAGAAATATCCCTAGGAAGGTTATTTTGTTAAAATGTGTTTAGCTTTGATGATAACGACAGAAGAGAAACCCCCAGACATTTAAAAAACAACTAAAGGATTTGGCCAGTGCTAAGTGTTATTAGCTACTAATTTGCCTTTTGTCAATTTCCTTCTCTCAATTTGAGATGTTTATTCTCTACCAGATCATTAGGGAGAAAAAATAAAGGGTGTATTACGTGCTTTTCCTGAAACCAGTTTCAATTGCTTTCACTGGCTGTAAGCTTTGCTGTGTTTATACTCAGAAGTGTATTTTCTGAAATGTATAAAGCTCACTATGCACTGGGATCTAGAAAATAAATATGAAAGCTAATAAAATATAAAGTAGACATTCTCAGACGTCTACCATTATTATGTATCCCATTTTCCATTAATTATCATTTTAAGCAAATGGGGGTTTATCTAAAAAAAATATAATTATTTTGAAATTAATTTTCACAGAATACCCACAACCCTGTTACGGAAGTAGGACTTGAAAAAGACCAAAATACACTTAAAAGATTAAAATTTAAAAAAGAGAAGATATAGTCAGGTGGTTACAGCCAAAGATATACTTTAAACTGCTATTTTTGAAATATTCATATTAGAATATCTGTTAACTCTAAAAATAATGCTTATTGCAAGTTAAGTTTTATGGAAAGAAATATTAGTAGGGAAATAAAAGCTTGGTTTTTTGCCTTGTAGATAATCCTTCTCCTTTGGGAGCATGGCCACAGTGGGATAATTAGTCTGACATTTAAACATCAGTTCAAATCTTTTTAAATTGTTTATGCCCTTTAAGGAAAACAGCTGATTCCAAGCTTCAATATTTTTCATCACTTTAGGGAGTCACCAAAACAGGTCCAACTATACATAATACAAAAATCTAATAAAATTTAAGTACTAGCAGATCTTTTTCCTTTAACAAAGAAAGTCTTTATTGCTTCAACTCTATCTTCAACTAAATCTTGTAATGGCTGGCAGGGAACACTCTGTCAGAGAACATTCAGTGAGGGGTAGTTTAATAAAGCAACTTTAATTTAAATAAGTCTCTTCCATTTAAATTGTGCAATATACAGGCTTTTGGCACAAGTAATGGAATGCCAAGTGTAAAGGCAAAAATGCCAAAAATTGAAAAATATGTTGTTTCAGGAAAATATTGGAGGGAAATAAGTTACATATGGTATATATAGCTGGAGGGGTCGTGTAGTCTCTTCTTTAACATAAAGTCACAAAACACCAACTGCTTGTATCAGCTCCCCCATCCAGGGCAACAGACACCTGCCCCCATCCGGAGGGCTCCTATCTTGTCCTTACTGCAGCATTCCCTCCTCACAGCCAGTTCCACCAAGGGCAGAGCAGTGAGAAGACTCACACCATCACCCAGCTTCCCTGCATCACCCTTCTCCTGGGGGAAGCCTGTGGACAACAGGCCACAGCCCTGCTCCTTGGAGAGACTTGGAAAAGAAGAGGGAAAACACTGCAGTCCAGGAAGAAAAGAGAAATTACTTGTAATGATTCACAACTAACAGCAACGACCCTCCACCACATACCTCAACCTTTTCTATTCCCACCCGGCTCCATCACCTGTTAGGCACATGGACACCCCACAAAGCTGTCAAAACAGAATGGAGGTTACTTAATAAATGCAGTTTCTTCATTAGCCTCGTCCAGCTGCTCTGTGAAGGCCACAGGTACTTGCAGGTATTTCTGAAAGCCCTCTAGGACCTGTTGAGCATCTGGAAGGAAGGCAGGTGCTTTAACCTGACCTGCAACAGCTGGGCAGCAACTCATTTGGAGTCAGCACAGCTGTCACTACATTGGAGCCAAGTTCCTGGGTCTTGAGAGGCAACGTCCAATGTTATTTTTTTATGCTGGCATCTCAGAAGTCAGCTATGTGCTGTTCAAACTGTTTTACACCCAGATTTTGCATACACAGAAAGCAACAAGGCTTTCCACTGATGATATGCAAGATGATGTAATTAACAGGACTTTTTTAATCTCTGACTTCCATTATTTCCATATAGCGTGAGGCAAGATTACTGCTGTTGTAAGAGGTCCTGCATACTGTTACAGTTAAAACTTTTCTTAAAAGTGAATGTAATGTGAACTTAAAAAAAATAGTAAAAAAAAATGCTATATTGTAATGCTAGTCTCTTTTAATTCAGAATAATTGTGCAATGGGGAGGACTTACATATACTTCACTAGCTTTTATTCAATAACTTATTATTAACCTATTATATGGCTATCACCTTCATACAATGTGCCACAGCCGTCCTTCAGAGTCAGAATAAAAATTAATTAATTAATGCCAAGAAGTAACACCATCAATGTCATATGTACCAATGCCATAGGTAATGCCTTGGCACAGGACAAAAAAAAAATCAGAACCAATTTTTGAAAACTCAAACTTCCCCCATTCTCTGCCCACTTCTCCCTTGCAAATATCTCACAATGTGTCATTTGGCAGAAGAGTGGGATAGACATCTAGAGGAGCAAAATGCATCATCTAAATCACTGACTAAAATAGGTATAAGGGTCACAGTTAACAGGCACCCATATTGAGGAACTGGCATAAGAAAAACCTAATGCAGCCCTTGCACATCTTGGTGAGTGAGTCTTACTACTATGTCCTATCCTGACTTGATGATCACATTTTGAAAGGTGGCTGAAAAACTAGAAAGAGTATAGAAAAAAAGCCAGAAAAACCATCTGAAGTCTGGAGAAAATGTCCTATGGCCAATCTCTTAATGAGCTCAATATATTTATTTATCTATCACAAACAAGATTTAATAGTGACTTAATTACAAAATATGTGACTTTCAAAGGCAAGAAACAACAGATATTAAAAAGCTTTTTAATGTTTTGGAGGAAGTACACAAAAGAAAAAACAAAACTGAAAAACCTATTGCCAGAAAAAGCTGGATACATTCAACCCAGATTAAGGCAGTGTATTTTAACAGTATATTAACCACTAAGACAAAACAGAGAGAGTTTCTTATCCTCCAATATCTCCCAGTAGAGATTGGAGGCAATTCAAGGAGAACCATGCTAGCCAAACACAATGTAATCTTTAATTAAACATCCATAACTTGACTTTATATAGGGAAAACTATGCATCATATAATCTTCTGGGAAGCACCAGATCTGTGTCCACAGAGGGTGCCTTTAGCTATGGCTTTCCTGAGAAGATACAGCATCTGATGTTCTTCCTCCGTAAAGAGGAAAAAACCTCCTTCAAAAATTGATTCAAATTAAGAACAAGTATTAAAGTTTTCTGAATTGCTTTCACTTACCTTTCTTGGTTAATGTGACCCTTTGTAAATGTATCACTACAACAATGATGCTACAGTCCAGTTTGTCCTTAAAGGAGTGGTTCAGCCTAAAAGCCTTTGATATTCCCAGCCCAGTGGGTTTTACAAACACTCATAATGCAGGAAAGAAATGGTTCTTGCTTGAAGACCTGTTCTTGGAAGTCTGAATACAATTCCTCAGCCTACGCAAATTAAGGACTACACTGTGAAAAAGTGTCTTAGATCATTAAGATGCTTAGAAGGTATTAACAGAGCAACTTCAGAATACAAACGCACAAAAGCTCAGGTTGCTTTTTAATTAACATTAAGAAACAGACAGTACACCTCTCCCTTATTAACGCTCAAGTATCACTAGTTAAGCATTTTTAAAAAATAGACACAAAGTTACTGAATCAATTCCAGTAAATAAAATAACTGAGAAATAAAATTTTCAAAAGCCCATTGATCTTTCAAGGAATAGTGAGCATCACAGCATCACCCCTACAGCTATACTGGTGAAAACACTGGAGCCACAGACATGACACTCTGGCATGGAGGGTTTTTTAAGCCTGTTCTACAAATTTGGGTAATACAGAGGTTTAAACACCTTGGGAAGAGCTCCTCAAACTGGTAAAATACAGTTGAATTGTGGGTTTGTTCTTAACACTGATCTGATGAACATCTGGGAGTTGCTAGGGTTAATGATTATGTGACACAGCAAGGTGGATTCACTCACACATCTCTTAATTAACACATTTATAAATATTCATAGGTCAACTAGATCTCTAATTATTCCCAGAGACTTACAGAAATCTAACCTGTATTAAAACTTTAGCTTTTTATCTGGGAGGGTTTTTTCCTGACCAAATGTTAAATCTGCCACTTGGAGAAAAAAAAAAAAAAAAAAAAAAAGTGTGAATTAGGGAGTGCTCGTTACAATTTGGAAAACTCATTTCAGTGAGAGGTTAATTAAAATGAAGTGAAATATAACAGCATGGTGCAAAAAGGTGAACAAGGAACGCTAAAAATGTGTACTAACTTATTTCAGCTGTAGTACCATTTTGTGATATTATTCTTCCACTACAGCAAACCTTGAGGCAAAAACTAAAAGAGGATTTGTATTTTATTGTACAGACATGTAAGTTTGTCTCATAAACCTGTGTACCTGTGTCTGTCCCCATACTACATACAGATGAATCAATTACTGACCACCTCATTTTCTTCTTCCACAGTGGTTCAACCATGCCATTCCTCTACTCCACAAACAATCCTAAGCCATGAGGGGACCTGCCTGACCCACTACACTATTGCTAGAAAAGCACAAACCAGACTTTACTAGAGATGCTGACAGAGCATCCTGTCCTGTATCAAGGAATTTTTACCACACCTCCATTTCTCAGTGCAATCCTGTGGGTGGAGAGGCTGCAGATGCCCAGCAGAGCCCTGCAGTAATGCAGCTGCAGCATTTTTGGCAAGCTGACCCAGGCATCAGCACTGCTCCATGTATTTCAACCTTGCCTACTGAATACTGCCCTCTCCCTGCTCGTCTGCTGTTCTCTCATTCTTGTTCTGTACTTGTACGGGAAAACATGCAAGAATAACTGTGATTAAAAAAAAAAAAAGAAAAATCTTTCCAATTTTAGCCTAAGAATTTTCAGAATTACACCTTCAGAGCAACAAAGATCTCCCAAACGGACTCATATAAACCTCCAATAAGTACTGAATGTCAGAAAATAAAACCTGTAGTGCTCAGAAACCTTATACCCAACTCCTCGGGTTCCAATTATTTTGCCTCTCTCGTGTTACACATTTTTCTTTGGCAGAAACAGCTTTGCAGTATCACAGCTGAAATGTCAGCTACAAAGAACCCTATACTCCAGTTTCATGAGATGGAACATTTGTAAGTGCTGAAATACAAGCCTCAGCAATTTCTCTCTTTGGGAGGACTCCAAGCCCTCCAGGTACAGGTGCACATTTTGTTCTACCTAAGAACCCAATGATGGAGGTAAGATGGGCTGGAAGACCCACTGGATGCACATTAAAAGATCAACCAGACGTGAGAATACACAGTGCAGAGGGCAATTACAGACATATCCATTGTATAGGCATTTCTTGGAGGTGAATGTGCAGATACTTCTGCTCAAAGGTTAGAAAATAAGAAAGAAACATGTAGAAGAATTACAAAAATCCACAACTGTTTCAAAAGGTTTCAAAACAATTTAGATTTCTCTTGTATAATCAGGATCTCTCAGGTCTCTTGTAGAATCAGAAAAAAGAAATTTGACTGAATTACAAGTAATTTGAACTGAGAACTGCTGAACAGAAAAGGTACTTCAAAAATCACACAAGAACTATCAGGGATGAACTTGCAGTTGGTTGAAAGTTCACAGGACTGTGATTCTCAATTCTATTTTGGTGACAGAAATTAAAACACAATCCAAGACTGAAGTGTCTCTCTGTCTTTCTGCCTAGCCAAAGGCTGCATACTGGAAAACGAAGGCAAAATAATACAAAATTAGTGAAAAAAAAAATCTCAGGATAAAATGAAAACCTTTGGCAAAATATAAATTGATACCTGTGTTCATAAAACTTACTGAGGAGAGAGTTCACTGTAATACTGTAATCAGAAACCTGTAACTTGTGCATCTTTTGTTTTATAATTAAGGGAATACTACTAAGAAATGAAGTATCAGTTTTTATAATACTGGTGTAACACCTAATGAAATAGACAATAAAACCCTCATCAGCATTTTTCCAGCTAGTGTACTACTTTTTAGGAGTCCTTCATCTAAAAATTCCCTTCCTTGAAAAGACCTGCAATCCTTTTATTTTTGTTCACTATTTTTGTATTATATCCTGCTCCCATTCTTAATCATTATGTTTTTCCTTTTCCTCAGTTCTTTCCCTTTTAATGATCTCAAGACTATACAACCAATACATTGTCAGCCTATAAGCATTTTATCACAAAAAAAAAAATGCATCCTACTAAAAATAAGCTTCCTAAAACTATGCTGATTTGAAGACTTCAGGAATTACACTATATAACAACGACAGATAAATACAAAGCCACATAGAGCAATTATAGCTACGGGTATCCAATATGCAGCAATTATGCCTTTACAAAGAAGCATAGTCTCATAGTGCCTACACCAAAGAATGTAAGTTACTATTGAGTGACAGATGCAATTTTATGCATGTAAACATAAATTAGGTTTTGGTATTGCACATAAACTCAGTTTGAAGAGTTTTGAAGTTCAGTAAAATATTCTAAGCACAATTATAAATCCAGAAACAACATCTAGCCTCATACTGCTAAGCATTTAATGTACAATTCAAGAAATACAAAATGACACTGTTTGTATCCGTTGTGGCCCGGTCTCTCATTTCAAACTGACCATGTTCCCATTAAATAGTATTTAGCATTCAGGGTTTAAAACACCGCTGTTCTTTTTGGTGTTTCTTCAGTTCATAATGTTTCAGTTAAAATGAGAGATGAAGAAACGAAGTAAATCTCACTCATTCTACTCACTGATGTACTAACAGCAAACCATCACCAGATTTGCAATGGTGTTCTGTTTCACACGGAATTGGTTGGCTCACTTAATGAAAGAGATGGAAAGAAAATAAACATATTTGTATCCATTTTTACATTTCAGATACATTGGAAGCACAGTGAAGCACAAGCACCACTTCTGTCCAGAACAAAAAGGCAGCTGTGAATGAGCTGTCTTGCTTTAGCACATTTTATTTCCATCTGCCATTCAGCTACACACCCTTTTTTTTCCATTGGACTTATCTTAAAACCTTCTGAAGTTTTAATGCTGTATGTCAATATCCACTTGATTTTGTAGTTTTCAGTCTTTCCAAAAATTATCTTGTTCCCTCCCAAACAACACTGTACCTACTATTTAACTATCATGAAGTTCAAAGTCCAAAAGACTGTGAATTAATGGTCCAGTGTTGAATTTCAAGCACATCAAACACCATGACCTTCCATTAGTTTTAAGTTTATGGGAAGAAATAATTTAGTTATGTCTAAAGGCAAGAAAAAAATCCAGTGACTACTTCTGAATATTTAGTTGTTAGTGCTTTTCAGAAAGAAAACAAATTTCCTTATTTGGTATTTGCAACATGGAATACGAGCATCATCGATATAAATCTCAGTTTGATCATCTGCTCTAATAACAGAAATACTCAACAGTATATCTTAACTGCCTGGTCTGTGATAGTGATTGAGCAAAAATATTTGTGAAGGTTACAAGTCAATCAGTGCAGTTCATATTTAATCACTGTTGTAATTGCAATAATGAGTGTAATTGCTGACTCATTTTTATTAAGTGCTAGGTGAGGGCTCGTTTTTGGACAAAATTTAAGACCAGAAGCAGGAATATCTGGTATCTGCTCCCAGTTTCTGGATTTTGATTTACATAAGCCAAGAAGAAAAGCCATGGACAGAGTTCTGAAAAGCTGATTCTCAGTTTCACACTGTGATGGACACCTATCGCAAACTGTAGTCCCCTAAAGAAGCAATCTCTAGAACACCTCATCTCAAAATCTGCAGTACATTCCCTATTCATTTTTTCCCTTCATGATGGGAATGTTACTGCTCTGTGAATAAGGCCCTTAACATCTCTCTATTAGGACAGGAGATATGAGTAGCAATTATGATAATTAAATGTAATTACATTAAAAATAATTAGCACTTTAGCTATCAATTGCTGTGCAATGCACAGCAATTAAAAACAGGCCAAATTTCAGGATAATTTTTATTACTTTCCTCTTCATTCAAAACAGTAAATGGCAGAGATTATTTTCTTTTCATGTGTGCTGTGTTCTCATTTTAATGGGCACTATCGTCATCTAAGTAGAATAAGTACTACCGGAGGTGACATAATTGCTGAAACATTACAATTAGGACTTTTTTTTCCCCCCCCCAAAAGACTCAAGCAAGTTACTTTAATACATATACTTATGAGAGCATGAACAAAAAAGATAACTGCCACCTAACTTTATGGCTTAAAAGATCTCTCCTCATTAAAGATATTTGAACACAATTAAAATGGGTGATAGAATCAAATTGAGTAAACAAACTTCTGAATAAACTTTATTACTGATTGACTAGCATTAGAAATACTTCAGCATGCAGTATCTTGGGAGAACTCAGTTGGACTGTCTGTACCTACAGAAAAGGAAAACACACTTTAGCATTTATAAAATCTAGCCATTTGGTACAAACCCAAACCAACACAACATTATCTTCATTGATCTATGAAATAATACTGACAGATGATACAGAACATAAGGTCTTCCTAAGAGAGAATCTCTGAGCAAATTAGTGTGGCTTGAAGTGCTCGGAGGTGGGAGGGACAAGAGACCTCTCACATACTGGTTAGAAAGACACCTCAAAGCAGCTGCCTCATGATGGAAGATCTGCTCATGGAAAGACAGCTCTCCTCCCATTTTTGCAGCAGATTCCTCCTTTCTCACACAAAATCTTAGACTAGTGAAAGTGATTTGACTTTGAAAAGAGACTAACCTTTGGTTTTCCTTGCTGATCAACTGACCGGACCAAAATGTGGATAATAGGCAAAACAAATTATTTAATTGCCAGTTACCAGTTCTCCAAAGGTAGCTAATAATCCGTTAAAAAGCCAAATAGAGACCTTTCTCAAATAATGACATAAGAAATTATAACAAGCCTACCAGATCTATATAGTGACATTGAACTGATTTAATTGGATGAATACAGGAAAAATTAACAAAAGAAAATTAATATATTCATGCACCACTTCTGATTCAGGTAAAACTTAAGAGAATAAATTACAAGCAGCCTGGACAAAAAAGTTTCATCTGCCATCCCTGAGATAACTACATTGACAGAAATGCAGAAATAAGGGAAGCTGTTTTACTGTCACCTAATGCACATCATCTGTATAAACAAAAGAGGCTCCATAGAATTGCATAATTTGTCAAGCAATGTAAACCCATATGAACACAAAGTTAAATAAAATTATACCAAACATAACAAAGGAATAGACAGCTCTGAGCCAAGCTGAAAAGTATTTACCATTTCCAAGTTACTTTTAAATAGCCCGCTGCCTGAACAACATTTCTGTTGAAGGTTTAGGCCAGCCCTTCTCCTATCCTCTGTTTGCATGCAGATGACAAGTACTGAGGGACATTTGTGTGGCCCCCAGTATAATACGGCTCAATCTTGGTTTGACAATTATAAACATGATTAATACCTATCCCTGGAGGACATTTTTGGCCAGTTCATGAAGTATCATCATTGTGAACTCTACAAGTAATTTGAAATCTACTCAGTGATTATTAAATATTTGCTGGTCTAGTGAGGCAAGTAGGAATCCAATGTTAATCTGTTTTAAAAAAATCAACTATCTAAACAATGGCTAAATACCTGTGTTATTCATAAGCTTGTGTCATAAAAATAACTGTTCCCACACTTGGTACTCACATTCTCTCCACTTCAGAAAGACCTTCTGAGGCCAAACCATTAGCTGGTCACACCCTGCATCTTTTATAACCACATGGCTGCTTCAAGCTGATTTACAGTTCATACTCCATTTCTAATGGAGTACTTATAGACCTGTGTTTTTAAGGGTTGCACCACTTAAAGGCATTTTAAGGAATATTTAATTTTTATATGTCATTTCTTCTATGTATTACATTCAACTTCTGCCCTCTACCATCATAATTTTTAAAGACTTCCAAAGGAATTCTGGTTGATTGGCATAATAAGAGCACAGAGAGGACAACATCTCTGCCCTCTCAGAAAATCCTAGAAGTAATGGGTCAAGCAAATAAGTCTTGTAGGGAATTGGGACCCAGTAAGAATAATAGGGCAGGAAAGACAGAGGAAGAGGGGAGAGAGAGCATCACTGGAGTTTGTTAATTTCAAGTTTATAAAATGCAATTTTGCACTTGGTAACGTTAAATGTGCTGGGACAATGTGGCTTTGGGTAACTGGCCAGATACAATTATTTGAATGTGAGCTGATCTTTGTGGCTGATTTTTCAGTATAGTGACAAAACCTTAATTCAGGTTAAACCGCTATTACTTTTGAATTTTTTTTCTTGTCAATGTTTTAACTATTTCATTGGTTCAGGACTTCAAATGAAAAGGGATTTCACTCAGCAGGGTGATTGGGCACTCCAACAGGCTCCTCAGGGAAGTGGTCACAGCACCAAGCCTGACAGAGTTCAAGAAGTGTTTGAACAATTCTCTCATGCACAGGGTTTGATTCTTGGGGCTGTTCTGTGCAGGGCCAGGGGCTGAACTTTGATGATCCTTGTGGGTCCCTTCCAGCTTAGGATATTATATGATTCTATGACACAATAAAAATATATTCTACACCAAACCCTTTTAACCAAGTCAACTGTGTAACAATTGCCTTCAGGAGGATGTACGATTCATTCTAGACTTCAACAAGTGGAGGGAATTTAATTGAATACAGATATGCACACACAGACAATATCTAAACCCAGATGTGCTTAAAATAAACAATAAAATCAATCAGGTATCATTAGTCTGCCAAGACTTTACTTGGTTTTCTATAGTTGTTTATGAATCATGTACTTACAGGCTGTGCCATTAAAAAAAACTTTATACCTCTCTCGAAAATAAATCAACCCATTAATAAACCCTACTTAACTATCTTATGTACATGGTTATCCTTTCAATCCAAGTTAATTTAGGAAAAAAAACAACAACATTCTATCATAAGAATGTTCTTGTTGGGTAATGCTATTTGATAACAACGTTCACTGCATGTTTTTAAGTCATGTTCTTCATCTGGAATGACTGAATTAAATTATAAAGAAGTGACAATATATAAAATCTAAATTCTAAAAGTATGCAAAAAACTCCACAAAAACAGGCTGAAAGGAGATAAGAAGAATTAAATGACATTTAAAAAAATACAATGTGGTACTGAAGGAATGGGTTTAGTATGACAGAAAAGAAAGAGGAACTGAAGAGGGATACAATCCCCCCATCCCGTGTCATGATAAAGAGGATGCTATCCAACAAATGATGTACAAAATGAAAAACAGCTTAAGGTGCAACAAAGGGAATTAGAATAAATAACAGGGGAAACTCTTTCAACCTTATGATGATGAAAGGTGGCAATACGAAGCTTGTCTCCTTCAGAGAAATTTTTAAACACTTCAGACAAAATGCCTTTCAAGGCTGGCATAAAGTACAGTACATCTTGCATCATTGCCAGCAGCTGAATTAAATAACCTCTGGAGGTCCCTCCTAGCCTCACATTTCCATGAGCACTATGATCTCTGCAGGTAGCACATTAGAATATGTTATTAATCCCACTTCATGGTCTAGTTACTACACTCCCTGCAGGGCAGGAAAAAGGTATATTTTGGATTTAGGTCACAGCCAACACCTATAATATTCTTGTAGAGTGTGTAAAGTTGAAAAAAAATATAGCCACAGAAGTGTTAGCTCTGTAACATACACTGGCATCAAGTAACACAGACTTAAGTGTGATATCATCAATGCTATCTATCTGATGCTGTAACTGCAGAATAATATACATATATTTTGTGATGCTGTCCTTTAAAGGTGAAGACATATAAATAAGCTTTAGTCAGGGCCCTCCAGCCTGAGATGCACAGGATATGCACAGTCAATCAGGAATTTATCAGACTGAGCTGCTGAGTGAGCATGGGGTTTTCATGCATAGTTGCATATATTTACCAAGCCTTTTTCATGTACAAGCAGTAATAGCTTCTCACTCAGAAATCGATAGTTCTGTCACACATTTGTTACAAGAAGGGATTACAATGTCTATTTTTTCAATCAGGAAAAAATAATTGATGCAAAAGGCCCATTTACTTCAGATAAAGGAGATTGAAAAGATTAACATAATAGCTGAAGCCAGAAAGAGCCTTTAAGAAACAGCTCTGCAAAGAGAAGGGAAGGCATGTGAAGTTTCATCTTGGAGTGTTTGTGCAGGTCAATAACTGAATCAAACTAAACTTGCTTACTTCTGAAACATATTTGTTTGAAGGGTACAGAATAAATACGAGCCTTTTAGAAATTCTTAGCCTACTGTAGGCAGTCCATGATACAATTCATTCAGGTTAACATGTGCTCACTAAAGTAAAAATCAAATGCCACTTACATTGAAATGAAAGAAATCTGCAAGTCTCATAGCCCAGGACTATTTTTTTCTTGCCTTTTTTTTTTTTTTTTAATTAAAACTTGCATAAGACTAAGCCTTACCAACACTGACTTTCTTAATAATCTAAAAAAAAATTAGAAACAATGTTAATGAAGACATGTTTTCCAAACATCTTCAGAGAAGATACTCTTTAGAGATCTATTTCATTGGAAACAACTGCATATTATTGTCACTCTTGCAACCTGAAAGTGCAAGTGAGCATATTTAGATATGACATTTGAATTAAGGTGATTACTTATCTATAAGAACAGTCCATAAGGTTGTCCGATATTGATACCAGCCAATAGGTAAGGTCATTGATAACACCAGTTTGAGAAGCCTTCACAAGCAAAAAATCTGTGGTGAGGATAGACTCTGCTTATTAAATTTTCAACTGACAGAAAAAAAAAAAAAAAAAAAAAAAAAAAAAAAAAAAAGA
>VXBA01002744.1:347828-412052 GCA_013399895.1 Serilophus lunatus
AAAAAAAGTGACTTGATGAATATGTGAGGACAAGATTAAATTTCAAAGGATTCTTTTAAAATTATGTATTTCAGTATGAGGAAGAGCAAAATCCAACATTCTGGAAGACCCTCTCAGTCATACAGTTTAGTTTTAGGTAGTTCAGCAATGAGCAGGGAGTGGGTCCCGATGATCCTTATGGGACCCTTCAAACTTGACATAACTTATGATTCGTAAATGCCTAAAGACAGAATTGGCAAACCACATGTAAGGAGTCTGCAGAAAATAATCAGGTGATCTGGGATTGGTAAGTGGGTCACCACAAAAATATCTTGCTGATGCAAAAGGCAAAAGGCAAAAAAAAAAAAAAAAACAAAAGCAAAAAAAACAAACCAGAGAGGCTATCCTTCCAATCAGCTTTGGAAAGGCATCAGATTTACTCCACTTTTGTTTGGCCAGTCTAAGTGCCACTTTCAGGAAGGATTTGAACCACCTGACAAAAATCAAAAGGAGAGCAATGGGCCTACAGCACAAAGGAAACATGATTTTATAGAATGCTTAAGTATCATGCACTTATGTAACTGCATGAAATGAAGAGTGAAGTCATGACAAGAATTTTCAGCTGTGTCAGAAGGTCACTTTAATGATTATAGGATGACCTGTACTTTATAGATATAGCAAGTAGAACAAGGAAGATATTAGGTTAAAAGAACGTTTATTAGAAAAGGGAATGAAGCATGGGGGTTTATTTTATGTATCTATCACTGACTCATCTATATAAATAGCTGTTAGGAAGGCTACAGATATTAGTAGCCTACTTGTGTCAGGCACATGATCTGAATGACTTCCAGAGTTTATTTACAGTCCTCTCAATCTGTGGTGGTTTTCTATGTGTTGCCAAGCACACACATCTTTGCCTTTAAAAGAGGTACGTGAACAGAACTAGTTTTGTTCTTCACTTTGTGTCTTTTGGACAAAGCAATTGTTTTCATAGGGCTGTATGAAGACAAAAGAAAATCCTACACAGAAAGTTCAAACAAACAAACAACAGAACTTCCAGAAGTTAATTTGGAAAAGTTTGGTTATTACTTTTCCTACACAGGTTTTACAAATCATAAAATGGTAAGCTAAGACTTTTGTGTTTTACATTATAATTTCAAAACCGTTTCCCAGATATGATTGCCAAAGCAAAAAGCAGCTTTGCCCAGCTCAGAGTATACAGCTTAAGAAGTCTCTATTGAAAAACCAGTCTTGAAGTTTACAATAAGGAAAATGAGACACCTCATTAATGTAAACCAAAGAAAACTAACAAACATAACCATAAAAATTTTCTTGAACTTATGACATATGTGGTTTTGAGCTTTGTTTGGTTTGGTGTGAGGGTTTTTGAATAAATCAATGAACAAGATTACCATACCAGCAAATTCAAGAATGACTTATGGGAACTATATTGAAGAAAAATTAAGTGAGTGAGATACGATGACACAAGAAAAAGAAAGAACAATAAACTAAATGCCTAAAAAATGCAAGAGGCATTCTGTAGAAAGAAGAGGGGTTTATTTGCACTTGATTTTTCTTAGGGCAGAAATAGAAGTAGGCTGTACCTTCATCACTGGAAATGTAGATCAGTTATCAGGAAAATATTCTAGAAAAATGGTAGGCATGGGTAAAAGTTGCTAAGGAAAAATTCGTGGAAGGATTTTAAGCTGCTTTTAAAGCTTCAATCAATTAAACTGGAACGAATAGATTTGATAAAATAGTCACTTTTGACTCATGGTAAAGATTTACTATTTTGTAACTGAAATAAACCGAAAAATATGTTTTAAAATTTTGTATGTTCATTTCATATGTTTTTGTTCTTTATTGTTAAAGATATTTTAACCCAGCAAATTAAGATTCATGTAATCTCAAGCTTGAAGTGCTCAGAGGTGGGAGGGACAGGAGACCTCTCACATACTGGTTAGAAGGACACGTCAAAGCAGCTGCCTCATGATGGAAGATTTGCTCCAGATTTGCTCATGGAAAAACAGCTCTCCTCCCATTTTTGCAACAGATTCCTCTTTTCTTGCACAAAATCTTAGATTAGTGAAAGTGATTTGACTTTCGGTTTAAAATTTTGTATGTTCATTTCATATGTTTTTGGTTTTTATTGACAAAGATACTTTAGCCCAGCAAATTAAGATTCATGTCATCTCATCCAGGTATCTGTATGTACTAGCCAAAAATTTTGGAACTAATTGAATGTAGCAAGCCGAAAAAAAAAATAAAAAAATAAAAAATTTAAGATTCTATGATACTTAAGCAAATACATGACCATGCATTGATTCTAGGATAATATATCACTGTTATGTATATTAACGTCTACTACTTAGGCCAAACGCCATATTTGTAATACAGTATCAATTTATTCATTACAACAGAGCAAAACCTTCAGCAAAACAGTTAAGCAAGTGAGACAAGAAATACATGGGGTAGCACTTAATCTTCATTCAACAGAAGAAAAAATAATTTCTTTTAAACTTGACTATGAATGTGATTTCAAAACCAAAAAGTTGTTTTGGTAATAGTTCTCTGAGTAATTAAAATTAATTCTGTATTATGAGGCACAGACAGTAGAGAACTTCTTGGCATGTGCAGTTTGCATTCACTGCAGAACACTGCCTGCTGCAAGACGAGTAGGAAGTGACCTAAATAAATGTTAAAATTTGACCTGTATTTTGTCTGGTAAATGAATTCACGTACTTTTTTCTTTTTATATATATAAATGTTGTTTTTATGGACAGATTAGCAGATAATCCTTACAACAAAACACAGACAAGAGTATCACCACCTATTTTATGTTTAAAAACATCATCACTGTGAGTATAGCAGTAGCTTCTCAGATACTCAACACTTTGCCCTCTTCAAAATGTGCTTTTATGAGTGGATGGGAAAATAAGTACGACAGACATCTTTCTGCATATAAACATTGTGTATATAGCAACATGCACATATGGCCATACAGCAGATATCCAAATGATCCTTAGGGTTGTACTTGCACTTCCAAGTTCCACATAAACATATGTCAACTAATAGAAAAGCAAGTGACTGCCAAACAAAATAAGCACAGCAAACACCAAAGACATGCACGACTGAGTTCATATTACCCTGCTGAGTTGGTGTTATTATCATCTATTTGAATTATAAAATATTATATAAATAGCATGTCTACATTGATATACCTGAAATATTTTTATATTATATTTAGAAAAGTATTACATCACTCTCGCCATTTTCCTTTTGGAGGCATCTAGAATTCATTTCTCCATTTTTAATTTTTATCTTGTGAAGCAAAACCTAAACCCGTAGATTTTTGCAAGTTTGGCTGCTGACAGGCTAATGTCATGTTCTTCTAATGCAAGCTATATATTCTAAGAGCCACACAGTATTTTTCAGCACTCACTCACGAAGCAGCTTGCCTAAAGGAAGGTCATACTCAGTCATTACATTAGAGAATCTTTCTGCATGAGCCTTAGCTATGTGGTGTGTCACTTTACGTTTATAGTAGCATTACTCCAAGTCTGATGTAAATTTTATGACCCAGAAGGTTATAATCACTTAGGCACTCTGTCAAATATTTTCAGCCCTATCAGTCAAGCTACTTTTTGACAGAAGAAAGCAAAGCCTGCATGCAGTAGGAAAACCAAAGGGCCTTTTCTGCTGTTCTGGTGTGGTTTGTTTCCAAAGGATGGAGCCCTGCAGCTGGTTTAGTTAAGGATTCACTGGAGCAGCGTGTACAGAGCACTCTGTGACCTTCTTTTGGAATTCACTTCTCAAAGTTAAGTCACATTTAAAAAGCAGTGCATCACAGCAGCTGCAGTTTGAAATAATGTTACATGACAAGCATGCATCCTTTCTGCCACATCATTTCACAAGTCAGCTGTTGGAGAAACATGAATCATTTCTGGTGTTGTCCCAGCGCAACAGCAGCATTGCCTTTCCAGTTCCCTCTGCCAAAGGCAGAGAGAAAATAAATACATATACAGCTACATATTCAGGCAGTTTTTCCCAGTATACTAGTGCCAAAATCGGTAAACAGGCAGATGTCAAGACAATACAGAATCAGAAAGGAAGTTTACCCTACAGTTCACAGAGCAGGGTATGAACTACCCTATCAAAAAGATTATTAGCCTGTTATGGAAGCTTTTTCTAATCTTTTACCTTATTTGTATTTCTATTTTTATAACAATGGATATTATTTCCTCACTACACCAAGATTCATAGTTTTTTATGTCACTGACAGCCAGATGATTTTTAAGTCTGAATCAGGACACCACATTTCTGTCAGCCCTGCCCTATGCACAAGAGCACCACAAAGCATGGGAAAGTGAGCTATTTGTAACACAACAGTGAAAAACAAAGAATTCATCACTTTGGCAAAAATGATCTGCCGTACCGTGGAACACTCCAGACTCCTGTAAGATGAAGAAGGGTTGGAAGCACGTCAAGCATAAAAGCCCAGAACAGGTACAAAGCCTTTCTTTCTGGGTGAACTTCTGATGTATTTTCAGGTCTGTGAGACCAGCTATGCTGAAGAGCCTGCTAGTAGATGTTAAATAAAATTAATAGTATGTGGTAGAGCTTTTGACACAGCACAAAAAGCCTCAAATGGTAGTGATGGTGTGCTAAACATCAGAGAACAGAGATAAAAGACCTTATTTCTGGGTAAAGGATTTTATTTTACAGATACTGAATGCATGACCACTTGTCCTTAGATCTCACTTATTTAAAATAAAATTTATAGCTAGAAAATACAGTCACAAAGCAAAAAGCTGTGAACACTATACTGATGCAACAGTGACTTCTTTTGAAGCAGGTTTTCCTCATGCTGTGCAATTGATCAGCCATTTTAAACAAAGACCAAATAAAACAAAACTGAGCAAAAGTGATCTAAGTTATTTCACACAGGAACCTACTGGAATGAAAACCCGGATGCACATAAATACGCTTTTGAAAAAATAAAAGAGCGTATGTTTCATAACAAGGGAAGTAGTGACCAAAAATAATAAAAAAGCTGAAAGCTCCATCTTGCTAGGTAATAAAAAGGTATCTGATTCAAGTTTAGCAATTAAAATTCTGGAAACACTCAAGATGCACTGGTATCCAAATATAGCTATTTTAAAACAACAAAACATTCCCTATAAATATACTTAAATCTTTTCATCCGTCACAAAGTGACCACAAATTTTAGATGGTTCAAGTTAGTTTCTCCTTAGAGAAATATTAGACTGAACCACATTTACTAAACTGTTTATATAACATACTTTTCTCTATATTATGAACACATCTCATACAAACTTTTAAATGAAAATGCGGTTCTATATAAAGAATTTTTCAAAATGCCATTCAACTACTCTTTCACTGTTCTCCCCTCTACTTCAAATATGCCTGTCCTTATTGAGCTATTTTCTTTCCACTTCATGAGCAAGAAAAGTAGCAGCAGACTCAAAATATCTTTTGCCTGATTCTGCTCAGCTGATTCATTTCCGTGCATATTCATATTTAATCAAGATTCTTCCATTTGGAGTGTCAGTATTAACCACTGCCCTTTTTCTTTCTGAGCAAAATTATGGATGATTAATAAGATTTACAGTTCATTACAGACTTGTATTACAAGCTATTTTTCCAGTGATCTGTTTTGTACATTCAGCATTATGCAAGGCTGGTGTGGTACTTCACAGCAAAACATTGTTAATATTCTAACTTTACTACTCCTTCAATGTCATCAATTATTGAAACATATGGCATTGATGAAAAAATATGTTGAAATAAAAGCTAGGATAAAAAAAGGAATCCAAAGGCTACAGTATCAGGAAAGACACAAAACACCCTATAGCTGCTGCCAAGGACTTCTTTTTAAAAAATGTAATTTTAACCATACAGCCTGATGAATCTGGAAGGTCAAACATCACCTGGACAGCGCATAGTTTGCATAATCAATACTAGTTCCTGGTGCCATACTGATACCCAAGGACAAAAACAAAAAAAAACCAACCAAGAACCAAAAACTTGGTAAATCCACAAGCTCAGCCTCTCCTTCCCACTTGTCCAAAGACAATAGATGTATGAGCAGCACTACAGCTCAAAGCATTGCAAGTTTTATCTTTTTGTTACATTTTTGTTGTGAGATTGCCTTGCAATATTTGAAGCTAATTTGTGTTCTCAAAGCATTACACATGTAATACCTTCTGTGTGAGGTAAGAAAACAGTAAATTATTACCTCTAGAATAACTGAGGAGTCTTCCTTTTATAAAAGTTTCTCTCAGCTTAGCTGAGCTCTGAAATATGGTGAATCTTCAGTAGCTTTAGAGAAGGACTGGTACTATAAACATTGGATCATTTGAGCATTTAAAGAGATAGAAGAAATGTGCTTGGCTTCAATTACTCCTCATAAATCCATTGATCAGCAAAGAGTAAGGAAAAATCTTAATCTTTGGAGATGCACATTTGCTTAATGCATGTGCTAGACCATTATGTCTTTCTTGCTATTGCCATGCAGACCAGGACACAAAGGGCTCCTTACCAAAAAAAGGAAATGGAAATTTCGCTATGCAGCAGGCATGGAAGATACGTGCCCCAGGAAGATGAAACAATGGCAAAATGTGTCCCACTCAGGACACCTGTGGCCTCTAGTACTTATGTCCAATGAAGTACCTCTGGAAGAGGAGTATGTCTCCTACACTTTCTAAAATGACAATGACTTAATGGCAAGGGAGAAAGATACTTCACTCAAAATAGTGTCAGGGACTGGGAGGATGAGAAACTAGATGTTGCAGGGATGAAGAAACAGGAGAGGAGTGAAACATCGCTGTTCTCCAAGGGTTTCCAGGAAATCAAACTTTCCTTCAGAAACCTGTCAAGAATTCAAGACAAGGCTATGCTTATCAAATGTCACTTCATTTTTCTTTTACAAGCTCAATTAGTAGTTATAACTCTAAAGAAGTGTCTAAGCTACTGTTCTCTTGCTTTTACATTTAAGGAGAAAGGATGAGTTAGGGATTATACAGGCATAGGATGATTCACTCAGACACTGCCACATTCTACTTACAGCTACTATTGCATAATTTTCACTTGAGAAGAAAAACATACACATGCTCTCAAAGGATTTTTTTTTTATTTATTGGAAGGGGTTTGAAATCTGATATTTGAAGTTATTATTAATACCAAGACATAATTCTGCAGAAGTAGTTCAGATCCTTACAGAATTGTTCATAAAACACTTCTGAAAATGAAGGAATGAAAATAATGTAATTGTTGGTATGAAATTAATACTTCCTTTCTGGCTAGGATTACCTCCTAAGGCTTCTGATTAACTCCTGAGGAAGATTTAGCTCTATTTTCTTACAATCATACAGCCTTTCTTCAAGAATTTGCTAAACTGCTGAACATCTGTTAACATCTTCAGAACATCATCTAAACGTCTGCTAAACTTTATGACTCCTGCACTTGCACGGTCGTTTCAAAGCCCAGTCACAGCTCTGCCAACCTGCTCCAACAGATGGCTCTGCTATAAAATCAAATGTTGCATAAACCCAGGCAAGGACTTCAGACACCAGTTCCAGGGACTAGGAGGGAGGTGGTTTGGGTTTGCATTCTCATTCTACAGAAAACAACACTCAGGAACAAGTTGGCAATTGCTGAACACAGTTTCTGGCAGTGTGTTATTGGACTGTCCTAACTTTAGGGCAATCTGATGGGGTATGGCATTGAATATGTCTGTTGTTGCAGTTTTAAAGCTCTCCTGTTGGTGTTTAGTACTCAGGAATTAAACAGAGGTGAGAAAGTAGTGTCAGAGAAAACACAAACCTATGCAGCTGTCAGAAAATTTGAAGTGTATGATACCCAGACCCAACCCAAAATAAGACTTCTTCATCCTACTTTCTCTCTTATGCAGCATTAATCACATCTATTTATGCAAAATATTTCTTTAGAATTGCTCCATTTATTTTTAAATGTAGCAATGAAAAAAAGTCAGAATTATGGTGCATTTTTTTAATAATTACTTTTAAATAATTGCTTTCTTAAAAGAACTACATCCAATACTCTAGGGCAAATCCACTACCGCCAAACCACAAGAACATTCAGGGTAAGTCCATTACCACTGACAAAAGAGAAAAAACTGGCTTATTATGAGCAAAAGCAGGTACAGTCACCATATATCTCATTAAATCTTTAAATCAAGCTTTTTGGAAAAATCTTTCATTATTTATTTTGGCAAGCACTAGCTATGCAACATAATAAAGAGTAGGACAATTTAGATTTAGTATAGAGCACCAGTACAGCAACAAAAATGTTTTTCTGATGGGACTAATTCACAGATTCTAGCAGCAGCTGGAATTTATGTTAACAAAACACTTTTTCCATTCTAGCTTTTAGCTAAGTAGAAACTTTACACGTTAATAGTCTAATGGAGATAAGGCACTGCAAATGTGTAAAATTTAAGTATTTCTTTGTTATGTTTCATTCCTTGATGAGTTCACAAGGAATTCTCTAAGTGATAGAACTTTTTGACTGAAGTCTCAATAGCTTAAATGTGTTTCTCTGAAGCTGGTCTAATTTTAGGCTCCTTTGCAGTCTAATTTAGTGTTCCAAGTGACACCAGCTTTTATTTATTCTTTTGTTCTCTCTGATTTCACAAGCCTACAGTGTCATCATAAGTAAAAGCTACAGATTTTAATGAAGTAGAAGCACTTCACTTGAAAGCATGAGATGAATTGCTAAAGACAATTTAAATTGAAGCCACTGAACCCAAATCCCAGGCACTTTGTACTGTAGGCTCAGATTAGGGCCTTGGGCTGAAAGAACCTGGGATATGGATCTGACTCCTTTTACAGTGTAAGGAATCTAACCCCAATCAGCTGCTCGGACATTATATTTTTCCTCAACTCTGTCACAGCACTCATTCTCTGTTATATAGATAAAATTTATTCACAATTATTATTTTTGTTTTCTACTGCCTCAATTGGTTTTCAGTATCTTGTGCAGATTCTTGACACACAACACTGCCAACCCAAGCAAAACCAAATTATGCTGCACCAGTCTTGCCATCATTTCACTTTTACATTAAAGCTTTTTCTCACTTATCTGGGATCTGGTCCTGCTCTCAGTGCAATCTCAGCAGTAGATCTGCTACTAGTATGAATATACAGATGTAGTATAACATTCTTCTGTGTGTGCATTTTCCTTGTTTCTTTTCCAATAGTAGGATGATGTGCCCGATTTTAATTTTAGCTTGGCTTGTACTATTTAATGACATCCTTTTATATATATTTTTTTTTAGTTACATTTTTTCCCCAAGGTCTACATAAAGCCTAAGCAGCATTTTGTTTTTTGGGGGGGTTTTCTTTTCTTGTTTAATAGAAATATGGAAAATATTGATTCTACAGAAATGTTATCCTCCTCTTTTCCATCTTTCTTTCCCTTAACTGCTCATTGTAGCAATTTTCAGCTGATTATTTGTTGGGAAACAGCTGTTTGCCTTCTTACACTTCTGTTTTTTTCACTACTGACATGATTTCCTCTATGATCATTCTTTTCAATAAAACTAAGGAATAGTAGCAGTAGCTTTCTTGTTTAGGATTTGACTAGATGCATGTAAACATTAAAAAAATTATCAGATGTAAAAATTTTCATGTACTATTACTATGTAATAATGAAACTCTTTCCACACAATTAAATATTCTACAAAGCATCCATGAAGCTATGTTTTTCTTCTAAACCAAACCATTTGATTACACCAGTATTTTCAACTTTGTCTGTGCTTGAGACATCACTGTGTTGAAGTATGTTATTAGAGAGGAGTTGCCCATTATCAAAGTGACATCTTGACATGACCTCTAATTATTTATTTATTAACAAGGCACTTTGATTAGGTTTAATTATATACAGTGATTTATGAAAGCTACTGTAATTACTGAAACATACTATCCAGAGTGCAGAACTGCTGGTAATCTTTCTCATTTTATTAGTCAAAAAGAAACAGAGGGAACTGAGTAAGAAAAAAAGTTCTGCTGTTTAACTGAGCCAGAAGTTATGGTTAAAAAGCAGATTTTTTGGCGAGGGGTGGGGCGGGTTGTTGACCAGAAAGTGTGCTCACAACTGTCTACACAAATGCCTGTCTTGGGTTTAGTTCCTTACACATTGTACATATTTACTGCACTGTAATGAAATTTTTTATATGGCCTTTTGTGATACACAGCATTCCTGTTAGCATCAGACCACAGGCAGTAAAAACAACTACACCTGCAAGTCCATTCACATGAACAATGTAATGAATATAAAACATTTTAATATATTTTCTATCTTCTTCTGTGCATCCTATATAATAAAAATGAATTATCTCTCTATTGAGGACCATATTCTATTCACAGCGAAAACAGTTTGTTTGTTGCCCAGAAGAAACAGCAATACATGTTGTCACCCTCAGTGATGTTTGATGCACCAATTTTAGAAAAAGTATACTCTGGTTACAATCAGGATGTGAGAAACTCAAGATCAGTAATATTTACTAAATGTAAGTTCTGCCATTTGTTACGTATGGATCACTTTCCATTTGTCTCTGGAATGATCTTGAAATAACTCAGACTTTCTGTAAGGACCACTGAAAGGCCAAAATACAGTAACCAACTCCAAATCTATTACAGTTTTGTCTACTGGTAAGTTTTCATCATTTTATCCAGTGCACTATCAAACATAATAAGTAAACATGCCCTGTCACTACATTTGGGAGACTTATGGGGTGAGTTTTACCAGCATATCAAGGTACTTTCCATAACATTTCTGTAACTTGATTAAAAAAAAAAAACAACCTTAAAAAGTCAGGTACTTCATGCAGTCAATCCAACCACACTTGGAATTAATTTACCTTTGCATTTTATGGCCTTTGTGTATTTATAAATGATAGCTTTTACTACTTTTCTGTACCTGACAACTAGTCTCCAGAGGAGCTGTTCTTCCTCAACTAACCAGGATACCTTTGAAGTCTTCTTGACAGAAGAAGCCTGGTCTCTCTTAGCCATTTTAAAAAGCAGTCAACCTGCACTATTTTTTCAAGTTCTTTAAAGTCCACTGCAGACTCATAATCCAGGTTAGTCTGATCCAAATCTGCGCAGATCACATGAATCAGAATGTTTTACTTTTGTAAATTTAAAAACATTAAGTATTTTTTTCATTACAAAAATTGCTAAGACATTTCAATACAAGGTACCTCTCTCCTTTTCAAACCAAAAAAATTAAAATATTTTATTGCAAAAACAAACTGGCTTAAAATGTTGAACTGATATTAAAATTTTAATTTTGAACTTGGTTCCACACCAGTAGTTTCCCAATATTGCAATTTATAATAAAGAAAATCCAATATACAGAAGACTAAATGGATATCACATCTTAGGTCTAAACCTACTTAGGTAGGAAATCTCTCAACACCTTAGAGCAGTATAATTTAATTCTTAAAAGCACAGATGCAAATGAAAAAGATGAAGGTTTACATAATTCAATGGCTTTTACTCTCTGAACTTTTTAACACAGTTAACTAAAATGCTGAATTGCAAAGATTTAAAGTTCTTTAAAACAACAACCTGAAAAGGCTTATTTCAGTTGGGGGAAGCTCTCTATTGGAGAAAAAAACACAGATAATCTTAGTGTATCTTCCCATGCCTGCAAAGCCTGGCTCATAAGATAGTTGGGGACTTATCAAAGAAATTTCCAACCAATCCCTCTGTGCAATCTAATTTTAGCCTTTTCCCCACTTTTAGAGAGGAATTTTTTGTTGTACCTAAAAGTACGACAAGTGAAATAATTTTCTATGACTATATGTATTCATAAGTTGAGAAAGCTCTTACAAGAACATTATTATATTATATATTGAGCTTTTAATTCTTGGTTAAGAGCACCAAATGTAGGGCTAAGCAAAGCTTAACTTGGAGATACTTGTGTAACTATAAAATATTACCTTCACTTTACCAAAGGAGAAAACAGCTTCAAAATCATTACTTCTTGTCAAAACTTTTGGGGGAGGGGAGGCACGAAGCAGGGAGGTTACTGTCTGGGATTCTGACACATTTATTCTTGGAGAATAAACAGATGAGAACAGGCATGAGATGAGAATCAGCCTCCACCATTGTTTTCATATGGAGTTTCAGTTGTTGAGAGCAGAAAACCCCTAGTAATATCTGCCTTGATCACCTGATCTTCTCTTCCTGCCATCACAATTCAAACATATTGAAGTTGAAGTGAGGAGTCCCCCAGTGATTCAGCAGTGGAATCAAATTCCTGGAAGATTACAAATCTTTATAAAACTGAACGATCGAGTCAAAAAGTCTTTCAATAAAAAAGATACTTGAGCTTGAGGATATTAATTGACGTAGACTATCACATGCAAATGCATTAGCTGCTTTTAAAAGCAGAATTTGTACATCTGCAAAATCACTAATTGTTGATGTGTTTTTAAGGTCTTGTCCATAAGCTATAGCAGGGAAAAAGTTTGTCAGCCCAACTATATTTTTTGAAGTAGATATAAAAGTTGATTTATTCTTTGGAAATTGGATGGAATTAAAAAAAAAATTGATATTCAAACTAAGCCAATAGGTTCAACTGTACAAATAATAGTATCCATTCTTCTTTCACTGTTAGTTCCGTGCAAGTCACAGGAATAAATTCCTACAATAAATTGAGAGATATTAATTTTACAAGCATGTTAGAGAGCAGTCAAGCCTGCTGTCTCACTCACTTACGGATCATGGGAGAATTTAAGTAGCTTCTTCAAGCAGTTTTTAAGAACAAATATAAGGTTTGTCAACTATGAATCCTGCATACTGACACCGGTCTTTTTAAATTCTAGAGTGTTCTCAGAGCACAGGTTCAATGAAGAAAATAAAAATATAATCTTTGACTTTTAGATAAAACTACATAATCTAATCAGAGACAATACTTCTCTGACTCTAAATTCACTGATCTCATAGTAGATTTCACCTCAAAGAATTTACCTTTTTTTCCCTGTTCAGTTCTTTTCCTATAGATGCTTACTTTCTTGAGGCAGCCTGATTATTCAGAGCATCTTTCCCATTACTACTATTATAAACTATACTGTAACAGTGTCCTGGTGTCTCAGCACTGCAAAATGGCACACTGGGCCCTTGAGCTGCTCCCTTCAAAACATAACAGCAAAAAAATATATGTGTACTGGCAAGCTAGGCTGTGTGCAGAGTTTGAAAGAGAGATGTGAAGGAGGGTAATGAGGAAGACTTGAGATACTTTTTGAGAGCTGCTTTCAGCTGTGAAGGACAACAAAGGAAAATTCTTCAGGGGTTGGGTTGAAAATATAATTGGACAAGGAGAGCTGGCATTATGGGACACACAAAACCACTCTTCTAACCTGACACAGGCAAGCACAGGTCCCGTGCAGACAGGTTCCAAAGATCTGCATAGGTAAAAGCAGTTTTTTGAGGGGTTTGTTTTTATTGTAAGACACACAAGACATGAGAACAGTGAAATCACAATATGGCCAAATATTCCTCTACAGGCCTTGCCTGCAGCATCATGGTGTGTCTGAGCAGAGAAAGAGTTGTGTAGTAAATGAGTTGCAGAGACTTTGGAAGACAGTTAGAATAGAGAGTTGCTTATCTCTAAGGATAGAAGTGACTGCATCACAAACATTTCATGTTAAGAGACTAAGACTTAGCTAAACCATGAGGATGGGAAAAATCTAAGATAAAGATGTTGACCAGAATGAAGAGAATAATAATGATGAAAATCTACAATGATGAAAAAATAAAATAGCAGATGAATACTTGCACAGGGGAACTACTAACGCTAAGTTTGATTTATTGAGAAATGTAACATGGTAAATATTTTAATTTGATGCAGAAGGACAGAAGGGGGATTTAGCAAACACCTCTGTCTGCCTGCCTGTCCTTCTCTGTTGAGAGGAAGTGCTGAATTTGTACAGGTTTACCTTGCCGAAAACAGAATAAGTTTGGCAAAGTTATGAAAAGATTATCTTTATGAAAGCAACAGATAGCTAGTATTATTTGCATTTTCCTTGTTTGCTTTTTTAATTATTATATAGTTACAAGAAGGGAATTTAATGTAAATAATGAAATAAATAGGTATATAAATGTCTGATTGACAAAAATGATACACAACTCTCAATGTCACATGAGACTTTTATACTTTTCCCACTGTTGTAAAGTAATAAAATTTTAAAGCTTGTTCCCCGGAAGGCTTATAATGCTGTTAGTCTTAGGCAATATAAAAATTAAACAAAAGATATAATAAAAATCTATGCTTTCTCCTGCTATAGTCTAACTGTGAAATTAAACTTGCTACTGAAAGTGAATAATCAGTACAATCTTGATGGTAATTTTTCTATATCTAAGGGAGCAGAATTCTACTCAAATGTTCACTGAAGCATCCTTCTAACAAGGTTTTGATAAAAACATACTCCCATTTTTCTATCCACTCTCAAAGAATATGCTTGATAATTAATTAACATTTTCAGAGCATTGAAGTTGCAGACATACATTTCAGATTTTTTGAAAGGAAACTCTCATTTAATTTTGAGACAGAGGGTTTGATGTTATTAAATATTTGTTTCATTATTTGCTATAATCTGGCAATTCAGAAGCTGGGAAAGCACAGAAAGTTCAGAATGTGCATTATTTCAGATATCCTTTCTATTTACCCTACCAAAGTAACTGACATCTCTTCTATATTTTCTGAAACTAACATTAATGTGTGTTATTAATAAAGCTGCTCTAATTTTTTATTTATTTTTTTTTTAGCTATACAGAACAATTTGGAACAGTTTTTTCTAAATTCTGTGGAAGATCAAGATTGTATACACAATCTGATAAACCTTCAGCTATATAAAACAGTGACAAAAGTCTATGCGCTACTGCAAAATGTTTCCATTTCAACAGCCATAAGACATTGCTGAAAACACCTACAGAGAGTCAAGAAGAGGAATAAATTTTTGGATGTTGCACAGCAAAAGGGATACAGAGTTTAAAAGATACATTCTATCTAGCTGACAAGGTGGCTGGGGATGCTGCAAGGTGCTCTGACTTTGCAGATGGTTTTGGAGCAAGGGACAGAGAGAAGGCTCAGCTGCTTCTCTAATCAGCCAAACTGAGCAGCCCCTTCCACCCTGGGGAGAGTGTAGGCTGGAGGGTCCTGGTGTATCTGGCAAGGAAGCTTTGCTGGAGCCCTTCCAGCCCTCATCCTCACTCTCAAACTGTTTGCCCAAATGCTGATGCACTCCTGTGAATCTGTGCAGTTGCTTCTTGTCACCTCTGATGGGGGATTTGCTGAGGATGTAAGCAGTAAATGCTCCAGCTACATTCTGCAGGATGGGCAGTGATTCCAAGAGACGCCTCAGGTCATCGTGGTTCTGCCTCTGCTGGCCACACTCTCAGCTGATGTCGGCTGGCTAGATCTCACAAAGGCATGAATAGCAGAGACAACGTGCCTGGAAAAAGTCCACACTAACTAAAGAAAAAATGCTGGCATCTGAATTTCTTAAATATATGAAATATTAATTTAAAGTATTTCCCTAGGAATGATCTCACAATTTTGGGCTTTACCTATGAAAACACTGTCCTTTTTTTCCATAATATAGTGGGAAGCCAAATAACATGATCAGCTTGTTCACATGTTGTGAAACAGCAAAATGAAAACAGGATTATATTTTTTTCAAGCTAAAAATTCCTTTCCTTTAGATATCAAACATTTTCTATTTAGTAAGCAATAGCAGCATTTTAACTTCATAATATTTCCGTGTGGGTAGATTGCAATCATTCAGTGAACTATGGATTTGAAACATGCAGCAGTAAGTTGTGTTCAGGATACATTAGAAAGTGAAGAAAGACGAGATTTCTTTTTTTTTGATGTTTTGTCATAGTTCTAAAAATCCATTCCAATCTATACTACAAGAAAGCTGCCTTTTAACAAGAGCATGTAGTGATAGGACAAGTACTAAAGTAATGGCTTTAAAGTGAAAGATAGCAGATTTAGATTAGATTTTAGGAAGAAATTCTTTACTGTGAGAGTAGTGAGACACTGAAAGAGATTACCAGAGACGTTGGGGATGCCCCATCCCTGGAATTGTTCCAGGCCAGGTTGGAGCAACCTGGAGCAACTCTGAGCAAGCTGGTCTGGTGGAAGGCCTCTCTGCTCACAGCAGAGGGATAGAGCTAAGGTCCCTTCTGATCCAAACCATTCTATGATTCTGTAAAGTACAATAATATTATCCTAATGCTACAGAAAGGTAAAAAGACTTCTCTTATGAGGCGTCTGTATTACAATGAAATAAGGACTTTTAGTGGATTAAGTTCACAAAAATTAAGTAAATAATAAGCAACATTTTAAAAACATCCTTCTCTTGCTTTAAAGAGGACTGTATTAGCAGTCAAAAGAAAACCACATCAGTAAAAGTAATGCTAAAAAATAAATTACTGCATATATCACAGAATTTAAGATTAATAAAACCTGTGGAACACATCTGATAAAATCCCCTTGATGTAAAATTTTTGGTTCCAGTATAATAAAAACACATTAAGCCTAGGACAGAGATAATGACTACTCCATAAAGCATAAATTTTTTAAATTGCTTTCTGGTTGCAATTATTATTTCTCCCCAAGAAGACAGGAGCAATGCATGTGTGAGTATATACACAAAAGTGCATGTTTATGTATGTGTATAAATATAGGCATATAGACACACATTTAAATACATACTGGTATTCTTAATTATGAAGATGAATTTCACCCATACTTAGAATGTTCCTATTGAAAATAAGTAATTAAATCATCATAAATAAATGAGAGGACTAATGAAAAAAACTTTGGCACATCATTATATACTACACTGTGCATTTTCTTAGCACAATGGTGATCACACACTGTTGTCTTGGCAATTCCTTAAAGAATTGAGAGAGTCAGGATCGTTCTGTAGCCCTAAATACACAATGCCTTGGCTGTTACAGATTCTTTCCCAAAGCATAGAGGAAATGAGAAGTACAAAACGAAAATTTTCTGGCATTAGGGGCATAGTTCAAGACACTGGAGATCAGTACAAGACACTACAAATATAAAGTTTTCCTAATGTCCTTCACATTTTTAGGCATTATGATAACTAATATTCTCTAAGCAGGTTTGAATGCTTTAATACTAGTATTTTTGCATTTCTCTATTAAAATACTACTCTGTACTTTTAACCTTTTTAATATACATTTTAGTGCGTATTTTCTAATTACTTTTTAACAACTGACTACATAAGAGTACTAAAAAACTTGCAAAAGTAACAAAGAACCTTGGAAATAATTTAGAGAGATCATCAGTACTCACAGTACAGTAAAACTGGCAGCCTCAATTAGGCTTTTTCAGGCTGCACTGAAGAAACACAAAGTGGAGCAGTAGCTGTATCTTCCTTAGGGGATACTGAAAAACGTTTCCCTTGTACGATGCACTGGATCAAAACCGGAGAGGGTTTCAGTAGTTTGATGACAGTATTGGCATAACTAACAGCACTAGTTTGGCTAAACTCAGGAGGACCAAAGGTTGCAATTTAGTAAGTATTGTCACAAAATCAAGAAAAGGCTGTGTGTGATCTGCTCTTTCCTTCACATTTGACTAGCAACGAGTAATTCTGATGATGACTGTACTTAAAATCAAAGCTTTCCAAAGTAAGCAGCCTGTTCCATTTCTATCAAGATCATCAGGAATGTTCCTGTGTAATGATTTAACAGTGGCAGGTGTTGAGACACCAGATAATTAGCAACACTACAAAATGCTAAGACAGATACATCTTCTCCCTGTACCTTAGAGTTATGCAAATCCTTTAAAAACCACAGTGCTTTCCTTGCATTTTTGCCAAAACCTTTGACTTCTTGTTATAAAATAAATATTGGTGACTAGAATAGTCTACATTCAGTGGCACCTCTTATAGCCAGACTTGAGTAACTAATCCTGTACAAACTCTCTTATGTGGTTCACCAATGTTTCCTCAAGGGATTATGCTTTTTTATTTACAGACTACCCTGAGAAAAACAAAGGACAGCATCCAGAAATCTGTTTAAAGCAACCCTGTGTGCCCCTTTTTAGGTTCCAGTATCATCACTAGTGATGTGAGAGCAAAGGCTTCATTTCATTTCAGCAGGACACAGACTACACACCCATAAAACATCACAGCAGGGTTACCCAGCCTCAGAATACAGCGAATGATTTTCACTGCAGCACAGATCACTGCTGCACACAGGCAAGATGAAAAATTAATGCCTTAGGTTAAAAAGGGAAACTCTACCACAGAACAGAGCATTCCAGGAATAATTCTCATACTGAGATTTAAATTCAACAAATAACTAGACATCTTCGGAGATGTAGTAGAAGCAGATGACAAATCAAATTAAGATCCCCAAAAGTGTGCAGCTTATTCCTAGAAAAACATATCACCTCAAATAAATGGTCAGGTGCTATACAGTAAAACTAAAATGGGAAACAGTATTTTATTTTTACTGTTGGGTTTTTATTTTTAAGTAACATTCACGAGCATTGAGTCCAGATAACATTTGTGTAGAACAATGGCTCTACCTTGTACTCCAGAACAGATAAAACCAACTTCTCTTGGAAGGAAATTATTCCTCCTCGGTAAACACATGTAGAATCTTAATAAAAAATAATCAAAATATATATTAAACACAATAATTTAAATCACAATAATTTCTAGTTGGAAATATTTGAAAATATTTCCCTTTCTGCCTTAATGTAAAGATGTATGAAAGCAAACGAATTTTATATGCAGAAAAAGCTTCAAGTTAAACTGAAATAAGTTAAAATAACTGGCAGTACCACAATGTTTAATACCCTCTAAAATTAACTAGATATTTGTCAAAATGAACAGCCTGGACTTAAGACAAAATGACAATGGTGGAGTTATTTGGAAAGCACTGGGGACTACAAGCATATGTTTGGAGAGCACTAAACAAGAAGAATGCTTTGGCAGAGGTTTCACAAATATTTGAAAATATAATTGTGCAAAAAAAAGGGCCCCAAACCCCAAGCCTTAGACTCAAAATCATGCCAGTTCTTACTAGTTCAATCTAAACCACATTGTGAAATCCCATGTGAAATAGAACCCAATCTCTTTATCTAATTGCTATGATAATTATTCTCAAATACTGGATGAACAAGAATGGTCCATCTGTGAAGGAATTCAGTACTGCATCATGGAAAAATAATTCTGGGAAAAAAATAAAAAATAGGCTCAGTATGTGAGAGAGAGTAAATGTGTGTTTGTCTGTGCATAGGGATTGTAATTTTAACATACTTTCAGAGGATCAAAATACCCACAAATATGTGTCTAAATAAAAGAAAATATTAAACAATGTTGTTATAGTCATAGGTTTCTACAGTATGTTGTAAAATAAATAATAAGGTAAAGGCAATAAATAATGAAGTAAAACAAAATTCATGCTTCTAAGGTGTCATATTCAGTGAAATTAAAATATATCACTTCAATTGTACACTATGTTTCTGAGATTGCATGTCCTTCTCTACGGAAAATCCTCCTTTTACACAAAACATTAAATATATTCAAAACTTTTTGTTTGGTACTTAATCCTATGAAGTAAGGGTGAACAATCACCATTTTTTGGATGTTCCAATGAAGCATTTATCGATTAACAGGCCTAAAGCATTTAAGTCTTTCTTTCCAAATGGACTTTGATCAGTTTAGGTAAGGCTTTGTATTGTTCCTAGCCATTTCTGCTGCAGATTAAGCAACCAGACTACTATCTGATTACTACTTGCTTCTCCACTGAGACAGATGGTGGCTGTATGCTCTTATTACGTCCCCAAGATTCAAGTTCATTCATTACTGTAACTCCCTCTCTCTTGTCCTGACAACTCATTTTGCTCTGCTCATGCCTGTTAAGAATACTATTGCAAAGATCACCTCCTCAAGTTTTTGCATCACATCTTATTTCTCCTTCTTCCCTCTTTATAGCATCAAATACAAACACATTGTCATCATGAAAGCTGCTTGTGGTCTACCCACTCTCACTCACCTCAGCATGCTACCAGCTCCACTACCTCTAGCTGGCTTCAGACATCAATCCTTGTTGCTATTCTGTCACCCAGGTGAACTACTTTTTGCTTCCTTGCTTCAAAAATGTCTGGAGAATAATTTCATTATTTCTACTAAAAAGCCCCTTTATCTTCCATCAAGCCTGCACAAAAACTTTTAAGAAGCTAATTCTCAGCTCAGACAGTAGACACAGCACTGGCCCAGTAATGATTCACTGACTCTGCATTCCCTTATGTGAGCCAAACGGGATGCAACTGTATTTTTAGGAAAGTTCTTGTGGCAACTCTTAAACAGCACTTAGATACACAAGATTCTGCTCCATCATTACAGCACTTGGTTAGCAAAACAATGACAAAGTATGGTGAGAGCATTAACTGAGAATCTATTTTCATAGTATTGCTGTATCTCTAAGTAATATAATTTTTTTTTTTTTTTCTGACAAAAAGCATCTGGCCTCTCACTTTTGTTATTATAACTCCACCATGCTAACACAAGCCATCATTCCTCCAACAGTGATCAGTTTGTAGAATTTGAGTATCTTCTCCAAGAAACCTTCTGTTAAATTTGGAGTTTTCAATCATTTTTTCCCTTCAGGTGCTGCCTGAATCAGTGCTGTAATAGATATACTCTCAGTAGAAAGCCTTCTCACTCTCGACACTGCACTTGGCCAAACAAATGCAGGCAGGCAGCTTAAATTCCTTCTTGTTGAGCCCAGTTCCACAACACTGTTGACTTTGTAAGACTTGAGGTTCCTGGAGCTGTTGTATGATCTTCCCTCACTAACC
Organism: Serilophus lunatus; assembly: GCA_013399895.1. NCBI lineage: Eukaryota > Metazoa > Chordata > Aves > Passeriformes > Eurylaimidae > Serilophus > Serilophus lunatus. Next base: position 368,712 of record VXBA01002744.1, read on the forward strand.
TTCAAGCCAAAAATTCAGCCACAGATAAATTCAGCCACAATGGGTAAGATCAGTTTGAACTGTTTCATGTTTGAGTAATTTGGACAGAACCCTTTTACTTACTGCTACAATACCACTTCTATGTCTTTGGAGGAGCTAAAACTGCTACAAACTTTTTAATGTAAACCATGGAACTCTTTTATTTAAGATTCCACTCTTGCCAGAGACTCTGTGGGATACCTTGCTGATATATAGAGGTATGCACTGAAATATTTTTGCAACCTATTACAACTTAAAATTAGCAGCACTGTATTCTAATCCAATCCTTGTGAAATTTAAAAGGAAAAAATACATTTTTAACTTTTCTATTACCAACAAGGTATTTCATAAAATCCACCTAAAATTTAGCAAATATACAAAAAAATGACCCATTCTTCTGTCTGAGAGTAGTTTTTTTAATTTACCGATCATGTTGGAAGCTATTTCTATGCCATTATGTTTTATTGGAGCCAGAGTTTCACAGTCCTGATTTTTTGAAAGAAATATTAGTGATCTAGTATTTAGTACCAGTTCAGTAGTAGTAGGAATACGTGAAGGATATTGATACTCAGTGTGTCTCTGTTTGCATAATGTTTCTTGGCTTTGCTGCCACCTGCAGCAAAACACAGAAAGAAAGCCCAGTTCAGATATTTCTGTCCTAATTTGCATCATGAGTGTACTCATGTTCAAAGTTTGTGAGAAGCTAATAGAAAGGGGTGATTTCTGAACTAATCCAGATATTTCGAAATGTAAAATGCTTTGTGAAGGAAAATAAAGGGAAAAAGAATGTATCAGGAGTCTGATATCCACATTTATTTTGATAGGTCGAAAAAAAACCTTAAAATCACGTGGAACTGAAACATGTGTAACTACGTATCAGACTTTTCAAAGCATCATTTCCGTTTAAAATTTCTAAATAATACTGAGAATGGGAAGGAGTTTTATGAATTTTATTAAGTGCTTAAGTTTCTTAAAAGAAAGAAACAAACCAAAAAACTCTCAAGACTTTCTTAAGGGGTTTTGCGCGTGCTGGGTTTTGTTCTTTTTTTTTTTTTTTACAGTAACAAATATAAACTTGCCATCAGTATTTTTGAATATGAATTCAGAATTAAAAATAAATGCTTAGATTGATTACTTCTTGAAACATTGCTAATTAGAACAGTTCATATGGATGGGACCTACAGCAATCATCTAGTCCAACTGCCAAATATATACTTCTGAAAAGTGCCCATGCTATATGTGTGTTTTTTCTAACCAGATGGTCCAAACATTAGGGTGATTTGCACTGATTCTTCTCATCAGCAGCTGGAAAGTAAAATTTGGCATGTTTCCTACTTCTCAAAGACCACCATTTGTGGCTTCCCAAGTGAAAAGCAACCACCTCAAGTAAAAGAAAAGGAAAATATAAGCAAGCTACCACTGAAAGGGAAAACATCCTGAAGAGCTAGCCAAGATTTCTGTTTCTTTTATGAAAAGTCTCTTTGTTAGACTCTGTCATGATAAAAATTCAGGGTCTTCTTGATTTTTTTTTTAAATTTACTCAAATAATCATCAGTTTTTCTAGTGGCCTTTCATCTCCCATTCTTAGGAAACTTTCCTACCAGATGAAAAGATGAAACGTTGGCCATAAGCCACCCAAGATGTAGTCAGCCTCCAGTGTAGGACACTGAAAGTCACAATGTCTGAATATTAATACAACTCCATAATGTATATGCTATAGCTTGTAGGGATTGTATCTGCCTACCTTTTTTTGTGCTTGAGGTTACACTGACAGTATCAGTCCTATGTATTAAGTTCTTGTAAGAACTGGATGCCACTTTACATCATTGTCCTAATTTACTAAGCAATTTAAACAAAGCAATCTTCATATTGGGTCCAACAAGTCCCCTTCAAGCAACACAGAGGACAAAGTTCAAGTTGTGGTTTTCAACACCAAAAAGTTCGCTCATGAAGTAAGTTTCTTTCCTTAGGAAATACAGGCACCTACTTTTTTAACCATAAAACTCTCGTAAAACACTATTTCAAACTCCTACAATGAACAGGTCCATCAGAAGAAAGCTCTACAAACAAAAGCCTGAGAAAAGAAATGCCAGAAATCCAACGTATTTTCTAACAATTTCAGTACTGCTGTTGACGGAGAATGAAAAACATAAGCAAAATGTTTTAAGATATGTAGGTGTTCTTGGTGTGCGTTCTGTCATATTAGACACTTATTTTCAACGTATTTGTCCTAGCACTTGAAAAAATTAAGTTTTCTGGGTTGCATCCCCACATGACGAAAGAGAATTTAATTCAGTAGCTACACCTATCCAATGACTAAGATCATGCAGTTGCACAGTGGTTCTTACCAGCTTAATTCATCCTATGAAATCTTAATCAAAGGGAAAACCTCCAGCTTTGTTCACACAGCTTTCACAGCACAATTTTTTATTTTTTTGGTACACTGGACACAAGAGTTGATTGATAACATTTAGTTCAACCTTTTTTCTTCTGTACTAACCTTTGTCAAAAAGACAGCTTCTAAGGACAACAGGGAGTGAGGCCTTTGACTGCATCCAGCATTCTGAACTGCTGAGCAAATGCCTTAGGAGTTTATAGCTTTAAAATACTGCTCAAATACCACAGTTGAGCTTGTGACCCTACTGGGCGAAGTACCATACAAGTAAAAGTGCAAATATAAAATCCATGCTCCAAAGAGTTTGTGTCAAACTAAAATAAAAAGAGACTTTCAGTTGATCTTCTGTTTAGTCTCCCAATGAACTCCTGACAAGTTACAAACAGCAGAGCTTCAGAAATAATAAAAAGGTAAGAGAGCTCAGAAAGCCAGCACTGAATTTGGATTTTTCATCCTGACAATTCTGTGATGCAAGCTGAAGGGGGAAAAACGTTGCTTCAATAGAAAGACATGCTGGGATGGGACAGAGCACAGGATTAATAGTATTTTCCCTGCTTAGCCTGTGGAGACCACCACAGAGATAGAGGAACTGTTGTTCCCCAGGGATTCTTGTGTAGCTGCTGCTCAGACCAGTGACATCCTGCTAGCACCAGACCTGTTTGCGCTGGGCAGAGATGTGAGCTGGAAGCTCACCCAAACTTTCCTAAAAATGAATTCAGTCTTCAAAATCAACTTGAGTGCACATACTAAAAACAACAGCAATTTGATGTCTGCTGGGAATTTCTGACACAGCCTTAATACTAGTTTTTGAACAAACTCATTCCTTGAAATTACAAAAAAGTCTATTGATTTTTACTGGAAGAGAAGTAAATCAAAACAAAACCTGCTCTCGTTTTCTATAGATACCAAGGAATTACGGCTACTTTAGAAAACAGTATTAAGAAAATTTAATTTGCGAGAAGATAAAAATGTGTAAGGTTCAAGTTCTATTAATGAAGATAGAAGACATTATGAAATTATTTTATACAATACTAGAAAACAGAGTTAAGAAACTAAGAACAAAAGTGTTAGGTTTTTTTTCTCTCAGAAGTACCATTTCTTCAAAGAGTACTGATTTTATTTTCAGAATAGCTTCAGTCAAGAGACCTTAATAGAAAGCTTTAGAACACTGTATCTAGGCATCCTTCATAATTCAAAACAAAACGGTATAGAATTAAAGGAGAAAAAAAAATAAACCTCTTGCTTGCTACACTGTTCTTATTTCGTGTCTCATGGGCAGAGAATGGCAGATGGGAGTAGAAAGTATGTTTACTCATATCAGGCCTTTGATATGTAAATGCCTGTTCTGAAAGAATGAAAAATACAGTGACCAGAAGTCATCCCCTCAGAAGAGGAGCATCACAACCTGATGGAGAAGAGAGATAAACACTCCTTGGCAGGTGCATCATGAGAACTGACTATGGCAGGTTCTGCCACAACACTTTCCCAAGGGAATTACATTTTGAAATGTAACATCTCAACAAAATTTAAATGTAAAGAGTGAAATATCTCAGGATGATGTTAATAATTAAAATACATTCTCTCATTCCTGCCTTTTTCAAAATCCCAAATAGCCATAAATATGAAAGTGCTGTGATACAGCAGTGAAGCCAGCACAGTTTTAAGATGCACTCAACCTTTTTTCCACACGTGAGAAACTAGGATTGCCACTTTTCCATCCCTCTAAAGTACAGAGTTCAGATGCAGAATGAATGATCCAAGGAGTCAGAGTACAGCAGTATACTTATATTTCAGAACCAATAAAAATTACTTTAAGAAACGTAGCAAGGGTAAACAGGGCATTATGCAAGATTGCCAAGATGGTAAAGCCCAAAACAATACCACTCACCCGTGTTATACTCACTATACTCAAACTGCAGAGTGTAGTAGTTTTTTATATTTTTAAGGATTCATTACCTTTTCCACCTATCACTAGCACAGAACTCTAAAGCAGAAGAAAATGCTTGAATATTTTTTGAAGTTATCCCTTTTTCAAGGTACTTGCCACAGCTAATCACTCACAGTAGAATCGAGATCATGCATTTCTCTCAGTTACAAGCCCTTTTTGAGAAAAAGTGCTAAATATTATTTTAATAGCTCCATCATGGAGTTTTCTCAGGAATGACAGCTATTGTAATCATTCTATCCTTTCTCAGAATTCCTTTGTTTTGTATTTCTTCTGTACTCCTTTGAAAAACAACAATAAGCCCTCAAACAAATAAACAAAATAACCAGAAAAGACAACAAGAAAGCACAATCTCATCCCATTCAGAAATAGAAAACAAAGCAGCTATAGAAAGACCCAGGAAAATACATGTTGAAGAGAAAATGAACTGATGTTTTGGAAGTTAAAGCAAAAAATAAACACTACCTATTTCTAAAGTAAAAGAAGAGTTTCATTGTGCTCTTACCCTTGATTTTCAGGTGAAATTGCTCTGCTCATACTATTAACATTTAGCTAAAGAGGGATAAGTTTCAGGTATAAAGAACTAATCAAATACAAATTATTTTAATTGCTTCTGTATTACCTACACTGTGGAGTTTTTTGGATGGAGGCAACAGTAAAAATTACCAAAGACAGAGATTTAGTCAACAATCAATAGGTTGTTTTAGAGTTACTGTGCCTTCAGTCCTTTCGAGTTTACCTGATTTATTCCTAAAGAGTAGGAAAGTCCATAAATCAGGAAAAAAAAAAAAAAAAAAAAAAGAAAAAAAAAGAAAAGTAACAGTTTTACACATTTGTCTTGAAAGAAAATTCTTTTTTTTAATTATATAATTCCTTTTCTGCTAACTATAAATATTACTGCCCAGTAGATTCCACCATTGCTTGTTATTTCTTTAAAATTACATTATTTTTATTACTAATCAGACTGGATACTACTGCAGGAAAACAACAAAAAACAACCACAACCCACAAGCAATCAGAAAACCCTTTGAACATTTTAAATGAGAACTTCCAAGCTGTGGATAAAATACTTCTTTCTGATCACGAAATTGCAGCTTTCACAATACATTTTCAATGCAGTAGTTTCTGGATGCAGAGAAGTTTTTCCATGCAAGAGTCAGTACCATAATTAAGAATCTCTGCTACAAGGATTTCAGGACCAGAGAAACTAATATGTCATGTCTGATGGAATACATCAGTGGAGACTTCAGGTGGTAAATTCTTGCAGCCCTTGCTTGGATGCTGCAGTACTGATAAAAAGAGGTGACAGGTAAAGACACTGGTAAAAAATGACAGCGTTGACACTGTAAAAGAAGTTACTTCATCTCACTTACAGGCCCTTGCCCATCCCTGTCACACACACCAGCTCCTGCCTGGCCTTCTCAAAATAAAACTTTGGCCTGCTCCTGTGGACGGAGTGTTTCTTGCCGAGGCTGTTCCCAGGCAGTAGGAGTGGTTGTGACCACACAGGCCTCTTTTTTGGAATCGTGATCAGTCTCCTTATATCTCCATTACAGCAAGGAGTCGGGGGAATATCTCAGACAAATACACTGGTTCCCATCAAACACTCCAGCTAGCACAAACACCCACACAAGACCAGTGAGACACTCTGTGCCAGGGAACATTTCCCAGCAGCCAGCCCTGGTCTCCAACAACTGCATCAGTACACAAGTAAAGGTGGGAAACACATCCACTCCATCGTGGATATGGGTTTATCCCACACGAGATGTGCACAAAACTAGTCCATACAGGCACTGGCACAAGAGTGGTATGATATGAAAAGGTATTTTATCTTTGGATCTTTTTCCTGTTGCACAAATTTATTCCAATTCAACACTTAAGAAATAAGAGCAATTTCAACGCTGCCTTTTAAAATGATGTGGTTAGTTCTGGATCATTAGACTAGGCAATGTGTTTTATGAAGGCATATCATTTAATCTGCAGACAGCTTGCACACATGTCTACATTTACAGTTAAGGGAAAAAAAAAAGACAAGATTACTTCTCTCTTACTCTTACCAGGCTCTGGTGAGCAGCATGACCTACATTTTTAAACCAATAAAATATGACCACAGAGAGCAATCAGACAATTATTTTCAGATTTTTTTTATTTATATGGTCATCATTTCTTCTGCTACAGCCATCTAGAACATGAATGGGTTGTTTAAAAATTAATTCTCATTTCCTCCTTCAGAGGAAGAATTCAGTTTAAGCAAGGTTTTCTATTTCAGTAGTTTGTGTCACAACATTTTTAGATTCAAGCATATCAAAATTATTTTTAAGTTTAAAAAATGACATAATACATCTGCATACAACATAAAACAGCCTGAACTGTTATATTTTTCCTACAACTTGCTTCATCTATTGCACATTTATACTTAAAAAATCAAAATTAAACACCCAACAAACTGTGTGGAGAACTGCTGCATAAGTATTAAATCACAATAATGGAGAATTATGATGGCAGCTGTGCTCCTGCTGATCTCTATGTTGCCCTCCATTTCATCTGAGACTATACAAGCACTTAATAACTATAAAGTTGATGACTAAATTTTTCTTTCTGATTATGTTTCCACACTTATTTACAATACCTTAGTCAACCTCTAACTTGATTCTGATTTGCATAACCTTAATGGAAATTAGCCACTATTTTCCTTTGGAAGCTACAAAACTTCCACTCACCATCTCTGAACTGTCATCACCTCCTCTTCAAACTAACCAAAAACATTTCGCAGGTTCATAACCCAGATCTGCTAAAGATTAAATGGTCTGATACTGAAAATTCTGAATTTAATGTGTAGCATTTTCATGAGCACAAATCAGCACTGTAGGATCCAAAACTGAGTCCTAAACTAAAAAAAAAGCTAAAAAACATGTGATGTGTTTTAGAAGCTTGAATAGTAAAGGACTTAGCTAAGCAATGATAACTTATCCTTGGGCTCATCCTAATTATTGTGTTAGCAAAACTGTTACTGGAGACAACAAAATGTAGTTTGCTAGCCTGATAAGCAAGAAGAATTGACCCACAAGACATTCATTTTCTGCAAATAGAAAAAAGCCCTCTAAAACATGTTAAAGAGGGTACACATATTGTTATCTGTGTATGTTCTTGAATACATACATGTTAATATGGGTGTGCTGTGACAGCAACATGCCTAATCCTAAAAACATACAGTTCCTACAAATTTCAGCCAAAGTCACATTAAATGTTGCAGGTTTCTCACGTATTGCACGGTTTCCAGCTTACAACAATTGTTCAAAAGAAACATTTCAGAGGTACTCTGGAAGATGCAATTGACTTTGTTTTCAGGTTACCATTGAAATTTCTAAATGACCCCTTAAAAATCCACAGATGAGAAAAAATATATTTCAGTACTTATTTGCAAGTCTGTCATGTCTAATTTGAAAGAAATGCACAGTATCATTCATATCGCTCTATACCACCTCCCTCCTGCAATCAGATTAAGACAGATGTTTAAGAGCCTATTTATCGATAACCAGTTTTTTCCACTGTCATTATTTGCTGCAGAATAAACTAAGGGCACCAAACTTATCTTTCTCCCAGTTCCAAACTTCTGAAAGTAAGTAACTGAAGTTATAGGTGGGCCTGTTTTCCTAGGCAGAACTCATATCTCAATCAGGCTCGAGTGAAAACTCTTTACCACAGAGAAATGTTCTGCAGAGTTCTCTGAATATCAGGCTCATCCAAAACAATCACTTGGCTGGCTATACCAACTTGAAATAATTTCTTCCCTCTTCTTGTGTTTTTTTCTTCTAAAATTGGTAATACCAACTGACAGGCATGATTCCAAAATTTGATGGCAGTGATGAAGAGATTGGGCCACAAGAGCTCATAAATCACTGACACAAGAGTTGTTTAGAAGAGTGAAAATTACTTTTTCCAGCTAATCTGAGTCATTCATCAGAGGGCAAGTCTAAGTAAGTTCTGCAAGAGAAGCATATCCAGTCTCCCACAGAGTGACCAAGAGCCATCCAGAGCCCTCTATCAGTTCAGGGTACTAAAAAATCTCTGTAATGGACCTTTGTCAATATGGTTGTTATTTCCTTTGGGATGTTAACAGTGTGTATAGACTTAGTTCTCCTCTGCTATACTTGTTCAACTGTTTTTCAGTTAAACATTTTAGTTTATTTTTCACTAAATAATTAGATTTTCAGCTAAGATTAAAAACTTACAAACATGAAATTTGATTTCAAAATTTTAGTCACCTGATCAAATTACAAAAACAATATAACTCAAACCACCCAAGTCATTATAAGTAAAATACTTTAAAAAAACCCACAAGCCAAAATCCCAAAAAGAACATAAACACATTAAAAACCAAATAATAACCACTTGTGATCAGAATATGATTTTCTGACAAAAAAAACTCTTGCATGGTTTTGGTACAGTTAAAAAAATTTAAAAAATTCCAAAATTCAACATTAAGATATCAAAAAGCCATTTAAAAGTGAGTTTTCGATTTTCTATACTCCACTAACAATCTATATTCTTTTTCAAGTTTTGCACCATCAGTATACTATACTATAACTGCAATCATGATTCTTAAGAATATAGAAAAAAATAAAAATCTTCTAAACAATCTCAATTTTCCTCTGCATTTTCTTTTGAGAAGAATCCAGGTCTTTAAATGAGAATTGAAAAAGATTTTTTGCAAAGTCAAATTTCTTCAAAACACAGAATTTCTTACTAACATGGTTTGACATGACCTGTTAATTGCAGTAATTGGGTGTGTAATTTTAAACAACTACGCATAAATAGGCAAAATACTAACAATTCAGAGTTTTCAAAGATAAACACATGCAGAAATAATCAAATGCATTATTCATTTATCATGAGTCAAAGACTCCCTGTTCTGATTTTGGAAAAGAAAATGTACAAATCCTCATACTCTGGGGTTTGCCTTTATTGGCATCTTAAATGCTACAAATGAAGCATGTCTTCAGGCATTCCCTTTGGTGTTTCCCCAGGGTCTTTACCATCTTCTGACCTGATGTGACTCTGTAGAGTCTTTTATTTTTTCTGCTAAATGTCATGAAAATTTATCGTGAGTGACAAATAAAAAATACTTTTACATCTTTAACTGTTATTCCAGTCTCTGATATCCCAATGATTCAACACCTAAGCTCTTGTTATCCTTATGAAGGCATCTTGAACATACACATGTGTATGCTTTCTCCAAATAAAATAGTTCACTATTAAATGGCAAAAAAATCGTGGTTTCTCAAATACTTTAATTGCAAGAAAAAATATAACAGGCAAATATGATGAGGAATATTACTGCAAACATGACCTAGAAGATCATATTTGATGAAATAAATACTTCAAGACCCTGGAATATTCATTAAGTTTGGGAAGGGTTGTTTTCTACCCATGTCCTCCTCTCCCAGTTTCTTGTTTCTACTGAAAATACACATAGATATTCATGTGCAATATCCTACACATATTAAAGTAACTTTTGAATACGACTTTTCATTTGTTCTATCTTGACTACTTTTTTTTTCTCCTTAAAGATTAGTTTACAGTAAAATTGAAATCTACATTTTGACTCTACATAAAAAAAATGGACTGTTATTAAATTTACTGTTCCACAGGGACTTTATTAGGGCTGCTACTGAACTGTGCATCATTTTAATTAGAATTAACACTTTCATCTTGTTTATGAATATATGTAAGATAAGCTTTGAAATATTTAACATCTGGGAATACCGTCAAGCTGTCACAGCAAAATTAAGATGTTTCATATACATAACTATTATTATATAACAGCCAGATACCAAATAACTAAACATTCATTGTTAGCATTTGGAGTATAATCTTTCTATGCACACATTTTCATGTCCTTTGGGAATGTATTAATGCTTTGATCAGTATCCCTTTGAAGCAACGCTTCTTTAAAGAGAGACATTTCAAGAGCAGTCCTTGACTCTGTTCGATGTTCCACTGGTAGGTACGAGACCTATTTTACGTAATTTATTCTACCATTAGCAGACATATCCCTAGTACAAGCTTACTGCAGCAGGTTAGTTCCCAAGGATCACTGTCCTTTGCTGAGATATTTACTTTGCAGGATAGGAAGATTCGTAGAAATTGCTGTTCAAAAGGCCACCATATCTCCAGGTTAGCCACATCTTGTGAACTCAGGACTCTTCCCTGCATAATATTCTCCCGTGATTTGATGGGACTACTAAAAAAGAGAGGTGGAAGCTAATCCAAACAAAAAAAAAATATCCCACAGAACCCTTCAACAAAAGATTTTCATCACATCAACTAAAACACAATGAGACTCTGTTTTGAGCTATGTCAGATAGTAAGTCTGTGTTAATTTAGCCCTTTAGACCTAGAGTTTCTTTTTCACATTTCAGTATCCAATAATAATGTAGCAGGTGACCTTTTGAAGTTGCAGCTGCTGGTCCTCTCTTCCTACCAAGAGACTATAACAGTCTTTAAACAGCAGTGCATCTCAACAGCCATCAATTGTCCTGACTTATCTGGAAAGGTGCAGGCTCAGTGCCACAAGTGAACTTGCATCATTTGCACCTCCATCAAGCTGAAGATGTTGAGCTTACTGCACACAACCAAGGCCAGGGAGCAGAGCACACTCCTGGAGCCCTGACCCTCCAGCATCTCCAGGACGTGCTGTGCTGCAGCAGCATGAGAGGGTGATGCTGCTGGCGATGTGGTTTTGCCGAGGGAGGAGCTGCCACCTCAGTCAAACTTCTGCACCCTCATAAAGTATCGAGGGACAAATCTCGACTCAAACTACTGAGGACAGAAGTCTCTCTCTAAATGGTAACTCCTCTTTCATGGGAGCTCTTCTTTCCTTTCTCTTTTCTCTTATACAAAAGTGTCAGTCATAAATCTTACTATTAGTAAGATTGTATTTGCCATCCAATTTTTTTTTCTTACGTTTGACAAGAGCTTAAGCTCATAAGCACCCTCCAAACTACTTTGCTCAAATAATGCCCCTAAATTTTGGTTGGTGTGATTTCTGAGAATCTTTTGAATACCACTGCCCTCAGTCTACATTAGTTCACAACAGATAGCCTACATTATTTTTTTCTGGGTAAAACAACTGCTTTTGACACTATTTTCCACCTTAAGTTTTAGGATTAAAAGGGTAAGTCTGTGGGCTAAAGGAAATCTTGTCTCACTTGCATTACTACTGAGAGTTTCAAAAAGCAAATACAGTTTAAGTTTTTAAATACTCATACAGGTTCCTTTGTATTCAAGACAAACTGTCAGAAATCTCTGTGTGCATTCACACCTGCTTGTAATTCCTAGGCTACACTAAACAAGAGGAAACCCTTTATTGATCGCTTTTGAAATTACATTTCTCAGCATAAATGCTTTAATAATTGACTGAATAAAATTATGTGAAACCTCTATGGAAACCATTTCATTACAGAACGTAGTTTATGGTTTATTTGTGAATGTGTTACTGATTAATAATTTGCCTCAGAGGAAGTGCTGGTGATTATCTTCAGATTTTGGAATTCAACTTTATGAGTTCTCAGAGGGGGTATAATCTATATTGAAATAATAATGACACTCTAAAATGTGTCAATTATTTCAAAGTAAAAACTTAAATGCTTGTGCTCAGCAGCAGTCTTAAAAAAATCTAATTTTTAGATTCTGAGAATTTCTGATCAATTCTATATATTATAATCTCTAAACACTATACATACTTAAATGAACACTTTTAAGATGTGAGATTTCTCATTGAAAAAAATGAACAATCTAATTTAGCATAAAAAGTTGGAAAAAACCTCACTGAGCACCATGACTAAAATGTTTTCTGAGTTATATTTATCTTTACTTTTCAGGGCTCTACAACAAAAAGTCAATGAATTACAAACATTCTAGAAACTGAATTTTGAAAAAGAAATTTATCAAACCCTTATTATGTCAGAACTGTTACTTTATTGCAACACAAATCTATGGAAGTTCTTAAAACACAACTTTGATCTAATTGCGCTGTACACACAATATGTGCCTTTGTCCAGTTGGTGGTGGTCAACATGGCACATCACACCTTCCTCACAAAGGATTTCTCTTTAGCAACTTTCAATTAATTCATTTGCATTCAAGGCATTTTGTATCCAACAAATGTTATTAGGTCTTCATAAATGAACCATTGTGGTTTTCCTCTCCTCCATGTTCTTATCACAAATGATGTACATTTTCAGCATACTGAGGAAACCTATGTACTGAGGAAACCTATGTACTGAGGAAGATATACTCAGCCATAAGAAAATCCCATCACACTTCTCTTCCAGCTAGAGAAAAGCTTCCTTACAGGTGTTATGAGATAGAAGCAATAACTGCTGAAATTTTACATTCACTAAATACAGCAAGCCAAGAGTTTCACTCAAACAAAACTTGTCTCCATTCAATATATTTCATTGTTGAAACAGTTAAGGTTGATCATGTGTAAAGTGCAATGAACATTTTCCAAGTCAAATTAATCTGAAATGTTTGAGCTCAATGTTTTAGCTACTGACTCCCAGAAAAAGAAAAAAAAATTATGTGACAAGCAAGAAAAAGCTGTTACCCAAGAACAGAGTGGCACTGCTTCTGTCAGACTCCCTAGGATGTGACTGTCCTCAAAATGTATGTCACACTTTGAGGACAAATCCTACAACAGGGAGGAACACAGGACAATAATGCAGAGTTGGCACATTCCTTCTTCACCTCCTGCCATACTACAGGATCCAACCTGTCAGTCTTTGTTACTCATTTTTGTCAATGTGGGAGCAATGTGTGTGTTGGCAAGCAGCTGTTTCTATCTGGCAAATAAATGCCTTTGAATTTGTTAATACCAGATTTCATTAAAAGTCTCTTATAGGAAGGCAAGCGAAGTATAAGGCTTGACCAAGAATTACATTGTGACTCGATCGTTATTGCTGAAAGACAGAATTTTATCACCTATAGGGAAATCCAGCTGCATGCAGATGAACAATACATTTGTCAGTGAGATCGAAAGACCATGTCTTTTTTTGCCACTCTGGCACCTCGCACAGTAAAAGAGTCCTTTGGCAATTTCCCAGCCTGTATGTGCCACCCTTTTACATCTACAGCACAAGGGTCTGGGGATCTAGACTGTTCTTGATTCACAATCCCAGGACACAGCCCCACTACCAACTCTACTGTGAGGAGATAGGACAAAAGTGAGCTTAATACACATGGTGGGGGAGAAATTAATACAGCTGAGAAATCCGCACAGCAAGTTAAAAACCAATAAAAACAAATCAAACAAAAGTTTTACAACGCACTAGGTCTCTGCACAGTTGAATAGATATACATTTTTATTTATATGCGCATTTTACTATTTGTTTTCATTAGTACAACAAGTTTTGCATGTGGCCATTACTGAAGTGCATTCCTTCAGCAGAACAAGAACAAGTAATGACTATGGGCTACTGCTATTGTCAAATCATGCAGCTACATTACCAAGTCATACACAACAACAAAAATCAATCACTGCTGTCCTTTGGAAAATTTTTGTCTCCTGTTTATCAAGGATAGCTGGTAGGATCAATATCCTACAGTATACACTAACACAAAACCTGAGGCAAGACATACTTGAATTAACAGCACACTTTTGTTTCTGAAGTTTCATGTCTTTGCGTGCAAACAGAAAATATTGACGTTTTTCAGTTTGAAACTCACTATTTAACCTAAGCTGACTTCATTTTTCCGCTGTCAAAGTAAGTTTCCATCCAATGCACATTTCCATATCAAAGTGAAAACCAGTAATTTCCAAGGAATTAATTCAGTTTGCAAACAATAATAAATTATGCACAAATAGAAAACTTAAGATGAAGTTAGAAAAATCATTTATTCAATTTGAACTTTCACAGTGAAACATTCTGGAAACCATGTTACAGTACCTATTGTAAGGTTCTTTATTTGCTCAAAATAAGGCAAGTTAAGTATGACATGACAAGAGCCCGCAAACTACTTGTCTTCATTTAGTATCACTGTAATTTCCTTACTACGTAAAACCATATAAAAAGTTTTTGTTTGTTCTTTAAACACTCACTTCTGAAGCAGCACTCTTTTCCAGATGCTTTATCAAATTTTGTGCTATACAGTTTATCCATCTGAACAAATCTGCAGACTGTAGATTAAGTAAAAAGGATTGGGCATGAGCTACAATGTGAATTTATATGGTATTGAGTTTTTTCTGGCTGCTCACTAAGGCACTCATTGAAGACAGGTGCCCTTAGGCACATATTTAATTCCCTACACTTCGTTGAAGTGAAAAAGCCCAACTAAGCAAACAAAAATCAGTAACTAACTTTAAGACTGCATTTTAAGAAACTGAAAGGATGATTTGAAAATGCTACCATTAAAAACCCCAACAAATGCAAACACAACAAATTAACACAAAACCAGAAACGCATCCCTGAAAGCTTTGCAGGAGCTAGCCTGCTATGCAGGGGACAAGAAAAAGGCAGAAATATATTACTTTAAAGAAACATAAAAGCCATCAAATGTAAAACTGTTGAGAAAAAGGCAAAGCAAACAAATGCAGCCAAGTCAGATCTCTTCAAATTGGTAGAACTCACTAAAAATTCATCTTTCTGATAGTAACATTTATTTCACCCAGTCCACCATGCATCATTTTCCTCCTACTTCAGCTAAGCAGCAATGTTATTTTTAATTCACACTAATTACAAGCCTTAAAGAAAAAATGGTTCTCTCTGTGCAAGTGGAAAAAGTACAAATGAAAGAGATACAGCATGAAACAGTTTGGCACATGCCCTGCCATATAGAAGTTAAACCTGGTATATATGAATATAAAAGAGCTGTCAGTAGCTAAAGCAGGCTGAAGAGGAGGTTTTTGTGTGAAAAAGAGTTATCACCAATAATCACAAAGGTCTTGAGCACTACCATTGAAATGGTGAAATCTAAAGCTCTTCAGACTCACAAATTATGTAAAATAATTTATGCTTAAGCACAGGAAAAATATATGAATGCCTTTCAAAGTAGGTACATATTTAATAATCTGTTATACCTTTCAATAAATGATATGGCTATTTACTTGCAAAAAACAATGCAACTATTTAACGATTTTTGGTATTGGCTAATAAGTTCCAGCTATTATTAAAAAAAAAACCCAACTAATTAAAAAACAACTATTATATTCGTAAGAGGTCAGTGCAGAGAAGATAGTGATATACAACTGCCCTCTCTGACACTCAAGAAGAGAGGAAGATTTCAGTAAATTTTCATAGGCTTCCCTTTCTCCTTTCTCTTTGGAACACTGTCAAGGGATTCTTACTAAACAAAGCATAGCATGTAATAGTGCAGAGCAAACAAAGGACAGTGGAAAATAACCACACAGTCAACACTGATGGGTAAATTCCCTCATCTAACCACTCCCAATGTTCTTCTTACCACCTCTGATGTTACCCCTACATGTGCTCTCACCTATCTCCCCTCCTGATCCTTCACAAATTGACACTGGCGTTTTGCCAGTCACTGCATGTGCACAGGCTGATGATCTTTGAGGGAGGCTCCCTGTGAGGCTTCATTTGAGGTTTCAGTTCAAAGGAGGAAATTGAAATCAGAAGAAGGAAACTGAAAGGCTTCAATTTCAAGGGGAAATGAGGCTTCAATTAGATTTTTTATTTTTTTATAAAACTGAAAATTTGTGTTATCTATCCTCCTACTTGACTGCCCTACATTTTTAAAGGAAAAGAGTACTTAAGGGCAAGATCCATCTGCAAGAAAATAACCTGCAGTGGTCTAGGAGACAGAACATGTCAGAGCAACCAGTAGCTGCTGGTAGTCCCAGGAGACCTTCTGTACCTGTCATACTCTGTGACAGCGACAAAACAGTCAGTGGATCATCTTAGTCTCCAATTGTTCAGCCTCCTTGACAAATGTCTGTCTCTGTTTATCTGAAAAGAGTTGGAAGTAGAAATTTGCAATTTTACACCCAGTGTCTAGGAGAGCTACTACAGCACAAGGGGAAGTCCCAGCTCTGCTGTAGGAGGAACTCCACTCCAAGGTGGAATGGTTTTCCTCTTGAAAGGATAATTTGCCATCTTACAGAATTTAAAATTTAATCTTATTTTGCCACTTTTTTGTAGTCTAAATCTTTCTATGCTATTCCTTAACAGATCTTCTTTCAGTGCCTAGAAGATTAGATCTCATGAGTAAACCAGTATGTTGATAAGTCCAAAGGAACCTCACACAATACTGTAACTATTAAACTTGCAGTTCCCATGTTAATTTTGGCCCTCTTTTCCTGTTTTGGTGCTAACATACAGGTATTTACAGCATGACTCATATTAATTGCTTGGTTTCCTAACAACAAAGACATACTAGGGTTGCATATATGAGGAGAATATTGGTTAATATTTGCAAAATGAAAATATTTTCTAATTGAATCAGATAAAATGGCTGAAGAAGATAAAGCTAGCCCATCAAGTTCCTAACACTGAAACATTGCCACAAATTGAAGTAATGAATAATGGAAAGAAGTGTTTGTTCAACTAAAAACTCCATGTGTTCAGGTATTAGTATCCCTAGGAAGTACTGTTCAAGGTCAAAGAATTTTAATTCAACATTCCTACTTATTCCTATATTTAATTGAAATAAATCAGATGAGTCTGTCAATGCTTGTTGCTTTACATTTTTAAAAGTTTCTTCAACTACACCGCATAACCCCCTTTGGGGGTGCTGGGTTACCAGGAATATTCCTCAAGAAGAATGTGGTTGATAAGATACATTACTGCATTGTGTTTAATTGGTTAAGACTAAAATAAAATCTGAAACTATTATAATAATTATATCTACTCTCTATAGTGGAATTTTTCTCTGCCATAATCGCTAACCTTGACTAATTAAAATAATTTTTGGTAAATCATTAAAGACTTGGACTTCAGTTAACAATCATCCAATTATTTCTATATCATGCCCAAAAAGAACTGAACCATTATAATTGAGTTTATACAGTGTTCCTTGTCACGACTGTTTATTCCAGGGTAAGATAAACCACAACAAAGCCTTGACACGACCTGTATATATTCTACATTTGCTACAACTCGTGTTTTGGGCTGACATATGGAGAATATATGACATTGTACTTGCTACTTTTAGTTGATGTTTATTAGAATCCTGTGCAGCATCATCTCCTTCTAAGGAGATGATGTTAGTGAGGTTGGTATCAATGATTTAGCAAAGCAAGCAGTTCAAGAGCTATTTATGATTAACCTCACCAAATTATTTCTATTCATTTTTTTATTAATGCCTACAGAAACAGAAGAGCATGTGAATGGTGCTATTTTGGCATTTTGAGGGAAACTCTTGAAAGTAGATTCAAATCAAAAATGATAGATTGTTTACATAGGAAGTTCAGATAAGATGATTTTTTTTCAGGTCATCCCATTAAGAAACGTACATTACATGTAAATACCTGTGAACCTCTTGCAATCAATATGACTTTTACCCATTGATTTCAAAAAAGACATTTCCAAATGAAGGAAAAACTCTCTATCAATCTATCTCTGAGCTGACTAGACACACTGGGGTATACATTTAATAAGTACGGATATTTTAATCTATTTGGGAATTCTTCTCACACACCTTCGCTCAGAAATTATGCTTTTAAAAGAAAACAGAATGGATAGGGACTACTGATAGATTCTCAGAAAAAGACAGATACACATAAAACCAGCATATTGAAATAACTGAAATGTTGCCAGTCAGGGAAGGAAGTAAGCTAGATTTTGGCAGTTGAAAATGACCTATGTTTTTAATAGCAGTGGTAAAACTGATCAAAGACTTTTTATTCCCATTCTTGCTGCTTTGCAAAACTATGAACAATGACAAAGGCAGATTATCTTTCCTTATGTCATTTAGTGCTTACTGAATAGAGATTGCATATCTCCACAAATATCAAAAGAGAAATTTACTTCTTATAGCTTATCTGTCACAGAATTTATTTGCTATGAAGCACTCATTCCCCACTGAGCCAAACACAGTGTATAAAAAGTTTAACATCATTTGCAAGTAGGAAAAAATATTCAACCGTTAGCAGGTATTGCCCAACACCCAATTACATGTCAGAACTGATTTTAAAATGAAAAAATATTATTTTAACTTTTATTTTCAGGGAGAGGAAAGAAATAATTATCTGTTTTGAATATGTCACAGACCATGCCTTCAAGAAGCATCATCATAAGAGTGTAAAATACTTTGCAGACTCAGATTTGCAACTCCAGCAGGCTAATGGGAAAGACAGAAGGGCTTTGGGTTGGGATTTGGAGAAAAGACCTAGAAGACATGAAAATTGTCTAAATATATCCCAGGTCTTCTTATCAGAATAAGATACAATGGCTGCTCTTTCCTCATCTAGTCTCCACCACCTTGCTTCTATGAAAACAAGCTAAATGAAAATTTTTTAAATTTTCCCTTGAAAGTTAGTAATGTTCAGGTATTTTATGAATTAATGAGTATTAAAAAGTTAGTTAAGGATTTCCTGACATGAAAAGTCGTTTAAACTGAATTTTTGATTCGTTTCTCAGCCAAGAAACGAAGTTTCAGAATAGGACATTATGGCTGTCTGAAAGAATCCTATCAGCAAACTCTGTTCAGTTCACAGCACTCAGACACTGTACAAATGTATTCCCCACTGTCCAAATGTACATCTTCACCACCAGCTTTAGAACAAAGAAATGTGGCCAACTTAGACACTGTAGAGTGGGAACTAGTGAAAATTACTTGTTGCTCTTTAGCTATTAAAAAATCTTACGCATTTGGGCTTGCCTTAGGTGTGACATGAAGCAATGCAAGACAAATATACTTAAAAAAAACTGTCAGAAAAAGTAGCACTAACATTAAATTACATTGTAGATGACTGAATGTACAACATCTGATACCTGTGAAAATGATTTCAAAATATATGAAAGCTCTATTACATTATAAATTTCTAAATACTAATTTGTTACTCCAGAGGCAAATAGACAAGAATATGCAAGTGCTTGTGGGTTTTGGGTACTCCATTGAATTTAAAAGGTACTTGTACAGCAGCAGACTGGACTAACAATTGAGTCAACTAGTCGAGTCAATGTACAGCAGAAAACATTTTTAGTGGACTTTGCTGGCTATATTGCTTATGTACAAGTCTATAGTATGACTCACTTGCACAATGGACAGAAATTCATTCAATATTAAAGTCTCAAAGAAAATCCTTATCCCATTAAGAAGAAACCTTTTGACTTTATGTAGAAAATTAAACTTGATCCCAGTAATAGCATTGTCAACCCTACATCTTTGCAATTAATTATCTTTGATCATTATATTTGATTATATAATTAATATTCTATAATAATATTCTATAATAATTAATATTCTATAATAATATATGTATCATATATATAATTAATTATCTTTGATAATTAATGCCAGCAAGACCAGACAAGAAGGTGTATTACATTTTCCGGTTCCAATGCATAGTGCTTTTAATGGTTTCTATTATCCAAGGTTGCTGTGCATCTTGCCTAATACCATCAAATCTGAAAAATTCTTCAGCAAAATGATGATTTAGATAGTTTAGATGATGGGTTGGTGCTGGTTAGGTTGTTAAGTTAGGTTAAGATATCTAGTTTTTCCCAACCTTGTTAGTTCTGTGTAATTCTGTGTAAAATAACAATGTCACTTGTGTAATTTATAGATATGGGCTCCTTTCTCTCCCTTTTTGCTAAAAAGGAAATGCTGAATCACAGCAGACTGATATCTCAGTGGCTCCTGAGGCATTCTTCACCATCTATTGTTTGTAAATCTACCAAAAAAAGGACCATATTCTCAAGTCATTGTGAAATTATTATGCACAGTAGAAGAGATTATACAAAGTACATATGACATAAGACTTTTTTTTGAATTAAAGAAGAAAATAAAAATAAAACAATGTTTTCTTACCATGGCAGGAGCCATCCAGTTCTTCATATCCTACACTGCAGATGCATCGTCCTAGAGGCACGAGCCAATCCCCATCAGCTCCACAGTACAATTTTGGAGTGTCACGTTCCTCAGCGCTCTTCACACAGGAGCCCCGTACTTCCACCAAAGAGGAGGAATCCACCCTTGGAATAGTGTCAGGAAACATAGCCAAATTACGGACTGTGAAAGGGCACTTTTTGTAATAAACACGGACTGAAACCAAAGCAATGCATGCTCCAATGTCCTGAAAAGCAAGATAAAATCCTTTCTTGTTGATTGGCCCGACTTCACGAACTTCTGTGTTCAGTTTAAGAATGCGGTCACCCAAGTCCATCTGGGTAAAGCTCTCATCAGCTGCTATAGTATCAATTTTAGTGTACTGGTTTGGCTTGAATTTTACTCCATGATTCTCATCCGACTCCATGTAGTAGAGATTGAAAGTTTCCTTGCAGGTTCCCAGTACCCAAGGAATACTGTTGCAGTCCCTCAGGGTAAACTTCATCTCCACGTAGATTTTCTGTGCAGCATCACGGGAGATCCAGTTTGTCTGAAGCCAGTTGTTTTGGTTTGGTTCCATCACATTACATACCTGGTAAGTATGAATGGGATGATTGTGTTCATCCATTTCAGTTATGGCATCCCACTGAAAGAAAATGAAATTGTTTGAAAACTAAGAAATATGTATTATGCATAGATATACACACAAAGCCCATGCATATGCACACATTTGCTCCATGTATATGCACCTTTGAATAAACTAAGAATAAAGTTTAATAGAAAGACAGTTAAAAGCAGAAAACAAATACAGAACAGCACGCAAGTTATTTAGAAACTCTATGATAAATTTTTATTAATAGAAACATCACAAAATTAGTGGGGCTCAGCAGAGAAGGAAATACTGGCCATGTTTATATTAGCAAATTTAGTAAGGCTGAGAACATTCCATGGGTATGTCACTTAATCACCTACACTGAAAAAAATTGCCAGAACATTCTTGTTTGGTGTGCCAGTGGGCTGGCTCTCTGACAGTCCTCCAAACAATTTCCACAGCTAAGTCCCATGGACTGGCCAGACACCTGCAGCAGCTCACAGCTGGGATACATCCACAGTGACTCGGTGGGTCTGAGGTGTTTTGTGTAGACTATCTTGGTTTACACAATTACTCTATAAACATTTATCTGTATATAGAGATGTTTCATTTCTAGCCCCATGGGACCTGTATTACACTTCTTTACACTAAAAAGCCCAAACAAAACAACAAACCAAACATCAGCTCTCAATACATACCATGCTTTTGTTGCCTTTACAAATTCTCTTGGAGTATGAAGGTGAAGGAAGAGCTTTTTTCTCTCTCCTTCCTCCCCTCAGGTTTTACCTTAAATCAACTTTACTAAATGTTCTCAAGTTCTAGTGGAAATTCCCACACAGAAGGTCTCAAAAAAAAAAAAATAAAAAAATCTTTCACATATTATCCAGGTGCTTTATATCAAAGGCATACAAAATGCCTTATTTGTTAAGTAATCAGCTACTCAAAAATATTACCAACATTCAAAAAATATCTTCAACATAATTAACTTTACACTAAGCACACATAATATTAACACAGCATTAGATAAAGATATTTTCTTATCAAAACACAGAACTAATGATAATTCTGTATTCAAAACCAGTGTCCCACCAGAATTTTTAGCGTGTTTTTTAGGTGTAGTGATCTGTCATGGTAGAAGCTGCAGAAAAAAACAAAACAACAAAGAAAATGAACAACAGGACTCCTACTCCATCCCATGGAACTTGCGGCTTTGCTACTTGAAAACTTGGAATTCAAACAGTTGCTGGAGTTCACATTTAAAAAAGAATTCCAAGTGTTCCCTCTTGCAATCAGGACTGGAATTCCTGGTCACTGCAGCGTGCACCTGAGAGCTACACAGAAAAATCAAGTAAGTGGAAGCCTTTACAGGCCATCACTGTTGCGGATTCTTCTTATTACATTTAAACATCATGACAAAAATATGCATTATCCAAAATACAGTCACAATGTAAATTTAGAGAATAAACAAAAAATACATAAGGTTTTCAGCATTTGTTTGTGTATCAAGTCACATTAAAAGGAAGTTATGTCATATGCTCTGGAGAGATCTCAAAAAGAACAAAAAGACCCCTCAAACCCCAAGCAAAATCCCACCAATTAAACCTAGAATTGAAAAGTAGTAGGTGGGTGGTTTAAAAAACTATAGTGTAAACTAGCTTAAAACAAAAACATCTCAACATACTACTCTTTCTTAAAAATACTAATAAAGACAAAAATTTCTAAAATGTCATCCTCTTACCATGAGATTCTTGTCAGAAATATTTATATACTTGCTCTGAATCAGTATCTTGATTTGAATTCAGAAATTAAAGCCCTGAAGTTAGCTCTTAACTGTGTACTTAATAATATAAACCCATTACTTCTGTAGAAAAGTAAAGGCTCAGAACTTCAATAACTGGTTTTAAAGAATAAAACAAGATGGACTGATCAAACATGGACAGTGCTTTAGATTATTCAAAGTAGAGCTCACATGCTTCATGACTATGTCTTTCCATTGTGCTCCCAGATAGCACAAAAGCTGGAAAAGCTGTCTGGTTTAGACAAGCTGACAGTTCAGACTTCTTTCAAATCGAGCCTTTTGGCTGCATCCCAAAGTGCTGCATTACCTTCAAAACATTTTGATTACAGTCCTTTCAAATGAGGAAAGCCTCTGATGATAATGTTGATGGAAGCAGCAGCAGCAGGAGCATATAGCCAACTCTTACATCTGGAGTTTCAGGACTTATGAAGATGAAATGACAAAAACATGCTAGGAAGGAAAGACTTCAAAATACTGTAATCAACAACAGTGGGAATAAGAAATTATATTTTACATATAGCATAAAGGAGGAGTAATTCTTTAAAACAGAAGAACATATTTCCCACTGGAATGGGCTTCCCAGGGAGGAGGTGTAGTCAGTGTCCCTGGATGTATTTAAGGATAGGGTGGATGATGAACTTAGTGACATGGTTTAGATGGTTTAGATGTTAGACTGGTGTTGGATAGGTTGTTAAGCTAGGTCAAGGTCGGACTTGATGATCTCTACGGTCTTTTCCAACCTTGTTAATTCTGTGTAATTCTGTGTGTGTATATGACTTGAAGATTGGTAGAAAGAAGATTCCAGGATTACTTGTCATGTACAAGTACAAAATATGAGACTAGGCTACAAACCAGTCTAAGATTTTAGTTAGATAAAGTCTCATCTACTTAACAACCTCTGTTTCATTTTTGAACTTTACTAATATCTAACAGTTGGGCAGAGAATATTACAAAGAGCTAATTACCTCATTTAAATCTTGTACTAGATAATACTGAAATTTCCTTTCAATGTTCCCCACTTTGTTATTCTTACGTTAAACCAAAACAGTGAAGATTTACAAAGTCAACAAGAGTTATTTATTAAAATTCAGTAGGTTGTATCACCAAAGGCATTATGAAAACCATAAAAAGAGATTCACATATTTCATGTTGTTTTTTGACACATTGCTGTCTGATGAGGAAACACCTTAGTGATAGCATGCTGCAGAAAAAAGCATGCAATGGACCAGGTTCAGCTTGATGAAAACAGTCATAATTTCCCTCGAGACACCAGTTATTTCAACAAATCCCAAATCTTGACTTAACTCTCTGAACTGTGGACAGCCTCTTAAGCAATGCCTTTTTCAGGTCACGTTGTGCCAAAAGAAGAGATGTTAAATTCATCGTTAGCATGATTTTCCCAGTACAGGCCATACACAACATAGGATTTTGTAGAACAGAGAGGACCTCCCAGCCCTCTCTGCCAGTACCACAAATTTGCATGGACCCAAGTCCACCCCACAGCTCTTCTTTGACTCCCAACTGCAGGTACTACCTATGGGCAACAGAGACCAGTCATGGCACTGCACCAGAACCAGGTGTAGGGCATCTTTTCCCATGTGAAAACCTGCACCTCAGGTTCTTCTCCACCATGCCACTTGAGTCTCTCATTTCCCAAGCTAGCAATCTTCATTTACAAAGAAGCAAGCCCAAGCACATTGTCACTGTTTAGCAGCAGCCCCATTCAGAATGAGGAATTGATTACAACATTTTACTTGTATGTCAAACTTCACTGTAGGAAGCTGTTCCAACTAATAGAGGTAGCTATATCAAGCAACTGAAAATGTCTATTTCATAATGAGCTGATATCTAGGTGACTTCACATGTAGTGAAGGACACCTCTCCCACAAGTTGTGACACTGATTGATGGATAATTAGTGGGTTCTTAATCTCAGATAAGAGTTATTATTGAGGCATTGAACCCAGCAGCAGTTTGGTAACCTAGGATGGCAGTTTTAAAATCTTGCACTGCTCAAAATTCTTTTTATGAACACTTTGCCTCATTTTAAGAAAAAGGCAGGGACACTGGTTACTTAAGGCCATGCCCTCACTCAGCAGTCTACAGAAGAGAGCATCTGCTCTTACAAATTTTGCTGCAGTTTTATCCCAAGTTAGAAAATAACCTTCTCTTTTTCTCCTTATCCTTTTACTCAACTGATAATTCTCTAAAAATGAAGGGTCCTGTACTTACACTACCGAATCAGCATATCTTGGCTCTGTCCTGAATAAGAAAAGATTGTTTGGTAGGTGGTTTTATTGTTGTTGGTTTGGATTTCTTTTTCATTTTCCCAAATGGTTTATTACTTATTTTGTTGACTGCATTTGCAGATCCCAGATGGGAGTCATCTAATGAAATCTACAAGTGAATTCCCACTTTCAGCTGTTCGCTACTGAAAATCTTATAGATCCCATTTCCATGGAAACAAGTTGAACAGTAAAAATAAAGACAGTTTTGAAAGTTTTTTTAAATTCCCTTATGCTATCTCCAGTGACATGATCTCCATAGAAATGAGATCATAAAGGTCCAAGCTAAGAAACAATAGAGAAGGACCTGCACTTGGTATGCACAGCTGCTGGCTGCCATCTGACAAGGAAGATTTAAACATCTCACTACTGTAATGACATCAAGCAAAACGAGCTGTACTACAGAACAGAACTGCAGGAAAAAAAACCAAATTAACGTACTTCGGAAATCAACATTTTAAGGCACAGTTGGCATCTAAAATGATATCGAAAACAGCAAGATTAAAAAAAAAAATTAAATAACATATAGAATTGCTGTAAATTAAAGGTATTGAGTTACTATTTCCCCCCATTCCCTCTAATTAATTTTTCTTCACCTCCACTTTTTCTGAGATCTACAATTACATATGTAGAAACAGATGCTCAGACCTCCAAAGCCCAGTAAGACAAGTGATAACACTGAACTGATGAAACATGCCTAAAGGAAAGAAAAAAAGGCAGAAAAAATCCTCAGCTATTCATGTTTGTCCTATCAAGTAGAAGTTGACATACCCATCAAAATAAAACAGCAATTAAACTACATTTAAATCGAGGGGATCTAAAGTTGCTTAGGGAATGCACAGAAACACGTAGCACACCTTTTATTAGCTCTGTAGAGCTATAATGACAATTGCAACACGAGTTTAGAGAAAAATGTGACATCTG
The DNA here is from genome assembly GCA_013399895.1 of Serilophus lunatus. Taxonomy (NCBI): domain Eukaryota; kingdom Metazoa; phylum Chordata; class Aves; order Passeriformes; family Eurylaimidae; genus Serilophus; species Serilophus lunatus. Next base: position 394,678 of record VXBA01002744.1, read on the forward strand.
TTTCCTACACAAGCAACAGCACATAAGCACAAACTATGATAGTCAAGGGCAAACCCCTCAAAATCCACAGAAGTAAACATAATTAAAATGAAAGAACAAAATCATAATTAAATAATAATTAGGGCACTATAAACAGGTGAATACAGGAAAGAATTGGTGGATTGTTCGGTGTTCTTCAAAAGCAAGCATTAATAGGTCTCAGGCTGTGAAACAGCTGCTCTATGTGTGAAATGGCCAGGAAAATTCAGAAAGTTGTTAATGCACTGAAAATTGAAAATCCAAACCAGGGAGTTGTTTTTCTCTTACTCATATGAAGCACTGAATACTGAAAAACTGTAAGGTGATCTAACTTTAGTATGAGAACTGTTCTGGTTCATATGAATGTTTTACACAGGCAAGCAAGACCAGGATTTGGTGAGATTTGGGGATGAACCCTGGAATTCAAGCGAGACCAACTTCAGATATATGAAGCAATTGACTCTCACTTGGGGATTAGCCAGCGTAGGATTTTGGGATCAGAAGGTAAAATGAGGCAGCCCTGCTCTGGCTTTGTAGAGTGAATTGTGGCTGTTCCAGAAGAAAAGGGTGATCGAGGTCTTGAACATGGATCTTTATGCATATACCAGAAGAGACCAAGATGACAAGAAACATATTTACATTTCAAAATGTGTAACATAGGGCTTAAATTACTGAGGCAGTCAATTTATTTGACTGACCAGACTTTAGACAGCAGTACGATAATGCACCAATGAAAAAGTTATCCATGGAATGATGTTTCTACTGTCTGGACATGGCGATGAAAGTATAAAATGGAAGCCAGAGAGAATACATCTTTCCTTCCATCCTTGATCATGAAAAAGCAAAGTACATTCAGAAAAGAGATATATAGAAAAAAATTAGAAGAATTCACACATATAAGGGTACACACAAATTCTGTTTATTATAAATTGAAAAATAATTGAAGCCAACCACTAAGATATAAAATGCCATTCTCCCCAGCATTCTGGAACAAGACCATAGTTTCCTTGAATGTGTTAAGGACTATAAAAGACTCTGACTTGCATCAAGGATCTGCAAGGGTAGTGCACCACCCTGTAATACTCTTTTCAAATGGGACGCACTAGTAAAATCTCAGCAGGTGGTAAGGGATGCCACAATTCAGTGGTGAAAAGTGCTGCTGATCACCTTTCAAGGGGCATCTTATTCCTTTGTAATGCAACACTTCCGATGTATTTGGAATTGAATGGAAAGTGAGAGCAAAAAGTCCATGCTTTTTCAAGATACTATAGCTCTTAACGCATAATTCTGCTGTGTGCCCTTCAAAAGCTGCCATTGTGCTGTCTCTGGGACCTGCACCATTGTTTGCTGACCTCGGTTTTACAAATGAAATAAAAATAATAATAATAATAATAAATATATATAAACCAGTGATTTACAGGTATCTGCTATTAGAATAGAGCTGGGTCTAGCTAATCATAGCTGCATGCTACTATTACCTGCAAGCAGCTGCAGAATCCCTCTGCTATGACAAAACAGAGTAACACTGGCAAGGCAAGGAGAACAAGAGGCTCACTTGGCTGAATGAGACGGATTAACTAAAAATACCTCCAGAAAGGGATCGCTCTAAACATTGATCCACGTGTTGAAATACATGAGTCTGCTGTGGAGTCACAGAAGCAACTTTTGTCACTCATTAGAATCACAGAATGCCTTGGGTTGGAAAGGATCTTAAAGTTCATCCAGTTCTAACTAACCCTGCTGCTGTGGGCAGGGACACCTTCCACTAGACCAGGTCGTTCAGAGCCCCATCCAGCCTGGCCTTGAATACCTTCAGGGTTGGGGCAACTGCAACTTCTTTGTTTCAGTTCCTAACCACCCTCACACATTCTTAATGTCTAATCTAAACTTAGCCACTTGCAGTTTAAAGCCATTCTTACCTGTCCCATCAACACATTGTCTTTGCCCTTCCCAGTACCTCATACAATCAGAGTAACTGGAGCAGAATGTTACAATACTGCTCAGGGAAGCCACTGTGCTGGGTACTTTGGCAATGCTGCACAATAGCTGTTTGCATCAGCTACATGGCCTGGGGGACCTTGCTAGAGCTCCAAAATAGCACCGATAATGTTACAGTAAATATTTGTGTGTCCTCAGATATTTAGAAACACAGAAAAAGAGCCTGGAGGAAGTTTAAAAAAACCTAAGCAAACCATGAGCAATATCTACGTTTCTAGTTTAGAATTTTCTACCATTTCAGAGGTCATGTATTAATCTTATTCAGCTGTTTGTGACCAGTTCTATGCAGTTGTGCCAGTACTGCACTGACTGACTCAACAGGCCCTGTGATACCAGAGCTGGTGTGTAGACTCCACTTCTGACAGTACCTGTATTCACTTCAACTCTGCAAATTGGTTTGGCCTGCTGAGAAACCAGAATAACATGAAGACAAGGAGAGATACTTGGTAGAAGGCTTTCTCAGCTCTCAGTTTGAGCTGACCTTGTCTGCCCTATGATTTAATGCACATACTGAGTCAAGTGACTGCTTTTACCAATTAAGCCCTTAAAAAATTGTGCATTGCATCATGTCACAAATGTGACATAAATGCACGTTTCCAAATATTAGTTCTTTTTTGGCTTTTCTGGCTTTAAAACTACAATTCAGATATTTGAAATTTTGTTTCAGCAACAGGAACATTTGTTTTGCCTTTACCACTCCAAGCTTTAGGCAAATACCACAGAATCATGGCAAAACATAGTCCTAGCTATGTGCACCCAAAAAGGGGACTGTGACTCAGTTTCTCATTATCATTTCCTTTAATCACTCAGAGAAAAAGCATTTCAATATAACTGATGGCAGAAATTGCCTTTTCAAGCTCCAGGATTTCCCACTGAAAAAAATAGAGTCTGAGATCTACTGCTTATGTGGGCATTGGCATATTTAAAGTACTGCAATTAGCAACCAGTAAATGAGGTTAATACGAATGAAGTGAAACTCAGAAGAATATCTCTCCATTCCTTCTTCCTCTCTCTCTCCAATTCTTTCCTAAAGCCTGCTTAAAAAAATCCTGCCTTTTCTATTTGTTATTGAATTAGTATTAGTCAAAGGGTATTTTTAATTGAAACTACCAAATTAAGAATTAAAAATGATAATTATACAAAGCAGCAATGTAAGGCTTTTCATCTTCAAAGTGCTTTGCAAACACCAACACAATTCAAACCAAGACATAAAACTAAAAAAGCAAAACTAAAGATAATGAGAAAAAGGTTAAGTGACAGATCACTGATTTTTACCAGCATGAATTGTTTGTTCTAGTAATAGGATCAGTGTGGATGCCTTTATCTGACACTACACGTGCCCATAGGAAAAGAAGTGATGACACTGCAGAACTTCATTGCAGCACAAGTCTTCCTTTAAGTATGCCACGAATGGGCTCCTTCAAAACCACCCACAACTGGCTGAAACACCTGTTGCCAAGCTGCTGATGGAGAACGGAAGACTTGCATCTTTCATAAACCACCTCAGGCCTTCCGCCATCACCCCAACAAGTATTAGCACTATCTACAAATAACATGATGCATGACTTCATTTTCTTTCCAAGCTACTTATCCCTTCTAGGCAGAGGATCAAAAGGGAGCAAAACAAGATTAGAGCTATGTGAATAATTAAAGGTAAAAACATACATTTATTGGCTTGCAAGTGATAATGTTGATATACTCAAGTGAAAGCCAAAAGCAGTGGTATTATACCCTGCCATTTAACTGACCCCAAAACTTCTGGAAATGAAATTCAGGAGGTGAACAGAAGAACCAATTATTAACAAGTAGAGCAAGCTGAAGAACAAAAGTAGCAGCTCAGTTTATTTGTATGTAAATTCCCCAGTTTATTTGTATATTCCAGCTACATCTATTAACTTTACTCAGGTAAACAGGTTGAAACAGAGCAGCGCATAAAAATTCTACAGAACACTTTCCACTACAGCTTGAAAAAAATCTTTAACAAAGTGTCCAAAATACATTGAGAAATGAATACATAAAAATCAGAAGTCTGCAGTATTTTTAAAAGAAAAAAAAAAAAAAAAAGGCTACCCATAAGAACCTTACATAGTGTGAACTCCAAGGCAGGAACAGTGGAAAACAAAAAGGGAAGAGAAAGGAAAAGAAAACAATTGCCAGTGTTTTCCAGCAAATCAGTTTGTTCATACTTCCTATATAATTACTTCTTTGCTAAGAACTTGTAAAGCAGCACTGTCTCCTCAGGGACCTCAGGCTCAGTCATAGTCGTTAAAATGTACTAGAAGAAAACAAATTGCTACCCTTTCCCAGTGCTCCTTCCTTTCGTCCCATTTTTGAGCACACAAATGGATGAGGCATAAAAAAATTATCCTATACTATAAATAAGCTGGCATGGAAAACACTTCAATACAGCTGAGGACAGTATCATCAGAGAAACTTCTTACCTATGCTTTCCTGCATTCTTCAGACATATCTAAGTAAGAGTAACTCCTATGCTCTTTCAGCCTCCTCTCATTACCAATATGTTCAATTACATTAAAAAACAATTTACTTTGTAAGTCAACTTCTGGTAACACTTATGAGAGAAAAGAAGAACATTTCATTTTACTTTATTTCAGTTTAATTTTTTAGACAGAATAACATTACATACAGTTTAAGTCACTCTGTGTAATATTATATCTCTCCATTCTTTGTGATACTTGCACAGCTCGGACTCACACAAGTACATACTGTTTCCATCACGTCTGCAAGCTTGGCAGAGAAGGCCAGGTTATCTTATGTAGGTTTGCTCACACCTTTAGGCCCTTTAGGTTCACCCAAATTAGAAAACAACTAAAAAGTATTACTTTAACAAGGAACTTCCTATGACAAAAAAAAATGGAGAGCTTCACTAAGTACATTTTTCCATATGTCTGTCATTCAGATTTCTGAAGGAAAAAAACCCAAACCTACAGAGCTGTTGAGAAGTTTATCCATTTAATTACCCTATTTTTAGTTGACAGCTTTCTTGGAAGAATACATAATCCCCCATAAAATATTCAGAACAAGATATGCAGTTTTCCAAAAGGACCTTGTTCATAACATGGGGCAACATCTACCATGTGGTCATCCTGTGTTGAGAATATATCCTGATCAAGTCAGCTGCAGCTTCCAGGAAACCATTTCTCAGTGATGGATAAAGGATGTCTATGCCTCCATCTTTTATCCTTTGGAAGCAATGTGTTGAACACAGAACTAAAAATAAAATGTGGAAATGTTCCACTGTACAGGATGATTTACATCCAATGAACGTCACACCGTTGCTGTATTCTTATTCCTTTGTGACAGTGATTTTGAAGCTCCTCCAGAAACTTACTGTCCTGCAGAAGTGATCCCTTCATAGCTAAAATAACATTAAAGATCCCAATCTTTAACCAGCATTTGTTTCAGTTTATGTTATGTATCAAAATAAAACTAGAACTTGACTTTTAAGAATTTCTAGCTGTCCAGCGTTAGTGTTGACAAGCAAAGTCAGCAACATTTGACCATCTTGCAGTTCATCCCACAGGGTTTTTCCTGACCTTTCTGTGAGCAGACCATATGGCCATGTCATGTGTTCGTCTGGTACAATATTCACAAAGGAATTTATAAGGCACAAAACTGCAAGTCAAAGAGAAGACAGTAAGAAAAAATACGTAGCAATAACAAGCTCTTAAAAACCTCTTAGAAATCACAATACTTAGGCAATTCTGTGAAATTCTGAGTTCAAGGGCAACTCCTTATTTGACAGGATAACAAGTGTAAACTACAAGTTTAATTTTAAAAGCACATAAGTTCAGGGAAAAGATATTTAAGATGGACAATTTCATTTGCCTTTAACTTTGGAAGGTATCTAAAGCTATGTTCTTGTTTAGCTAAATTTATTGCTAGCTTGATTTTTCCCCCCCCCTACCTTTTGGAATGGATAATAATTATCCTTATATTTTTCTGATACTGCAACTGGAAGGGTAGCAGCTGACTTCAGTATTTAAGTAGAATAAAACTTTTTTCATCTAACTGAAACCTAGACTTATATTTGGAACCCAGTGCAGGTAACTTGGTTTGCAGTCATACTGAGCAGCTACAAGCTAATAAAAAACAAAAACAAGAAATCACTGCAGCTGAGTGTGTGTGTCATAGAATGTCAACTATAGGTCACATTAGGCCTCAGGTTTTTTTCTAAGTTACCAAAAGAAAGATTACACTTTGCACAGATGACAACTTTCCCCTTCTGTTGTCACAATCAACTTCGTTTTGAGAGAGCAATGCTTTATTATACTTGAATACAGTTGTTGGGATATTAGTCTAGTGACCCTATCTAATATATTGCCTGCCAGCAGAACATCCTTTTAAAGAAAAACCCATTCATGTATGTCATTTCTGAGCAGCAAAAAGCAGGAACAGATTTTTTGGCATATATCTCTTCACAGGGTATTTTTTGTTATGAAGGACATTAGAAGTTTTTAAAAAAACTTTAAACCATGCTACATCACTGAAGGTCTTCACACATCATTTATTTAAACAGGTTCCATGACTATCAGGTCTAATTAAGAAACACTGAAAAAAGCTTTCATAAAAGTCAGATGGGCATCACTGAAAGAATGCACACTAAAAGGAGGCAGTAGTTTCAGAATATTACTACAAATCTTTACTTCTTTTCTGTAGACTGAGCTACATTTTTTGCTATGAAACAACTATTCTTTAGGGATGTTTGTTATTGAAATTATACTTTTAACAGAACTTCCAGTTTACTAGAATGGAAATGTCGAAGTATTCCCAGGGCCCAGGAAAGAAAGCTTTACAATTCAGCTTTTAGAGGTACAAAGAAAAAGTCAGTCCTGTAAAATTAGGTTCCACAAGAACAAAAACTCCAGCAAAAAGGAGGAAAAGACAACTTCATATTCAGTTTTTATCTTTCTATTCCTGTCTTATTCTAAGAACTATCCTAGGAACCAGAGCTATGACTTCATCTGCACTGTAGTATATGATGTCAGCCCAAAAGAGGGTCTTCGGGAAGTTTCCAAAAGTCTGACTCTTGACAGCATATTTAAATAGAGGATTTCAGCATGTCAGCCAGTCTCTAGGAAAGAAAAGCAGGTGACCATCTAAAACTGTAGGATTAACTATCATGTTTTTAGAGGCAAAATACCTATCACACTTTTTTAAACTGTTGTCATCAAATGATAGAACATATGACAACTCTTTAGTAGTGTCATTCATACGTTATCTTTTTATGTTATTGCAGAATAATAAACATGTTCCCTAAAAATGTACTTACTAGCCTATGAGCCAATTGGAAATCTGAGTTCTACAACTCCCTCACTGAGACAGAAAGGAAAAGTAACAATAAGCAACATTTCTCCCTTTTATAGACCTACCCTTGCAACCTTTAAAACTTTCCAGCTCTTTCACAATTCTGTATTTGGGATGAGGCCTTAGAACACACCATCTTCCTATAAACCCTGATCATTCCAGAGAGAAAAATAGGAGCCTCTAAGAAATTAAAAAGCCACAGAAGACAAGTCTCCTTATATAACACAGCAAGGCACTGAGACTGCCCAAGCATGAGGATAGAAGCCAGGGGAGGCAAAAAAGAACCACATAACCACAGACAGAGATCAATCTGTCATTTCTTCATCACATTTTTGTCCCCTTGATCACAACCACATAGATGGGAGCAGACAGACAATAATCATGCATGATTAATTGAAGTAAACTAACTACATCATGTAAAAATAGTTATTTTTGCTGCAGTACATTTGTTATATATAGACACAAAGGGAATATTTTTCTTATGTATCTCATTTTCAATACAAAGCTCTGAGTATTGGGAGAACACCCATTACAAGATTTCTGTCCCTATTCATCAAATTTGAGAGGCTTGAGTATGATGTGTAGGTAAAAACCCCATGAAATTCTATCATCCAATCAAAGTCTCAATCACTTTTGTTGAAATTACATGCCTGTGAAAAAAGAACTTCCTTAGAGCACAGCGTGCTGAATTCAAGTCCGTTCTTTCCCACTGCTGCCCCAAACATGGTACATGTCTTCCCCAATTCCAATTATTCTGGTCTTCTGCTGAAACATGAGATATAGTTATAAGGAAAAACGTTTTTGGTAAATTGATTTATGTAGATTATACACTTGTAATCCTTTCTCAAATTTGCACAGTCCTTTCCTGAAGCAGATGTGTTAAAATAAGCAAGTATAGTCTTGTGTGTGCATCCATTTTCTAATGAGATCTGACACAATAATTAGTGTGCAGCAAGCTGGGCTAGTTTAATATACTTCCCTCCTTGTTTCTATCCAACTTTATAAAAGTTTCATTAATCTTTGCCACTAACAACAGGAAAGCAATAAAATGCACATAACAGAGCAAGTAACAGCACTTAATAACAATCTAGGCTTTTATTTCAGTCCCACTATTAAATACAGGTTTCTGAAAGCAACCAGGCTACTTTTCAGAAAGGCCAGTTAGCTGGTAAGTCACAGTTCAGGTAACCAAGGTATGCTCAAGTTCACCTTTTATAGTTGTTGCAGATTAGAAACAGCAGATAAAATGTTTCATGGGGGATTTTGACACGAAAGAGTAACACAACTGTCAATAATCACTTTTTGATACTCAGAGAGTTGCTCCACTATAACTTCATATATTTCCTAAGTTTTACACCTGCATGCATATTTCTGCATAAACTTTATATATTCAAGAGAGGCACTCAGAAACAGAAAGGAAATGAAAAAAAAAAAAAAAAGGCCAAAAGTTTCAGAGGAAAATCACTTCCAGGAGCTTTAACCTGAGTGGAAAAATATTTGCTATACCCAAACATTTTTCCATCAAGAAGAAAACCATGCTATGCCTCCAGAAAGTTCATTCCTTTTTTGTATGCATTCCTGCTGCAGAAAAGGGTTTTTTTGTCATCTCAGTAATGATTCACTGTACATTCCAATAGCACAACTGAGAGAAGAGAGACAATGGAGACCACTGCAGCAGGAGTAGCTTGGTGCATAAACTTTGCACACTGTTTTTGCTGCCAAGGCATCAAGAAATCTCAGAGTGATAGTATAAACAGATATATACAATATGCATACAGATCTTATAATTGTGGACAAATAATAATTAAAAAAACCCAATATTCTCTGATAAATCAGACAGCAGGGCTCAATCTGACCAGAATTCTAGCTCCTTATCCCTATCCACTTCCCTGCCTGTTTTGAACAGAAAATTCACCAGACACATTGGTGATGTGCACAATGGGCACAATAACAGGCTGCTGTGTGCCTGCATCTGCACACAAATCCTTGGCACCATCCACTGGTGCTGAAGTTGAGTACAACTGAAACCTCCCACAGAGGACACTCTGCACAGGCACAAATACCACCAGCACATGAGACAGAAATCCACCCTCTGGGACATGAGTTGCCACCTCTCCTGCTTTCTGCTCACCATCAGCCTCTGCCTTGAAGACCTTAGGGGACAAGAATGACCCCAACAGTTTTGCCTCTTGCTGTCCATCTTAAAATGAGGTTTATTATGAGTGCTTTCTTACAAGTAATACTGCCTCAGTACATTATATCTATTGTAACTTAACAGTTGTCCTTTTTGTGGGATGTTGTGTTGGCAGGTGGGAGAATGACAGGCAGGAAGATGACAGTCAATGTAATGAATATAACAGTAAAATAGTAACAAGAGTCTCTTGTACATAAAGCAACAGCTCTTGAGTCAGCTCAGGTGATTCAGATGCTCTGATTGGAAGCTTAAAGGCAAGCTTGAAAGAGTTAGGAAAAGCTCACTAAATTAGGAACTGCAAATTTGGCATCCTTGAAAACAAAGACTTAAGTTTCTATACTTTCTTTGCCTATACTTTATTCTCCCACCATGTCCACAAAACATCATTTTGATTTTAGCAGTTCACAAAAAGGCAATCTTTGGAGTTCTGATGTACAGAAACACTTTTTGTGGGCTTTCTCTGTTGACACCACTTGCCTTGCTGAAATCAGTAAATACTTAGAAGTGAATGATCTGTGTAAAGTTATGCTAGTTTGAAACTGCACAGGTTCTTGTTTTTTCCAGCAATATATTTTCCCACAGAATATTTGGCCTTTAAAATTGCTTTTCTGCTGAAATGCTGTATCAGAATACCAAGAATTATATTAAAAAGTGTCATGAATCCATTGCACTGCATGCAACATTTAATACAAAATAAGATCCATGAGCCTGCTCTTTCAGTTTTTAAAGTCAGTTTTCACTTATTTGCAACATTATGTTCTGAAATGTCTATCATGTTTAAAAGAAAGTGGTCTAGTAATCTCTGATAATACTGATAACACAGGCTTCACCTCCAGTAAAGTCTTAACATCACAGGAGCACTAAAGACAATTCTAGGCAACTCATTCATTCTTAACCTTTCTCATAAGTGAGCTTCTGCCACTTAATGTTTTTCTACTCTAAGTATAAAATGTATTACACAATAGTATTTTAATCTTAGATTTTTTTAATCTAAGTATTCCCATCTTAATATTTAATAGGAGACTGATGTCCACAAGAACCAAGATGAAAAACTACAAGCAAATAAATACTATTTATTCTCACAATATGGGTTATAACACAAGGTCTTATTATGAGTACATTCCTCATCCCAGCAGAAAGCCAATAGTTCATGCCAGTAAAGGTCGAAAACCTTAAAAATTCTGTCAAAGATACAAAAGGAAAAATATTTTGAGAGATACTGCCCTACATTTTAAAAAAACTAAAATATTTTGGAGGAGAAAATGACCACTGAACACAGGAAGTAAAGTGTTATATACATTCTAGAGTATAATTAGTCAAAATTGGAAAAAATTACTAGGGCTGATTTTTCTGAGGAAACACTCCAAAGTTTCACTCTGATATTTCTTAAGAAAACAGAGAAACTGATGATCTGCCAGATGACTTCACCATGATAGCAGCTACTTGCAAACATTCAATTTCCAACTGCAGTTTCAATGTATAGTTTCAGAGAAAGCACCTTTATAAAACAAAAAATGTAACAAAAAATGGATACTCTAATTATGAGAGTTTTTTCCTGTGTATAGTGGGAAGTAAATAAAAGTCTGATCCATTCTGCCTTTGTTCTTTTGAGCAAAAGAAGCCAAACTCCATCTTATTGTTGTCTTAGAATATTCTTATATGCAAATTCCTGGGTAGAGGAGGTTTAAAAAGCATATAAAGCATATAAATCAATACTTTCAGAATAGTGTAATTGCTGCTTTTGCCTTCCCTTTCTATAACATACTTTGAACCATGCAAAACCTTAACTGGGTACGTGTTACAGAGAACTTTTCATAGCAAGAACATTAAGTTTCTTGACCTCTACCTATGCACAAAATTAAGATTAGCTACATTAAATGATCAATGGTACTTTTCTGTAGCATTTCACATTTGACGACAGCAAACAAACATTTGAACAAGAGTTTTCAGCTTGAAAAGAAGATATAACACAGCTCTTGTTTCAGCAATAAATTCCTGCTCATTTTCTACCACCAGTTCTCAAAAAGCTCAGGAATACATCTCCATGACAGCCTCCCTGTGGTGTCTGACATTACCTCCCACGAAAAAAAATAAATGCAAAAAGAGTGAAGTGCTTCCTTGTACAAAGGACCATCACTTGGGCTGCACAGGCTGTGAATGTGTGTGCACAGGTAGTGTCCACAGATGCCAAACACCAGCATTCCCCTGTGCTGAGCCAAGAGGCTACCTGGTGTTTTTAATTAAAATGCAGTCAGCTGAAAGTCATTAATAGTGCCAGAGAAGGAAAAGCAACCTTTACTCTGTTGGGCATAGGTAATAAAGTTTGGGGGCTTTAAATTGATGAGCTCCATCTGTGAAGGTCAAGAAGAAGGTTAGCTCAGAGAGGATTGCAGCTCTGTTTTGTGGACCCTATGGTTGCATGTCATTCAACCCTTAGCTCCACAAGCTGAATCACAGATTTTATTACAAAAGTACACACTGATTTTTTTTTTAACTTAGAAATTAACATTATTTACTGTCCACAATAGAAGCATGCCTATAAAAATGTAAATTTAAGGCAAGCTATCTAAATGGAGCACACTTAACTTCAACACGCCAGGCAGGACTAATCTTTCAGACCTCTGGTAATTTAAATTCTGACAGTGTAAGAAAACTGCAATTGATATTCTGCATAATGAAATTAAACTGAGGCATCAGTATACTGATGCAGACTGGGCAAAAGGTGAAGATACCTCTAAATAAAAGGATTTTTTTTCAGTTCAGTCTTTTCATTTTATGAAAATTTTTGTTTATTCATTTTTTAAACATATTGAGAAAAAATTCATCTCAATATTAAAAATGAGTATTTACCACTCTTGTTTGTCTTGGATTTGCCTGGAGCAATGGGCTGTCAGTGTATACCTGCAACTACCCTGATCACTGCAAGGAATATTCCAATATCCAAAATTGAATATATAGAAACTCTCTTGAATGTTTAACACCCACAGAATCTACCTGGTTCACCTACATTTTCTCCCCCTCAGTCAAAATGATGTTTCATTCTACACCACACAATATAAATATTGTAATCAGCAGTTGTAAGAAGTGTTCAAAAATCCAAAATACAAATAAATGTTAATTCCCATAGCATTCTTACAGTCTAAACCATTTCAGTACTTAAAAAAACCAAAATCCTATTTGTTTAAGTTTTGTACAAGTGGGAAAGATGGAGTCTTCAGACATGAGGGTTTCAAGTAACAGAAATCCCAAACTATCTTAGCAAAAGACAGATTTGCGTCATATGCTCTCATTCTTTATTTAGGTGATGTGGCAACAGGACAACAGCGGTCTGTTGAAAGGCAGAAGAATCACTTGGGATTGAAGAGCTCAACTACTGTTTAGGAAATACAGATAGTACTATTTGTGCTGCCAAATTTCTCTGGAACAACTGGGTAATATATTTAACCTCTTTCTGCTCTACTTCTCCCTTAACTGAAACCAGAATGCTTCAGGTCATGAGTCTGCAAGTACAGAGATGTACCATTAAGGCCATAAATCTACACCATCAGATAGACAATGACAAATACAACAGTAACAGCAAAGCAAGAAAAATCCAAGCAATGATAGAGTAAGTGGAGTTTTTCAAAGATCTCTCAGAATATTTAGGCATTTCAGACTCAAGGATATCTGAAAGAGATATCTGTTTAATTTTTCTTAAACAGAGATAGTACAAAAGCAAATAACAAATCTGCGAATGTGAGGAAAAGAATTGTTCTGAATTCAGCATTTACATGCTCCTTTGCACCTACAGATTTTTGGTCTTTGTCTTCCTCTAACAGTCCCCTCAAAATAAAGACACTCTACAGTCTCAACACCAATAGGACATTAGTTTGCCTTTCACTTCTGAAAACCTACTCTATTTTTTGAAGAAAGTAAAGATTCATTAGACTTGGCTTTATGTTATTTCCTATTCCTATTTTATTAGCCTTGGTGAAGAATATTCTGCATTTCTCACAACCACAAAGATAAGGCTGCTTTGAAGAGGTGGCTAATATGCTATAATCTAACAATTCAATTAATTTGGAATGTGTCTTACTGATTAATAAAGCCTTTTACAGAATTGGGTGTTTCATCTGCATTCACAACCTGACACTAATGATTTCTTTAATGCAGCAAGTTATGCAACTCAGATGATCAAATATTTATGTTCAGCTATTGTAAATTTAATTTTATTGTTAGAATTATCAAAGTTTTCTTCTCATATTGTAGCTTACCTTCATGATTAGATTCTTCACATCTACAGGCTAAATGAACTGGGCAAGAGAAGCAGATGAAGTTTAGTACATCCTGCCTCCAGAATTTGGGGTATTTTTTAGAAAATAAGAACAGAATTGATGGGGTACTGATGGAAGTGCTGTGACAGCACTCAGGATGAACACGTACAGCATGTAATTTAAATACACCATTATTTTTGAGGACATACTCAAAACATGTACTAAAATACATACAATTACAGTAGTGAACTAGATTTTTTATATTAGCATAGGCTAATATTCATACATACCTTTGAGAAGTTTTCTTAAGAGTCCATGTGAAGATCTCAAAAGAGGCTCAAATTAAAACTTGAGAGGAATTTCCTTAAGCAAAGAGGTTTTAAGTCCCTCTCCAAAACAAACTTTTGCTGCTTTGATAATACAAGACCAAACTGTCTTCAGAATTTATTAGGTTTTGCTCTGAATTAAAAAGAAAACCCATATTCAAAATAGCTTTGGGACTGCTGTAACACATCAAGTGGAAAAAACATAGATAGGGCCATTGATTTTTTTATCACTTAAGTGGAAAAGCAAAAAAAACAAAGGATTTTTTCCATGAAGCAATAGTTTCCTAGTGTTTCTCAAGTCACACCTGTCCCAGAATTCTGTCTTCAATCACACAGAGCCCATATACCCCTGCCTTTGCTATAAACTACTCTTCTATTAGTTTTATAACTGAGTTAACAAAAAGCAGTGTGGTCACCTCATGCCCAATATCCAGATTCATACACAGTCATGACAAAGATTATAACTGTTAATGAGAACTGTCTTTTTTCGTTTGGGTTTTTTTAAAATGCTTGTTTTTTATCTTTTGTAGAGATACAGGACACAACCATGTCTTACTAATGAAAAATAAATATTTTATTTCAATTGCTTATCAAAGCCTGCCTCTTCCCTCCAATATCACCACTACAAGTACCAGGAGTAAGTATATTTGTTCCAGTAAAAGTGCATATTGCTCATTTAAAAAAGGAATACGCTTTCACATGTCAGCTATTTATTTTTTTCTAGTTCATTGAGATGGTACCTTCCAGGACAAAACACAAGTAACATTTCAAAGATACATTTAATATAGGATTTATATTACAAGCAAGGCATAAACTATAATCTCACAGAATGACAAAATGTTTGTACCACTCCTGTATTTAAAATAAACATTCCTGAAAAGAATATAGAAGATGAGCCACCACCAGGATTCCTCAATGGCTGTTTGCATTTCCCTGTACCACTTCTCTTGTTTTTACTTCCAAATAATCATCTTCAGATGCTGCTGCTGACAAAAAGCTACCAATTCTGGAACGACTTCCTCTGATTATGGAAATTTAATAAGTAATGAAAACCAAAATACGTCTTTAGAAATGACAGTCAAATTGTAAAATGGTTAAAGAAATCTATAATTTGCATTTATTATTCTTCAGTATAGGCAAATCCACAAGGGAAGCCCTTAGGAAATAAATCTAGAATCATTTCCTTCCCATTATGTAAATCTTACTTCAAGAGTTTTCATTACCATTACAAGTCAATAGTTATTTATCTGTGTAGAAAGAATAACAAACAAAAATACTGCATGTTAAGAATATTTTGTCAAAACCATAATAGGAGTTAATATTGGAAGTAAACAGGGGTAGGAATGAATGCCTGAAACATACTTTTAATCCAAATATTTGCTAAGTCATACTCTTGCTGGAAGCATCTGGATATCCCTCACCCCCCAAAAAAGTGCTTTTTTCGGTATTTGTGAAGGAGTTGTGTTTTTCTGTATGGACTATGGCTACTGCCTAGATGACTTCTTCTGGTCATATCTTAAAAGTAAACATTCCCAATAAAACAGGAGACTCAAGCTTATGGTTTGAAAGCATGCCTACTCAAAACAAGTGGGAAAAAAAATCAAATCCCTTCTGCTTTTGAAACTGAAGAACTGAATGGTTAAATACTTGATAAAAACACAGAGTGATCTTTTCATGATAGAAGTTCATACAAATCTGAGTTTAGATTTATTTTATTTCAGTATTAATTAGAGAATATATTTCAAGATGTGCTTTATAAATGTAATGAAATTAAAAAAGCTCAACTAGCACTGCCTTAGGATTATTTTCTTCGCATTAAATAACAAGAACCACAAGCAAACAGCTAATAAGAGCACAGTAGTCAAAGCTACAGAAATACCTTTCCCTCATTCTCATACTCAAAATCCAGAAGTAATACTCCAAAAAAACCAGGTTACACAGTATCTTTCCCTCACTTAAATTTGCAGTTTACTGGACACACATATGTATCTGCAGTCCAGCATGGAGGGTCTATAACACCACCTAGTTTAATAGATTATACAAACTAAATGCTGCCTTTGCTTTGCCTGCTTAAAAAGCCTAATGAAGGATGAGTTCAGCAAGTCTCAAGCAGGTTATTTACTTTTAAACACAGTTATTTCCCCTTCTACATCCTACTACCAGTATATTGAGTAACAGTTTTCCCAGTTTCTCAGAAAGTTCACCATGTTGCAGAAAAGCAGTGGCAGCATGCACATCTATATGGGGAGGGGAAAAAAAAAAAAAAAAAAAAAAAAAAGCAAGGGACATCTAGAGATCATCTACTTCTGTCTTGTCTACCCAGGTTATATAGAAACAAATATACAGCAAATAAAGATGAGGGTGCCAGGGGCCTCTCTGGGGATCAGCATCCAACTACCTCCCCTTCGCAACTGCTTTAGGGTTTGACAGTGAAAAACTATTGTCCAAGTAAAATTACACTGTCATAAGCTGTGACCATTTGTCATTTTCCTGCTGCAGTTTGGTCCCCTAAGACTTTTCTTCTCCAGGAAAGACGATGTGAACAAGCCCCACTCCACTCCACAGCTGCTCATTACATGTCATAAGCTTCATCCCCTTTACTTGGTGCCTTTCAGTTGGACTACTAGTTGTCTGTAACTTGTTTCACAAATTTTGCAGTAAAGCTGTGGAGGTTTGGGGCGGGAGGGGTGCCGGTTCCTCTGGAGGGGATGGTATTGGGGGTTCTTAGAGGGAAGGGGGAGGACAGGGGATGTTTCGTTTTAAATGTTTCGCTGGCTCCCTGTTCTGTTACAAATCCTGGTTTTTCCCTTAACGGCCTTCTCTTGGTCTTCCCCCCCCAACGTGCCCTTCAGGCTGGCTAGAGGGGAGGGGAGGGGAGGGGGTGCCCGCTCTCCTTCTCACTCGGGGAAGGCGACGGGGGTCACCCAGCTGTTCCCCCCACAGTTTCTCTTAGCAGGAACTTACCAAAACGCGGCAGAGACACGCGTGGGAGGCTCGACTCCTTTCCCCGGCAGTGGGTGCTGGCAGACACAGCGCTGCACATGGTCTGGTGGCTTTCCCCAAGTTTTTGTGGTGGAGGAGCAGAGGCGGGAGCGGTGCCGCTGCCGGTGGCTGCATCCATGATCAGCGCGTGTGGTGGGTCTAGTTCCCATGGTGGTGCAGCGCGGGTTGCACATGGACCCAGCTCGGCCGTGCAGGCAGCGGCGAAGATGCAAGTTCCCTTCATGGCGGCTGTGGGCGGGAAGCGCCAGTCAGGGG
>VXBA01002745.1:0-49015 GCA_013399895.1 Serilophus lunatus
TATATATATATATATATTCCTATGCATTTTTTTCAGACATCAGTTGGAGCATTTTAGAGGGACTGCGTTTCACATAACTTTAATACTATATGTCTTCTTTAACACTCATTTTTGGAGAATGATATAATGCTTTTATTTAGAGAAATGACATGCACTTCATTAAAAAAAAAAAAAAAAAAAAGAAAAGAANAAAGAATAATGTGAAAATTATCCTTTCAGGGTCATTGGATTTTGCTTTGGTTTTGAAGGCGGCAACTTATTGCAAGGATAAGTAATCAGCTCCAAATAGCCTATCACCATATCAACCTAGCTGGGCACACAAAACATAGATCTTACTGAAACTGCTCAAACTACAAAACCTTCTGAGTGTCTTGAATGTCACAAAGGTAAATATAGAAATTTTAAACAACTGTGCTTCCAATAGTAATTCTAAAGAGAAAGTTACACTCATATTCTGAAACTCTAACAAGCATTTAAGTGAGACAAATCTGAGTTCCTCCCTCCTGTTTGCTACAGAATAACAGAAAAAGATCCAGGCATGTAGCAGATATGTCTGCAGATCAACAAAATAACTTTAGACCTTTGTTACTTCTCACTCCTCATTTCATGCTGATGTTTTTTTGCAGTATAAATAAAAACCATAACATGAAATACTACTTTACAGAATAAGTACATTTCTTAAAATAGAGGAATTGTTCTTAAACAAGTTATATTGGTAGTCACTATGATTCCTCAGAATTTTTCTTCCATAAATTAGCATCTCTAGAATGTGGAAACACTCTGGGGACACTTTGTATGACAAATTTTATTGCACTCCATGACTTAAAAATGTTAGTATATTTTAAAATGTAGAAAAAAATATTAACCCTCTCATACAGAAAGTCATCTATAATGATGATCTGAATGACTAAAGTATAATCAAGGAATACGGATTTTAAAATATTATTGTCTATTAAATCAGGAGCATTCCACAACTCTTAATATAAAATTATTTATCCAAAGTATTAGAGAAAAAAATTACAAGGTAGTGAATATTTTATCTTTTTGGGCATTTAAAGTATGTTCAGTGGTCAGGAGAAAGCCCAGTAGGTATAATGATTTACCAGCCTCAGCATTTCAGTCACATGCTTACAAGACAATAGCATGATTTCAAATTTACACAAGCTGTCTATTTATTATACTGTCGTGAATAGATCTATATTTTAGGAAAGGATATACTTCCACTCACATTTAAAACAGAGACCAAGCTCATATTGATTTGTATGAGACACAAACTTGGATCAATTACTAAGATTTTCAAAATCTGAATTTACTAAGATTTTCAAAATCTGAATTTAAGTTCCTAAAACCAATATTCAGTCATATAAAGAAATGAACTTTTTCAGAACTACAGAGTGCCTGAGAATACTGGGTGAGATTAAATGTTTTGTGAACTTGCTTTGATGTTTTTTTTTTTAATAAAACAGGTCTTTTATTTGTGTATCTAAGAGTGGACTTTAAGGATCTAAATTTAGCCTCTTATTTTTAGAATTCTTGGGCTAGATGTTTTAGAAATGCTTCACACACTACTGACACAACAGTTCATGAGTTCTGTATCTTGCATTCTGCCATTATAGAAAGTGTGTATTATTAGTAAACAACATTATATTCTGTAAAAGGTGCTCCGTCTCTTTCAACTAGAAAATCTTAAGGAATCAAGAAGCAATAGTGTTATGGAATTATAGACCTGAAATAGCTTAATAAAGATAAAAATTCCTGAAGTATGAAGCACTGTAGTAGAAGCGTATGCAAGTTTGGACACCCTATAGAAATCTTCAAATGTAAATATACAAATACATGTGTTCCATTCACTGTTCTTAATTTTTTAAATCTTTGCCTCCTGGCTAGAAAATTCCTAAGCCAAATTTTTGTGTAGTTCAGACACCTTTAAATGGGAGAAAGAGACCAGGGCAAGAATAGAAGGATATGGATGGCTTTAGCTGAGAAACATTTCACACTTCAAGTATCTCTACCCCAAATTTCAGTCTAAATGATGAATTTTAACAGTGATATTTCATGTATATGTTTTCAGAGTCAGGTGACCACTTTGCAATTCTCTTCCAACAAAAGGATATCCAAAGTTTCTTTTCACCAGAAATATTTAAAAGCAGTGAAAAGCAAAATTTTCTGATTGCTCCTAAAAGTTGAAATATAAATATTCAAAATGTAGATCAAGGCAATCAGAAACATTTGGGTCTGAAAATACTTTTTATTTGAAAAAATAAAATGTTCTGTCAATTTTTTTTTTGTTTGTTAAAAAAGTATTGTATTTGGAATTGTATTTTTTTTTCTCCCAGTTCATTATCAATGTATTATTTGGCTTCAACTGCTGAAAATTTGGATTCAGTCTCAAGGCTTGGATTGGTGAGTGACTGACGAGATTGTGAAGATTACATCCACAGGCATGTACAGAATTTGGCTGGACACAGCCCGAGCCACCTCATCCACGTTGACCTTTAGCAACCTATAGAAGTTCTTTGCAATCTAAGTTATTCTGTGATTCTGCAACTACTCTTTATCCCTTCAATACAAAAATTCCATTTCCAACTAATTATAAATAAATTTGCAACATTTATTTACTTTCTGAATATGCTGTAGATTATGGATCCAGCTTACTTTGATGTCTTTGCTCCATACAAACAGAAAGGAAATAATATCTCTAGTAGTGCTTTGAAGATTTTTCTGTCTTCTGAAGAGAAACTGCTTTATGAGACTCTCTGGACAAGCTTCTCTGAGGAGAGCAGCGACTAAATGAACAGCCTAAAGCAGCAATCAACTGAATCAACATATTAATGGCAGCAATCAGTTCCCACAAGAGCATTTCTTCTATATCACAAAGGATACACAGATAGGTAACAAAAATGAAAAGGAGGAATCATCACTTAGCACAGATTCCTGGAAAATACTTTCATTGAAAAATAGCAGAATTATTGCCGTATGACAATGGTTTACACTCTTTAAATGTACTTAAAATGCCTATACTGATAGGAGTATGTCATATTTCTCTTCCTCTATTTTCTACATCTCTGAAACCAGACAACTAGAACATCAGCTGACCCAGAGGGCTGGAAGTATAATTGTTCAAATACTATATCATGAGTAGGACTCCAACAAAAAAGTTCATTACCACAGCTTAGCCAAACTAATGAATGACAGCCAACTTTTGGGAATACCATATGAATTTCCAAAAATGAGATCTAACAGCTCCATATAGGTTTCCTTCACTATTTTTGTTTGTTTGTTTGATTGTTTGTTTGTTTTTGTTAATATGTTTCATCTCTTATTTGCCCCCAGGTTGGTTGAGTGTGACAATAATGACTCAGTTTACAGTTGATAAATATCTGTTTATTAAACTTGTACATATGTCTGAATCCTCAGGACAGAGAACAAGTCCAAGATGACTCTAGGACTCAAGAGGGAGCCAGCCATAACTGTGTGTTTTGTAAAAATTACTTTGTCCCTACTTTATTTCTGTAACTTGAAATTGTGGAAACTACAACATATTTTTTTTCCTGCCATTGGAAAATTTGAACAAAAGATGCATTCTTTCACTTGTCAAACTTTCTGGAAGTTTGGTATATCTATAATTACCTTTTAATAATTTGAGTAGAGCAGCATTTCCTGTTTAGACTTTCAGAAGTGTTTGTTTTAT
Source organism: Serilophus lunatus (assembly GCA_013399895.1). Taxonomy (NCBI): domain Eukaryota; kingdom Metazoa; phylum Chordata; class Aves; order Passeriformes; family Eurylaimidae; genus Serilophus; species Serilophus lunatus. The sequence goes on from VXBA01002745.1 coordinate 3,692, forward strand.
CCACATTCATGTGCGTCTCCCTGTGTGATAAATGTTTCCATCCTGGCATAGAGAATTTCCATACATTCATTTTTGAAAATAAAAATTAAATGGATCATATGCAAATACTAGAGAAGTATTTTCACATATACTCTAACCCACTCAATTACTTTTCAGTCACTGAGTAAGTAAATCACCAGATATAACACTAAGCTACCAGGTATTGATTTGATTGCTAACTAAAGTCATAGTAAATAAAGGCTGGCCTTGCACCAGACATCAGGGACTATTTTTTGCTGTACTTTTCTAGAGTCACAATCCATTCTTCAGCCTTTAAAATATAGGGATGAAATAGGTTAGTATATAGTAAGAAAATATAGAATGAGTAAATACATAAATGTAATGGAAGGATGTGAAAGTGAACATTGAGGCAACCCAAAATTTGGAACCTCTTAGGAGGCTCTGAATACTTGTATTATCTGTGCGCCCAGTATTGCCATTTTTACTGATGGAAAACTGCCATCAGCATTAGATCAAGCCTTATAATGGCACCATATTCAAAGTACTTAATTTGAGAGTCCTCTGGAGTCCCAATTCAGAGGTCACCCCTGCCATTTCAAAGGAGAATGCTACAGGGACATCGATAGAGAATCCATTCTCAGCAACAGATATTTAATGCATGCTGCTAGTACGTGTTTAATGTGCAGCTGTAGCTTACAGAATTTTAAAATAAAATACAACCAGGCATTGCTTTTTTAGAAATAGAAAGTTATTCATATTATTTTCCTTGTAATTTTTCTGTTTTTTTCAGACACTAGCAGCAGAGAAACACATACTGTTCCTTTCAGCTGCATAACTATCCTTCTAGAGATTAATTACTTAGATACTTCTGAATAAATAGGATGTAAAGAAATACCTAACAAAAGCCTAATGCATCTCCAATGATGGAACCCTGTGCTATGCCTGAGATGAATATCCTTTTCAATTTTTTTCTGAAAGACAAGCAGATTATTCAAAATTATGGCAATCAGATACTGGCAGAGAAGTAAAATAGCAATATGCTGAACAGAAACCACTTAAATGCTGCGAGTCTCGATAATATAATATTTCCACAACTGTTTCTGTTTAAAACTAATAAAAATAAACATAAAACATTCCCTTCTCCTCCTATCAAATTCATTACTTTGAGCGACAAAATGACAAAATGATTAGCTGTTAATAAGGCCCTGGTTTAAAAGATTGACTGACATTGCATTACTCATTTAATTTCCGCTTCTCCTAGGCTTTTTTTTTTTTCTTCCTCCAAGCACAGAGGGAATTAATATTATCACATCAAAGGCCTCCCTTTAAATGGGGGAGAAAAATCATTTAAAAGGACAGAGGCTGTGATTATTCAAACTAGGTTATTTGCACCTTGTATACATAACGATATCACGGTACAACTTCATTTTGTTCAAATTGCTGTCAGTCACTAATAGAAGAAATTTGCTTCCGTTTTATCAGTGCTATTGTGTTCAGTCAGATTTGTGGGTGTAGGGGGGTTCAGGCTGGGCATTAAACATGAAATCTGATAAGACGGATATGAGGAACAGGGAGTAAGGAAGTTACAGAGCAAAGGAAGACTGATTGTGAATCCAACATTCACAATGCAAATACCTTTCCATCCCAACCTCCTTCTCGGTTTTCTTCTTTCTATGTGTGTGTTGTTTTTATTTAAAGATGCAGATAGGACCACACACCAAAGTGCATGTGTCAGTCTGTGGAATATGAGATTTAGCAATACAACTCTGTGCTCTGGTGATTTTATTTCCTTTCACTTTGATTCCTGGCAGATAAATTATTCTAGGGATGATTTAACACCTAAAGATGTATGTCATATTCCATAAAATAGTTGTATCAGTGGGAAAAATTATGAGTGGCACAACCCCTGGCCTAGCAACGGCCAATGATCTATCAGCATTTAAGTCTTGGCAGACTGAATTATTCCCTCCCTAACTGTAACTGTGTTAGGGCTTGCATGATAAACAGTTCACTCGTCAAATATTTATCCTTCATCCTAAAAAAAATAAAGGAGGAGGGTTAGGGTGGAGGGAGAAGAAAAAAAAATTGACCAGGATAAGGAGGGGGAATATAAGTGGTAAAAGACCAACCACAGCATGAAATATGAAACATAAATCACTGGGGTCAGGGAGAGCAGGGGAACTTGGTTACTAAGGCTCCAGATGGATTAAATAACGTACGTCCTGAGGGAGGGTGGGAAGGCGAGCGCTAAAATAATAACAGAACAGAATGCTCCTATGTTGAAAGGTTTGAAGACAAGCATTGTTAATTTAGAAAACAGCAGAGTTAAATTAGCCCAGGTCCCTGTGAAAAGTAGTGTTACATATTGTGAAGGAGAGATAAATTTTCACTCACTCTCTCCAATAAACTGGCCACTGACAGGTGACTGCTGTGAGTAGTTCATTAAAATGTCGAAGTCATGAGAGACTTTCAAAATTTATAATGCTTCCTATAGACAAGAGGGTCAAGTTCAATGAGAAAGGAAGAGAGCAAACTAACTAAAGAAATTATTCACTAATTACCTTTTAAACACATTTGCAATTTTTTCTCAACAAGTATTAACTCACTTTTAATGCCCCCGGGCTTACGGCTTTAAATCAGAGAGAAAGATCAGAGTTCATCACACATCCGTGTTTTCATTGTCCTCTGGGTGGAAGGTTTTTAAACATGTGAGACCATGTTCTGTAGCCTTCAGAGTAAATGATTTTAGAAGATATAGGATCAGATGTTTAGCAGGGAATGTAACAGTGATGGCAATTTTAATTAGATTTCATTTACCTGTAAGCCAAGAATATATATTGAAGTTCAGTAATTATGAGTGGGGTGGATAGTACTATGTATTATGAAAATTACTGAATAGTTATGAAAAAGCTCATTGCATGTAAACAAACTTACTGTGTTATCAGGGTTGAAATACTTTCCCTAGTGGAATATGTAAAGTTGAATTGCTTTGCAAAATTTTAAATATAATCACTAAGCTATTACAGAAATATTCTAAAATTTGAAGGTCTCCTTACTTAGCCCAGGCAAAAATGTCTTTTAGACAGGAAAATATGTATCCTATAGCACTTGACAGAAGGACAATGGCAGGAGAATAGTGAATGGGATTTTTTTCCTTTTGAAAATCCTCCCAAATTTATCTTTAGCCTTGTGAAAAATACGCTTCCACATGGTAATCTGTTTTTCCTGAAACTGTAACTTTAGGCCGCTTCAGAGCGCGTCAATCTTCGTGCCTTTGCAAGAAGATGACACATGCCTTTGCCATCTGTTTTGCCTTGCAGTATAGGGTTTAGTCTCACTCTTAGTTCGCACATAGGTGACAATTATTGCTGCCAGTTTCTCTATTAGCTCAGCATTGAGTCCTGATAAGACACAAAATCCAGAAAGCTTTTGTTTGGAATTGTCACTATAAGAGCAATATAGTTTTGGACACTTCTGACTATGTCTGTTTTCTGAATGAAAGTAGTGATAGACTGCTAGAACATGAGGATAGACAGATTGATATGAGGAATGAGACAAAGGATTGATTCAAGTAGGTGAAAGAGTCCTTTTTGTCAAAAGAACAGAGAAATGTGATGAATTGAAAATTCTTAGGAATGAGAAAGAACAATAAATGAGTCGAAGGAAAGCTGGAGAAAGATCCCAAAGGAAAACTGGAACAGATTTACAGAAAATCTTGGAAAGGCAAAAACAAAAGGTGTCTAGGCCTTTATAAAGGAAAAGTGAGCTATTTTAATACTAATTATGTTGTTTATTAAACAACATCTAAGCTTTTTTAATTAATATAAAATAGTTTTCATGAATTTAACCTAGGGATAGAAAAGCATCTCTTATCACAGAAGTTGGAAGATGTGTAGCGAAAGTGAAGGAACAGAAATTAAGGGACAAAGAATCAGTAACGGTTAGGAATGTGCAAGAAAACTGAAGTAGATTTCAACCCCATTGACTCATAGGCTGACACTGTCAAGATTTAAATCTTAACTTCAGAGAATTTTTGTGACTGTGCTGTAGAGTTCCTCTATGTTCCCGAACAAGGAAATATTTCTTCATGAGATCACTATCTATTAGTTCCTCAGGGGTTCTTTGTTGGATAATTAGAGACTCAAGAACTCATTTGGCGAAAACACTGAGAACTTACACCTGCAAGTGCAACAAATAAAAAAATCAGCATTTCCATTCACAAAATGCTATCTAATTAAAGTTTCTGCAAATACAATAAATCAGAAAACAGGCCTCTCAAATTCATCATCTATTTTGGAATTACCTTCGACATAAATCTCATTCCAACCCAGTTCTTTTTGCATGGGTATAAATTCCCTTGTTTGTTATGTCCCTGTATAAGAGAATAATCAGCACTATGAATAAGCCATGAAGTGTGTTCATCAATGTATCTTCAGAAAAGCCTTGAATAAATAGATATGTCTCGTAGACTACACATTGAATGATGATGGGAAAAGAGTTCTTTGTTAGAAAACCTTATCCATTTAAGGAGGCAAGGGTCCTGTGAGGGAGAAGAAAAAAATAGAAGGAAAAAATCTGAAGTTTATAATAATGTACACACTGACAGGGTAAATTAAGGCTGCATGAGCAATTTTAATTCTGGAGTTTTCAAATTTTTGAACGCTTTACTTTGTAACTTTAATAGATTAAGTTAATGTATTCTTTTATGCAATTATATAAAGTACAGAGACTTTTTATTTATTGTAAATGAATGTTTTTTGTTTGCTAGAATCATGCACATCATTATTTCAAGTAGAAGAGCAGCATTTATATCATACGTGTTTAGAGTTTCAAGTTATGGCTTTGTGAGGCATATCTGGTAGCTTTCTGGATATATTCATCAATTTGTTCATAACTATTCAGAACATTGTTTTTACAAAAGAATTGCCCTGAAGATACCTTTGATTGCTATTTTATTAAAACATTCAACCTGCCGCACCTATGCCTCAGTGGTCAGTAAGAATCAGGATGAGTGTTAGAGGGGCCCAGCCTCTAGCCAGGTAGAGGCACGGGACAATCATGTCTACTGGACTGTTTGGGTTCGGTGGCCTGGAACACTAGAACCCCAAAAATATCATGCTTTAGTGGTCACGGGGGACTGAGGCAGTGGCAATTACTGGAGTGACTGGGGGCTCCCAAGAATTGACTGTGGTGGAGGCAGAGGTGAGTCTGACTGGCAAGAAGTGGCAGAGGCTCCCCATCGTAACCGGCCCAGATGCCCCATGCATCCTGGGGATTGACTATCTGAGAGATGGGTATTTCAAAGACCCAAGAGGTTACTGATAGGCATTTGGCATTGCAGCCGTGGAGGCGGATGAGGTCATGCAGTTGAGTGCTTTGTCTGACCTCTCAGACAAGCCCTCCATTGTGGGAAGGCTGCAAGTGGAAGAGCAGAAAGCACCTATTGCCACCAAGACTGTGCACCGAAGGCAATATCGCACCAACAGAGACGTTGTTGTCCCCATTCATAAAATGATTCAGGAGCTTGAGAGCCACGGGGTGTTGAGCAAGATGCACTCACCATTCAACAGCCCAGCTGGTGTGTAAGCCTAATGGTGAATGGAGACTGACTGTGGACTATCGTGGTTTGAACGAGGTGACCCCAGCCCTGAGTGCTGCTGTGCCAGACATGCTTGAACTATGGTATGAACTGGAGTCCAAAGCAGCAAAATGGTATGCCACGATTGACATCACCAATGCTTTCTTCTCCATCCTATTAGCAGCAGAGTGTAGACCACAGTTTGCGTTCACCTGGAGAGGAGTCCAGTATACCTGGAACCACCTTCCACAGGGGTGGAAACCTAGTCCCACCCTTTGCAATGGACTGATCCAGGTGATGCTTGAGAAAGGTGGTGCTCCCGAGCATCTTCAGTACATCGATGACATCGCTGTGTGGGGAGACACAGTTGGAGAGACCTTTGAGAAGGGCGAGAAGATCATTAAGATCCTGTTGGATGCCGGTTTTGCCATCAAGCGCAGCAAAGTCAAAGGACCTGCCAGAGAGATCCAGTTTCTAAGAGTGTAGTGGCAGGATGGACACCGTCAGATTCCAACTGAAGTCATCAACAAGATCACAGCCATGTCTCCACCAAAGAACAAGAAATAGACACAGTCATTTCTTGGAGCTATCGGGTTCTGGAGGACGCACATCCCTGAGTAGAGCCAGATCGTAAGTCCTCTCTACCTGGTGACACGTAAGAAGACCGAGTTCCAGTGGGGCCCAGAACAACAACAAGCATTCAAACAGATCAAGCGCGAGATTGCTCACATGGTAGCACTTGGACTAGTCAGGACGGAGCCAGACATCAAGAACGTTTTGTATTCTGCAGCTGGGGACAGAGGCATCTCTTGGAGCCTCCGGCAGAAAGTGCCTGGAGAGACTCGAGGCCGACCACTTGGGTTCTGGAGTCAAGGCTTCCGAGGATCTGAAGCCAACTGCACCCTGACAAAGAAAGAGATCCTTGCAGCCTATGAAGGAATCCAAGCAGCCTCAGATGTAATAGGCACTGAGATGCAGCTCCTCCTGGCACCTCGACTCCCAGTCCTGGGGTGGATGTTCAAAGGAAAGACCCCATCCACCCACCATGCTACCGATGCCACCTGGAACAAGTGGGTAGCCTTGATCACGCAGTGCGCCCGTATTGGAAGCCCAAGTCACACTGGGATATTAGAGATCATCACCAACTGGCCTGAAGATGAGAGCTTCAACCTCACCGATGAAGATGAAGAAGAGAAAGTGACCCGTGCTAAAGAAGCCCCGCTGTATAACCAGCTACCAGACGATGAAAAGTGATTTGCCCTTTTCACCGATGGTTCCTGTCGCCTCGTTGTAGGTTAGGAATAGGTTTTTGTATTGCAGGCTCTCCTTTCCGTCTTAGGGATCTCTTTGATCACAGTGTGATCTACCAACAAAGGTGGAAGAGAAATGAGAGATAAGTATTATCTGCTACAGCTTGCTATTCCTCAAAGAAAACTCTCATTTTCCTGAGTGTTTCAGGATTTATCCCTAAAAGGAAAATACAGTTTCTGGAATTTCTTCCATCCTTGCATTCACTACAAAAGGCAGGAATTTTGTCAGTAATGTAAAGATCGTGGAAGACCTCTTATAGCTATTCCAAAAATGCATGTCAGAGAAAGAAAGGAGAAACAATGATTAAGTGTTTTCACAGGAAGACCTCAGATTCTGCCACATTTTTTGAAATCTGTAGCTTGCTGATGAAGCATGGTCTGTTTTCGAAGAATGTAATTCTGTTGGACAATCCTAGCTTTTAGTGGAAGAGTTGCACTCCGCCAAATTCAGAGTTCTCTTGGCATATTTTCTATGTAATTAACATAAGTTTCTATCAATTCTTGTTTGTTCAAGCTTTATTGTGTAACAACAGATTGCTACATTTGACATCTACCTCAAAAGAACTCTAATCAGAAACTCACTGGAGCACACCTGCAACAGCTTTGATTAAAATTACATATTTAGAAAAGAAAGGTTACTATGTAGATAAGTTTGCGCACACTTAAATTGGTGAAGAAATACTTATCCCACGTGTGATCTTTTCAAATATAATTTCACAAATCTCATTTTTAAAAATACATAAAGTAAAAATCCCTCAACAAATAACATCTACATCACAAAAATAATGTGCAGATCACCTTTGAGAAGTTCCAGTTCCTTAATCCTTTTCCTTTAAATAATTGGAATCTGAAGTTTTTCCTGCCCATAAAACAAACAAATAGCTGGTTCATGTATGGATTTTGTTTCTTTCAAAAGAAATGCATGTATACATTGAAAATAAGAAATGGGAATCTTTATGCAAAAAGATAATTAATAAAAGGAATGACATTTGTATGAAAATTACATTTATCTTGGAAGTGCATTCTCAGTCAACAATAGCTTTCATCTAACTTTATAAAACCACTTATGTTCAATACCAATAAATGTACTGCTTTGTAAAGCTACAGCTGAAATTATATTTCAAAACTGTACTTGGCAAAAAAATAATAAATGCATTTTGATGAAATCTAAATTCTATATTTGAGGATTTATTTCTAAAATCTTGGTAAGCTTTCCACCTTATAAAAAACTTAAGTGTGTTCTAGCAGCATCATCATATGAACAGCAGCTTGAAGGATGTTTGAATTACCACTGCTGTGTCTGAAAAACTCTGATCAGAACCTTGTTTGTCAGACTGGATGTTTGTCAACAATGATATATCAAAGAGGCCAGATCAATAGCGCTTCAGTATAAAGTGAGTAGGACAGGGTCAAATAGAAGCCCTGAGCCTTTACCAAGATCATATGGGAAAAATGTGCAGTACATTTAAAAGAAGGCAATTGTTTTCCTCTCTTCACTTAGTGCAGCTGTATGTTTGCTGACCTGGATGGTGCATTTTTAGATTAATAAAATAAGGCAACTTTCAGAAGTATTAAAATAAGAAAAATATGCAGAACTTTTAAAACTTTGAAAATCTTCTTCAGGTCTTAAAACCTCATAAAAGGATGTGAAATTGAGTGAGGTTGGAAGGAAGAGGAGTGGAGGCCAAAATCACACTTCCTTCTACCACAAAATATTCCTAGCCTGTATAGAGTTCCCAAACACACTCATGATCAAGACTAGATGTCCTATCCATCCCTCATACTGGCATTAGCAATGCTGACTCTCTTTGCCTTGCTCTCTCTTAAGTGCCTTTTCAAAATCTGTCCTCATTTTAGGCTGTGATTGCACACACCAGTCAGAGATGGTGCCTTTGATCAGTCATCATCTGCTTTTGCAGACAGAGGCAATGTGATTTGCCCAAGGCTGCAGAGCAAATCAGAAGCAGAGTCAGAAACAAAATCTGGATGTAGATTTAAAATAGATCTGCTACCAGTAGACCAGCCGAGCAATAGACTTTGCATATTTATGCTGTTTCAGCCAAATACTGCAAACAGTATTTGATTTTCCAGCCCAAGAAATGTAATTACAACAATATGTTATTGATTTGCATGGTGCATTCTGATGTTGACACTAAACACTTTACTGGAGAGTGGATAATAATGTGACTGGATGGATGGACAGCTGCCATAAACCAAAAGGATGTGATGATATTTTTCCAAGGAAAACATCCAGTGGATCAAAACTAGTGTTCAGCTGTTTAAGCAGAAAGTCAAATGTTAGGGCTCTGAACTAGTATACCTATTACAATCACTCTGCCATCAGAGCAAGTTGGGCTAGCACCAAAACAAAACATTTGCATCTAATCCCTATTGAAGGTCTTAAAAATTATTCCAAGTTGTTATTCTGCTACAATCCAAGGGCGGATTTTCACTACCATCAAATTACGACATATTTGACACAGTAAGGTCAAGATGGTTTTAGATGGTTCAGCTGAAAAAGAACTCCACAGAGCACTGTTATCTGTGCTACTTGTCTGAGCAAAAAACAAAGTGCATGAAAGCCAGAGAAAGAATTTCTTTTAAAAACAGACATATATAGTTGCTGAGGACTGATACACTTTAAGCATCATTAAGAGAGTTGTCCTCAGATCAGCATTGCTTAATCAGGAAAAGATACATCTGACAATGTATAGCACAAATCTGTTTATATTTATTGTTCCTTAGCAGAAAGTTGACAAGGTCTGCCCAGGATTTTACAGTCTTGTGCTTACCAACTCCACCATTTCCCCCCCTTCTCTCTCTACGTAAAGGACATTCATGCTGTTTTGAGATATATGGCAACCCTGGGGCTTGGTTGCTTTTTTCCCTTCCCTCTAGGTTTTTCTGTTAAGGTCAACATTGCTTCAGAGTCCACCTATCACTTCTAATCCAGTTGTTTCCAGTATTCATTATATCACTTTCTAGTGTAAAAAATATCACCTTCCTTGACTCTATCTGTGAGTCCTACTGCTCATCATGAAGAAATTCAGAGCTATTGAATGATGATAGGTTAGAGTGAATAAAAAGTGCCTGCAACAACAAGAAAATAATAAAAAGGGGGGGAAAAAAGAAGTGGAGAAGAAGGTTTCTGAAGAATGTGGAAAGATAAATAGGACTGATACTTTGTTTCATTGTCAGTAGCACTCTGGGGTTATTTGAAGCACTTATTTATGCACTGTAAGCAGAACAATACTGTAGAAGAAATGATTAAATACCAGCTCTCCGAGCAATAGACATCTCATTGTGGCAGGCCTAAACTCACCACTGGGTGGTTTTGATAAAGGCAATATGAGTTGATAACTGATACAGTTTGCCAGGGAGTCATCTGGGGATGCTGACAGCTACTATGCTTTAATAAAATCATTAGAATGTAAATGTTTTTATTGCAAAATAAAGAGCCTCCAGCAAAGTTGACACTATCGCTGCTCCCTCCACTGAATGAAAGCACCGATTAGCATTCAAATGATATAATGATAGTCTGGTTATCTTTATTAAAATTTTTCAAATCGAGTCTTCATTTTGCATGATTGAGTTTTAAACAAATGCAATATTCAGTAGGCTGGTGAGCCAGTCTGAACACTCTTGAAATAATTAAAGTGTGCCTTTTATTTTTTTAAACATGTGTTTCATAAGCAATGAATTGGATTTGCTATTTTAATATGACAATATCTAGTTAGCTTTGCATAAAATAAGGATGTTATAGCATAATTATTGAAAGAGTACAACTTTCAAACATATGTTTCATAAAGCTGAATTCAATTTTCTGAAATGTGACAATGCCAGTCATCTACTGAAATAATATCAAAGGATGACTTGATTGTTTAGGTTAATTTTGTGGGCAATCTTTACTATATCATAATTGATGGTAAATAGTATGCTTTGTGGTATTTCTCTTCAAAAAACCCACGGAACTCATTTCCCATAAAGCTCATCAATTTGCAGTTCAGACTTTATCACCACAAGAAAACCATGCAAATTCTAAGCAATTAGGTAGACCCTGAATTTATGCAACGTATGATTTAATGTAAAGTAGCAGAGGTTTTGAACTATCCAAAAAGAGCCTGAGGAAAACTGAAAAATAAATTAACCTATCTAAGTCCATTAAATTGTACTCTACATAGGATCAATCAATCAATTCTAAATATTTAGAAGTCCTATAGGACTTGGTCTCCTTTTCAATGCTTCTTTGAGTCTTGTCAACTTAGGCTAAGCTTTCCCCTGGATTAACCAACTCTATAAAGCACACTGTAATACAGATACCAATAAATATACAGTACTGCAAGCAAATATGCTTTGGCTGGTTCTTGGTTATAAAGTATCAAAAGAATCAATGATGATATAAATGTGTCTTAAAAAAAAGTGTGCCTGAAAAAGCTGTAGTATTGACTTCAGCATGAGACATCTTTAGAGCTGAATTGTAAAAAAAAAAAAAAATGTGAATAGCTAACAATTGTTTGAGGAAGAAATGGATAGTGTAGGTGCATTCCTAGTTCTTAACTCGTCTTTTATTACAGTTACTTTCTGAAGTTGTCCTGGATAGTCTAGAAGATTCTAAAGAATCAGGCATTTACATTTCACTGAAGATGTGCCAGGGGTATCATCAAAAGGACGACTATAAATATCCCTCTGGTAATAAAGCTAACATATGAGGAAACGGGAATTTAAAAAAAAATATCCTTTTAGCTCTTGTGCATTAGGAAGCACTGGCATACAAATCTGCGTTACTGTAAAAACACAGCAAATAACTGAGATGGTTTGGTGTGGCGTTTTTGTTTTGTTTTAGAGGGTGTGTGGGGTTTTTTTTTATTTAATATATGAGTATGTGTAAGAGAAGAAACTTAACTAAAAAATTAGAATTTGTCACGTCTGTCAACATAGTATTGCTACACCAATTTGACTAAATGGGACCAGAATGTCTTAAGCAGTAGCATCTAGCAGGGGACTAGTCAGAGCTGCAGTACCTGCTTTTGAGGAAAATACATTCCTTTTTCTATCTAAAATATGTCTTTACCATAAAGGACACAGGAAACAGCTCAGGCCAAAGCATCACTTTCCCTCTGCATTAGATTTCAGAAAAGTCTGTAGAGCAGCCTGCATCATTCTAAGAGATGGGACATTGTTTTGTGCCTGGGGATTAATCCATCCCAGAGAGGGAGAAAACTCCTGTCTACTGCTAGTGTTGTCAGTCTGGTCCAAATGAGGGATATTGCAACAATATGTGGAACTATGTTTAAAAGAATTCTATACAGTATTATTTAAAATGTTGTGAGATTTGTGAGGTGGAAGAAGAAAAGCTTTCCAGTTTATAAATACCTGTGTTCCCAATCTTTTAATGACAACTTGTAAAAGTGAGAGCAAGAGTAGATTTTCATAAAAGCCACATCAATGCAGATTATATGGAATGAAAAAGGAAGGTTTCTCACTATCACCCACAAAACATTGCTATATGGAAATCTTCTTGTGGGGCTGCATTCGTTATCCACACAATCATTTATGTTGGTAATGGGTGTATAACTTTTCTTAATTCTTTCTTTTTTTTTTTTTCTAAAATAAACACAGACATATTTCAGGCAGAAATTTTCTCTTCACAGAGAAATTCAACTATGAGCCTGATACATACACACATTTGTTCATTGAGACAGGTATTGTACCAAAAGTCTAATTTGGTTGTAGCATGGAGTTTCATAGCAGATCTAATCAGTGTGTCTTGCTATACTCAAAGTCTGAGGTAAGAAAAAGAAAAAAAAAAATAAAAAAGGTGGCATTCCACTTTTTGTCCAACCCAGGTATTGCATTATTGATTCAGGGAGAAAATGTGCTGAGCAAGTGGCCCTGGATGAAACTAAAAGAAACCCTTGGGACCATTTATGAGAGAGAATTTGAACTCCATTAAAGAGCTATAGCACATGCTGTTCTTCTTATTGGCAGAAAAGGAGTTGCTTTTTTTAGTACAATCAACACAGTAACATTTGCTTTAGACATTTAAGAAAGACTATAGTCCATACATACATAAGACCTAGACAGACATGACTGAAGTCTGAAGTAAATGAAGAGCAGAAAGGTAGGAACAGATTTGGGTGGACATATGCCTATACTAGGTAGAAAATAAAGTGACAAAATAAAAAATAATTAAAAAAAAAAAAAAAGGAAAGGAAAGGGGGAAAGGTGGATATCAATACAGGCCTACACAAGTAAGGAAGTCATTGGGAACTGTTATTTCCAGGAGGCACAATTGTTTGTGGTTCAATCCTGGGCACTGCACTTTTAAGTGGATATTGGGACACTTTCAGAATGTACTTGCTTAGTTTCTAAGATAAAGTGGCAGAACAATTGCTGCTTTTTGAATGTAAGAGATTTTTTTTATAGGCATACAGGCCTGAGTAGCAGAAAATTAAACTGGTAACAAAGAAAAATAAGAGAGAGAAAGGAAAAAAAGGATAGAAGCAGAAAGGACAGAGACAGAGAAAATTCAGGAAGAGGATTCCCAGAAAGAAAAATAAGTAGATAAAGATGGAGAGTAAGATCACTGTACAGTGTAAGAAAACCTCATGAAATTCAAAGAAATATAAAAGTATGGGAATATGGTAAGGCAGACAATAAAAGAAAATTAAGACTCAATTATAGTACTAAAAAAGAGATTGATACACTGCTACATTTCATAGTATTATCAGCAGCATTATGACATAATTTGCATTCTGAATTTCCAGTCTTTTTTAAATGATGGTACTAATCTCATGGGAGACAACACACAAACTGTGTATGTTTTTCAGATGCTAACACATGCTGGACAAAGTTTAACAGCTGCTTTCACAAGTGCATGTTGAAAATGTGACTGAACTGCTGGCATAGTGGTTCAACTGTCTTGAAAACAATTGCAGTATAGTTTTAACTGCCACCTTCTGCTTCCTCCCTGTATTCTTCCTTCTGGCTCACAGAAGGTTGTCAGACACACAAAATTCTCTGGACTTCAACTAACAGAATAAAATATCTAATATAAATTACCTTTGACTGCTGAAAGACTTTATTTACAGCTGCTCAGAGCTGCATCTGGAGAGTTTAGGTAGAGACTACAACTGCCAGATGGTAGCCAGACTTACCCAATTAACAATCTCTCTCATCCTGTGCCTGGGTTTGCAGAGTGACTCCTCACATCACAGTTGCCTGACTCAAGCCAGTACCTCTATGGTCTAAAATAGTAAATACTAAAATAGTAGCAATGTTGTCAGGTGAGCCAATACAGAGCTCTGTAGGCTTGGCTCAGTCGAAAAATGCTCTTTGCTATGGTTTTCTGGCTGTTGAAACTGACAACATAGCTCTTGAAAAATTCAACTTGTTGACAGTTAAGGCACAATACTGGACTGCTTCTCAAGGCAATGGTATGTTTGAAAGAGTAATGGGGGCTGGCCTGAGTGGGTAAAACGAGTGACAAAGCAGGGAGAATGACATAAAAAAAGGTTGATTTTCTTAAGGGTAAATATTTACGTTGAGAAAAAATAATCAACAATGAAGCTCATCAAAGCATACTCAAGTCCAAAAAGATCATCTGCTGAAATCTACATGATGCAGCAAATGATTGAAAAATTCTCATTTATAATTTTAGCTGTGCTAAGGCACATCATCTAGGCTGATCTGTGATTAGACTGCTACAGGTAGTTGGAAAAAGAAACAATGATTACAGGCTTTTCTGGTGCACAGGTTAAGAAAGTAGAGATATGCACACTGAGTAAAATTACAGATCCTTGTGGGACTTGTGGAAAACATTCCCTGTCCCCTTTGAAAAAAGAACTAGCCTCATTCAAAAAGCCTAATTAAAATAGTTACATTACTCTGGTTATGCTCCTCCAGGTGATCAAAAAGACAGAGTCCTGTATTATGGCCAGAAGGTAGAAAGAGGATGATGTTTGCATACTGTTAGATACAGCTTCTTTTGCGTTTCTGACCTGCCCTTGGTACAAAAGAGGGACTGGGGATATGTCAGGTTTAAGCCACTCAATACTCAGAGATTGAGATCACCTGAGAATCATTAAAGCTTCCTCTGCATCACAGTGCCAACTTCTGTCGGGAAGGGGAAGGGAAAAGGAAGGAAAACAGAAACTGGAACAGAAATGGGAAGGGCAGGGAGAAGGGAATGGGAGAGGAAAGGATTTTCTTGTATATAGACAATCATAACCTAGGAAAGGCAAAGTGCACAACTTTATTACAAGTACTGCAAATCCAGTGAGAGGTATCCATCATGCTATAGAAGTCAGGTTTGCAAACTTTTTGTGCTACTACAGTAATTAAAAATTACTGTTGATGAAGATTGAAGATTGAAGGTAATTTTCCTTCAAAAATGCCTACCACAATACCAGCCACTTTCCTCCACACCACCTTTATGGCTGCTCTGATTACAGTTTTATTGACAGAGGGCTCATAACTTTGCTTTGACCCTGAAAAAAAAAAAAAAAAAAAAAGAAGCAAAATAAATCAATGTGAAATTCAGAGCATACTCCCAAATTCTATCACACCACTTTGTAAAACTCACAAAGTTTCAGCAGGTATAACATATCAGTATACAATTGTATTTGCTCAGTTGTAAACTTATGAGTAGTCCCAATCTTAGCTTTGATTTCTGGTTGGTTTTTATGTATACTATTTTTATTATAGTATTTTAAAGATATAGTGAGTAAAATTAAACGGGTCATCCAAAGAAACAATACAATTCACACAGTGAAAATGCTAAATGAGTGTTTCATTCACTTCTTACTTTTATTCTCTTTCTAGCTGCTTTCCATCCTTTTCCTGAAGTCTGGATATTGTCATCCCTGTTTTTTTTCTGCTATTCTCTTACTTGTTATTTGTCAGCCTTTATATTTACTAGTTTTCTTCCTTTGTGCATAGAAACACTTTAGTAGCAGTTATCAGTTTTTAATATATACTATGTTTTTAGAAATTGTAACCCAGAGAGACAAAATTAGAACTCAAGGGATCAGTTTGGAAAACATAAACACCTATAAAATTTGATCTGAACCTGGTTCAAATAAAAAGAATAAAACTGCAGAGGTTTAAAAACACTTCTAAGCCAAAGTTTTAACCTCTGTAACAAATTTGGCTATAGCTTAACCTGAAATTGCTTGCTAAGAACAAACACAGTTATTAACTGGACTATTATTGATGTCTAACCCAGGAGGGTTATATCCAGGGAAGAGGTGGGAATCAGATACTCTTCTGAGGTCTAGCCCTTTTCCTGATTCTGTTCTGTTCTAAGTGTACTTTTTGCTGCAGCCCAAATTTGCTCCACGATTATGTCTTGATCTCCATGTTATATATGTAGTCACTTGTCCAAATTGTTCTCTGTCTCTCATTTCTCCTTGCTTTGCATTTTCCTGGCCTGTGGGTAAGGGAATTACAACTTACTGTTATGCCCTGCAACCCGAGATTTAAGTATTATGACTGGTGGTATAAAAGAGGATCTCATTCTCTTTTATTCCTCCCAGAATATGACCTCAATCTCTATCCTTTAGATAGCTGATTATCCAGATCCTCTGACTCTCTTTTTAATCACTTCTTCATTTCTCTGAGACTGCTCACAGAGTAAACCAGGATTTTCCTTAAGTGAGGTGGAATTATCTAGCTCTCTTAAATCATCAATGTATTTTTGGTGAGACACTGGGCTGCTGAAAGCATAAATATAATAAGCTGTGCCAAAGGTTCTGAATGTAAAGGTTTGTTTATACCATTTGCATTATAAAAAAAAACTTTTTTTTTTTTTTTTAATGAGAGATACTTAAGATTACTGATATATTGCACTAAAGAGACACAGGAAAAATTAGCAAGAGATTTAGACTGAGTAAATAGATCAAGAGGAGAATTTGTTCTTTGCAAGGGAAAGAAATAACACACCTTGCAAGAAATTGATCAGTGCCTCCAAACCCATATTATGAATTTCTCTTCTTTCATCTTTACACATGGAAATAAAGCGACCTATCTGTTTCAACTGGAGTTTTATAGGTATGTTTTACCTGCACTGACTGAGTTATCTGTCTCCTTGTTGGTAAGGAGGTGGATAATTCCCTATCTGAAAGGGTTGTATTTTTATGATCAGCTTTTTTGGGCAAACATCAGAACTGACCACAATCTCAAAACACAAGAAGGGACATAAATTGGTAGAAAAACATAGCATAATAGACCTTCTCATATTGTGCTCAAGGGGACTCCAGGGACCAGCCAATCCATACAAGAAGAATAGTGTGAGCTAGATGGGACCCAGTATGATTAATCACCTGAGCAATGCAGATTTAGCGCATTAGGTGAAAAGATAAATGTGTAAAACGCTGTGTCAGAACCCATGGAGTGGCCCACACGGTAATTCAGGGTCAGTAATTGAACTTCACTCTAATTATCCTGGGGAGATAATATTAACTTATAGTTGAGTGTGAAAGAGAGAGTCCATAATTCATCACTCGATGGGGCTGCTCATTGCATTGTGTTATTGAAATATGATGGCTCCATTTTTATCCTGTCATAATGACAACTGATGTGCTTATTTTCTTTCTCTGTGCCTCCAGGGGATGATGAAATAGTAAGCAAACATTCCTTCTGGTGAAAGAACAGCACTTTATCACACTGGCTTTGGCTTTAAAAAAGCATTTGCAATCTCAGAAACAATTTCTAGAATGAAGGCCAGGCATTTTCCCTTGCATTGTAGTTGTAGGCAACTAACCTAAATAAAAGCCATTGCCTTTTTCCCTTTATGATATACAATTTTTTCTTCTCCAGTTACCAGTTTCAGTTTCTTAATTTTTTTGAGAAGTTTCTTTCCTTTTCTAATTTTCCCAGGACACACGTGGCTTTCATTTAGTTTCTTTCAAAAATGTAAGTCTTCATCATCAAAGATTTTAAAATCAGCCCCTAATTCAGTTTGACTATATTCTTCATTTAAAAATATTCAATTTTTTTTATGTGTCATGAACTTCCAAGCTTTTGCAAACTTTCTCTCCAACTAATCTAGAATCATAGGATGGTTTGAGTTGGAAGGGACCACAAAGATCATCTAGTTCCAATCCCCTGCCATGAACAGGGATACCTTCCACTAGACCAGGTGGCTCAAGGCTCCATCCAGCATGGTCTTGAATACTTCCAAAGAAGCATCCACAACTTCTCTGAGCAACTTGTACCAGTGTCTCACCACCCTTACAGTAAACAACTTCTTCCTAATATCTTAACTAAACCTTTTCTCATTTTAAAGCCATTTTCCCTAGTTCCACCACTAGTCCCTCTCCAGCTATCTTATAGGCCCTCTTTAGGAACTAGAAGGTTCTCCTCAGAGACTTCTCTTCTCCATGACAAACAACTCAAACTTTCTGTCTGTCTTCAAAGAGAGGTGCTTCAGCCCCCTGATGATCTTCACGGCCTCATCTGGACTCGCTCTAGCAGGTCCATGCTATATTCTTATGTTGGGGGTTGAACAGCTGGATGCAGTACTGCAGGTGGGGTCTCACAAGAACAGAGTAGAGGGGGAGAATCAATCACTTCCCTTTACCTGCTAGTCAGGCTTCGTTTGATGCAGTTTGTGACACAGTTGGCTTTCAAGGCTGAAAGCATACATTGTCAGCTCATGTCAAGCTTCTCATTAACCAACATCCCCAGGTCCTTCTCAGAGCTGCTTTCAATCCATTCTCTACTCAACGTGTATTGGTTCTTGGTATTGCCCTGACCCAGGTGCATAACCTTGCTCTTGGCCTTGTTGAACTTCATAATGTTCCTATGGGTCCACCTCTGCAGCTGTTAAAGATCTCTCTGGATGGAAGATGATGATAAGAGATTGCATTTTTTAGATTATGGACCCATGTCATATTTTACTGTAGCATCATTTCTAATTGATGTTGAGAGTGAGAGATGCTTGACATAAATAAGATTGAGATTAAATTTATAAGGTATATTCCAATTTAATATATACATATAGAAACATCAGTAGATTTTAATGAAGTGGGTTTTTTTCTTTGCATTCCAATGATACAATCTGTATTTGGATCACAGTATTGTGGAAAATCTCACTTTTTCCTTAAAAAAATTCAAGAAAGAAAAGAAAAGGAAAAGAAAAGGAAAAGAAAAGGAAAAGAAAAGGAAAAGAAAAGGAAAAGAAAAGGAAAAGAAAAGNAAGAAAAGAAAAGAAAAGAAAAGAAAGAAAAGAAAAAAGAACGAAAAGAAAAGGGAAGGAAGGATGGAAGGAGTAATGTATTTACACATTGACAGCTACATTCACATTAATAATCAAACTGGGAAAAGGTATGGATTTGAGTGCTTCTTGATGAAGTCCAGGTATTTGATTCTTGGCATCTTTCTTGCTATTGTTTTGACATAGGCCAGACAGTTTCTCTCAGAAAATGCTCAATCCATTCCAGGATGACCCAAGGACAGTAGTGCCTCCACAGTCACTCAAAGATATTTAAGTGATAGCTTAGTGGGAGTGAGGCAATAGGGATTTCAGTCTCATAGATCTGAGCAGTGGAGAATTTTTTTGAGTGCTTTTAGGTACTTTGGAGTACAGTCTCTTCCTGAGAAGGAAATGAGTAAAAGGTCTTTACAAATTAAAATAAATAAACAAAATCCTGACATTTGTCATTCCCTCTCCAAACACCCTAACAGTGCTGAGTGTAAGTGTGTAAAGTGGAGATCAATGTAGGACGAAGTGTAATTTTCATTTTTATTGTGCATGGATAAGTGTTTCTAGAGTTTCAGGTTCAGGATTTATTTTGTAGTAATCTAAATATGGCAAAGCGACAACAGGGTGTTTGTTGTGCAATCTTCAGTAAACAACTGAAATTTTTACACACCAAATCAATGGGTTTTCATTTCAGAACTGTGACAAAAATATGTTGACATGAATAACATGCAGGAGGTTGCCTTTTGTACCAAGTGCTACTGCTTCATTTAATGTGTAACCCTTTTATTTTTGGTATTTTATTGTCTCGCATTAATTTTCTCCTGATTAGATTGTTGCCTTACTCAGGCCTTGAGCAGTTACTCCTTTAAAGATACCTTTCAATACAAACACTAATTTTTGATCATCAAACCAATACTACCCCCCCAAAAAAAAGAAAAAAAAAAAAAGACAGTCACTGTGAAACACAAGAAGACAGCTGACCTATATTTATCAAAATGCTACTAGTGTGTCCTACTGGCATGAAACATAACCATTACAGTAAAGGTGAAAATTTAAAGAGTGATTTTTTCAATATTTAATACACCATCTGCACTCAGATTTCACTTAATATTTCCTCTGCATAAAACCATAAAAACATTATTTTAGTGACCAAGGAAATGAATTTGTTTAGATCAGATTTAATTCTTAAAAGAACATATTTTTCTTAGAATATTCAAATATAAATATATTATACTTGACTATCCAAATATGACTTTTTACCACTTTTGCTGTATTTCTTTCTGGTTTTTAAACAGAAAATTATCTTGTACACAAATCATACTTTTTTCATTTCTCATATGTTTGAATATTTGTTTTCTCATGTGTAATATTTTATTATGCATATAGAATTCTCTATTTTCTGGATGTACAAAATTTAAATCTGTACAGTGAGGACATAAAAATCTACAAGTATATGTATACGAATGTCCTGGGTTGAAGTATATTCTATTACCATCTCCCGTGAGCTGTTGAAACCAGGTGAGACAACGTTCCTTCCCTCCTCCCTCTGTACTATCTTCTGTTAATGGGCCATCAATGCCTTGCCCCATGACTCAGAGATAACTCCCTCCTGGACTATCTGCTGTTAATGGGCCCATCAGGCCTTATCACACGACTCACCATCCCACTGTGAGATGCTTCGCCCAGAGGGAGGAGCCAACTATTCCATCCTGGATATAAGCTGAGACTCTGAACACCACACCAGCGCTTACCTACTGGACTCCCAGAGGACAAAAGCTACCGTTGGACTTTCTCACCCTTTTCTTTCTACAGGATCACCGCTTCAACGGAACTGCTTTGCTTGGACTGCTACCACCATAGAGTGTCAGGGTGTATTCTGACCTTGTCAGTGTTCTTGTACTACTGCATTTATCTATTTCTTTTAATTTTCTTTTTTTTTTTTCTTTTATTTTTCTATTAAATTATAATTCTGACTTGCGATCTCCCACTGGTTTGATTTCAAACTAGTACAACAAACATCTTATCTCCTATAACATATTTTTCCCACTGTTGGAGTATCTGACTGTAGATCAGATGCTTTAAAGAAAACATACTAAGAGTAAATTTCCTTAAAGCTTTCCTAAGAATTCATATTAGCTTACATATCCAGTTATAATGGAACCTTTCTGAAGCATGAAATAATTTCATATAGCCTTATGTCAAATAAAAATGGTTAGAGAATTGAGTTAATTAAGCCACTGATCTCTATCAGTGGCTATGTTCATCAACTCAGCTTCCTGCTATCTTTTAGAATAAGTGAGCTTCTATGTGTATCATCCATCTCTAATATTTTAGAAGTTCCATAGTCAACATATGAAAGGTGAAAATAGAAGGTACAGCAGTATTTCCATTAGTCTCACAACTTAATCTCTTTTATCTTTTTAAATAAATGATACATTTACTGACTCTTTACATTTACTGACTCTTGAAAACAAGTCATATTGCCAAGAAATCCATTTGCTCTTTAATAAAAATTATCATAATGTCTGAAGGTTTGATTTATGGACATGTCTGTTGTCACCTTGACTGCCTGAACCCTTTCATTTACTGCAAGAGTTCCAAGACAGGTCATGATATTTACACTGGGTCAGAATAATAATGTCATCAGGATCACGGTCCCTGACAATAGTCTATTTGTCTAATTTAAATAATGAACATCACTGGTGAAAATTGTAGTCTAAAACCATAACACGAAATGGACACTAAGACATGACTGTGCAGCATATGAAGAACCAATATTGACACAAATCATGACCTAGTTGCTCCAATTTGCTAATCATTTTTTTTGCTTGTTTGTTTTCAAAACGGTCTCCAGAAGCACAGATATAATCATGAAATAAAGTAAAAATATTTTTGTTGTGCCAATTCTGACAATTCAGCACTCCTTCTATGGAGTAGAAGAGTCAGTATGGTGCTGCTTTTCTCGTGGCATAATAAATGCTGTGGTAAACATTTTCATGGTATACTTTTCAGATACATCAGAAATAATATATAAGTTTGGGGAGGAGGGGGTTGTTGTTGTTTTTTGGAGTTGTTTTACACCAAGCAGAAAAGCATTTTCACATCCTTCAGGTCTTTATCTACTTCAGGTATTTATCTCCAAGATATTTCAGATCACTGTGAAATTTAAAAGTTTATAAGCTTAACTAGATACACTCGTGTACAATTTAAGGATTGGAATACAATATTACCATGACAAAACTCATTTTGGACAAAGGACACAAAAGACATCTACCTGTGCAATGTCCAGTTCATGAAATTCAAGAAGTCAAGGTAGAAGACTATTTTCCATCCATAGGGAATGAGACAAGTCAGGCACCTAAGACTGAAGATTCAAAGGATGCATGGCAAGTAGACAAGAGGTAAAACCAGATAACAAAACACACAGACTTGGTATATCTTTTATACTGAAATCAAAAGTTCTACTCATGACACCTGCCTTATGTATGCCTATGTGTAGATGCCTCTAAGCACCTACCCGGATTTGTGAGCCTACAGATCCTGCAGCAGGTTTTAGTGCTGTAGCCCTTTCACAGCGTGCACTTAGCTGATGTATTCAACCGAAGATCACCAGTGCTCCCCCGTGCTGCACATACACATGGTGCTGCATGACAGATAATACCTGCAATGTGACCTTTCCACACATGGCCATTTCTCCATTTTCCCCCCAGCATGCTATGTGTGTCTTGAGCCTTAAGATGCCACATAATGAAGTGATCTGGAAACAATGATGAGAGAAACGCTGCACACTGAACATAGCTCAGCAATTACATATGGTGTTGAGCTGCATGCCTCCAAAAACTGGGCCTCTGCTTGACATAGGCATGTAAATTTTTCCCTGAGTGAAGATAATTGTATTTGTATTTTCTTACTGAACATAGGTAGATGAGCAGCAGGTGATAGTCTGAGAAGGCTGAAACTCGCACTCATCAGAACAGAGAGTTTTGACATGTCAAGGTTAAGGAGTGAAATTTACCAAAGCAGAATTGGATATAAGTGTCCTTTCAGAAACAGGAAAGTCCTCTATACAACCACTTAAGCTGGGCCAAAATGCATCAGGAATACAGCAGGCATAATACTGAAAATAATGTGTCAGATTATACTTATAATAGGAAGCATTATAACATTTTCCAGTAAACTATTTAAACCGATGAGAAGCAAGCGCAACACCTAAAACATAAGCAAGTCATCTGAAAATTAGTGCAGTATTTGAATATTGTAATAAGATTGCAGTTCTTATTACAGAAATTACACTGTCTGTTAAGGCAGCTACTATTCCATTCAGCAGTTAAGTGTTGCATAATGTAAGTAAAATAGGTAACCTGAGATTGTGAATATAAGGCAATCCTACCACATAAAATGAGACTTAACGTAAGAAGTACAACTTCAGTTTCAAAGGAATAAATTTGTCTGCCAATTGTCTCGAGAGATGTATATCTTCCTAGAGCAAAAAAAGGCCTCCTTAATCCACACACCCAAAAGATCTTCATCAAAGAAATTACACATTTTCTGTCTAGGTGGTGGGTTTTACCCTCATTCTTAAGTCGTTGAATTTGCACTATAGAGAGTGACAGGAAAAGTTCATACCAAGTGTACTTTTGATAAAATACTTTGTTTAATCAGTGTTTTTTTGAGTTAATGTTTCCTAGTGAGATGATTTCTGTCTTTCAAGAGTTCTCTAATGGTAGCAAAGGAAGGAGAGAAGTTGAAAGCCAAGAAATGCTGTTAGACTTGCTCCAAAGAGCAAATTTTTTTTTATTACAGTTCTCTTTTGGGAAGGCTCGTGACAGTTTGGTCCAATGTGGACAAACCATAAATTCTGAAACCTCAGATAGAGCTGGGAAATAGAAGTCTCTGAATGGCCACTTCCAAGAATGAGCAATCATGAAGAGGTTGCATCTTGATTACAGCCTTACATTTGTGTAACTCAAGATGACACATCCATAACATGCTACTTCTCATTTTCCTTTCTTTTTGAACAAAACGGTAATTTTCACTCTGTTTATTGAAATAGTGGATGTTTAAAACATGCATTTAATTTTAACCAGTTATAAAGAGTTCCTTTAGATAATGTTAGTAATTCCTTCAAAAATAAATAAAAATGCTCAGAGGTATTATTATTTGACATTATATTGCAAGATTAGTCGAGCAATTTCACTGTGCTTTTAACTACCTCATGCTGGTGTTTGATTACCATTTGTTCTTAAAATGAAAACAAAGAAAAGTAGTTGAACAATTGCTCTCCATTTCCATCTCTCAAATAGCAAACATTTTATCAGCTGCACTGTTATTTTTTTCAAAGCAATGATAAAGTTCTTCTTAAAGAAATTTAAAAGTTCAAATGTTTTTTAAGCAAATGTCATTTAAAAAAGTTTATTAAAAAAGAGTAGTTCAGTTAGCACTATACTTACAAAAAACCCACATGTGGACTAACAATATGGGCCTATGTCATAATCTACTTTTAATGGCTACGAAAAATCCTCAGCAAGGTCAAAAAACACAAAGAACTCCTGACCTATGTGTTTGTTATCCTTTCATTAAAAAGACATATACATCAATATATATATACAGAGTTAGAGTTCTTTCTTCTTTACATGTCCATGTTGGTTACTATTTATCTCATTATCTTTCAGATGATTAGACATGGTTTGCTTATTTGTCTATGTACTTTTGGGTTTGTTGGGTTTTTTTTTTATATGTAACTGATGTGTCCCTCGTTTTCTTTCTTTTTCAAATAAATTAACCACTCTAACATTTTCTAGTCTCGAAAATCTCTGCTTAGTTTTTGTGATTTCATTTGAAGATTATCTGAGTCAAAAGAGTTGAAAACATCTGTCTATTTAAGTACTCCCATTTCTTCTTCCTTTAGTCTAGGTTGGAAAATTCCTTTTCTCTGTTTTGGATCAATTTTCCTGATAGCAAATGGTGGCTTATAATTTAAATTTTTTATGAAGATCCATAAGCCAATTAAACATTGGCCTTTCAAGCACCTTTCCTTCTCCGTGAAGAAGCTGACCAATGATACTCGTAGTTTTCCTTATACTATAAATATACTTTTTCTTTACTATCAATGCCATTTCTTCTAAGTTGCACCTCATTTTTTACCTAGACATTTGGGATTTTTTCCCATGTGTTTGCCCTGTGCTTTTAAACTTAGTAAGCTAACATAGTTTTTCTTCCTGTGCACTTTCTTCATATATTTAAGATCTATGAAAAACTCATAATTCAGAGAAGTTTCCCATCTTCCTATTTTTCTTTTAGTTATTTTTTGTTTGGTCTCATGATAAAAGGTTACCTACAATTTTTAGAATTTTTTTTTTTGCATTCATCTGCAACACCTGTACACCCTCTGTGTACGCGTCTTCCTGAAAGCATTGTTTTTCAATATTTTTTTGATGGCATTTTACTTCTTAACCCTACCAGGTCTTGAATACCATTGGTTTGTAGTTTTCATATTAAGATGGCCTTTCACATTTATTTTCTTATACAAAAACTCCACATTGTTGGAAAATAGCTCTAATCTTCCATATCATTTCCTTAACTCCCTGTTATGGGTTTGGGGGAGTGTTCTGGGTCTGAGGGGTCTCGGGGGTTTTTTGGGGGGAAGTGGGAAGGGAAGGGTGTTTGGGAGGATGTTTGGGTTTGCTTGTTGCCCTGTTTAAAATGGTTTTATTCAGAAATATGAAGGAAGGACCAAGATCGCAGTGTCCGCAGAGCGACGGGGTTCTTTCCCGTCCCCCCGCCGCCCGGCTTCAGTGGAGGGATGGGAGCAGGGTTGTCGTGCCTGTGGCTGAGAGGCCATTTGGCACAGCAGAGCTGAGCACGCAAAGCCATTTCCTCTGTTTTCACTGCTTTTCCCGGCGGTTCAGGCAGCAGCAGCAGCAGCCCCATCTCACAGTGATGGAGAGACACACTGAACAGAAACAGTGCTCTGGCATGCATGCCCACGGCTCTGGGCAGAGGCGATGGTGCCGGCGGCGGCGGGTGGCGGCGGGGCTCAGTGGCTGCATCCGTGGTGCCGGTGCCAGCCCCATGCCATGGCGAGCTGGGCTGGGCTTGGTGGTTGCTCGGGCATGGGGCTTGGGGCCCGGGTCCCTCGCGGTGCGGTGGTGAGGAGCGGCGTGGGGCGGCGGCTTTTCTTCTAATGGGTGGCTGACAAGAGCCCCACCAGGAGTGGCTGAGACTGCACAGCTCTTGCCTCGTGCTGCCAGGAGGTGTGTGGCAGTGATTGCCCCCACAGGCAGCCCCCACCACCCGCAGCTGGTCCCTGCGAGCGGTGAGTGCCTGCAGGTGGGACTGGTGGCCTCGGGAGTACCCCCGTGGCCCAGTGGTGGCTGCCAGTCTCCAGGCCCTGAGCACACGGCATTTCAGAGTGAACTGCCATTTTGTCCGGAGTAAAGACCCAGAAGAAAGGTGGAGCCCAGCGCCGCCAGCCAATGAGAAGACAGCTTGGCCGGGAAGAAGATGTCAAATTGCCACAAGATTTTGAGGGCATAAAAAGCCTGAACACAGAAGTCCTAGCTCTCTTCCGCTTCCTCCTCAGCCGGGAGCAGCACAGCCTCTCTCCTCCTGGCTTCCAGACTGCGCAGCTTGACTCCACCCACCTCCACTGGCACCAGAGCCAAGCCAGCCAAATTGAAAGTGATAGCTTCCCTGTGGGTCTCCCTGGAGGGGGAGCTTTTCACCACTGTCAGTTTTGCAGAGAGTTCGAGAGCTGGGAGTGTACCACCAGAGAGGCGGCTTCACTTCCTTCCCCTGCTTCTCGGCTAGCCACCTGGTTTTGAGGAGCAGTTTGGTTTTTTGGTTTTTTTGCATGAGATTGTCGGGAGTTGTATTGTGTATTTTGTCTGAGGGTCCCATAAGGTTATGGCAGAGCCCTAGGCAATAAAATTTACCTGCTGTTGAAAATCTGTTCAGTCTTCTGTCATTGCTGTTGTGCCCCCTTAGTGAAATAGTGGTTCAAACTACCACACACCCCCATTCTGTTAAAAGCAAATTTTGTGTGCTGAATAATTTTGCTATTACTTCACAGAAAGCCTTATTCTGAACTTCTTTACATTTTTGACTGTAGTAGATCCTAATCATCTAGCTCTATTGTTCTCTTTCCCATTCATCTCTACTCAGAGATTTCCAGCAAACCTCTTTCCTTTACATTTTATTTTCTCTCTTGGCAGGCACATGTATTCTTGATCTTCAAAGCAATTCTCCTCCTTCTTTTCATTACCTGCCTTTCTTGTACATGCTATACCTATTTTACATTAACATTCCAGTAATAGAAATTATCCTAGCTTGTATTTATTATACCAATTCAGTCTTCAATTTGACTAACAAAAATCTCAGCCCTTTTTTCTTCCCCATATTTCTTGCATTAACATACCTATAGCAGGATATTTTGCAGACAGTCATGCTAATTCTGATGTCCTTATCATATTAAGAAGACTCACTTCCCTTTAACGAGTTTGTGTGCGTTACTGTTTCTCATGGTCAGCTAGCTACTGGCATTCTTCAGCCACCACTTATTGTTCTGTTGATCCTTATTTAAAGCCCTTTTGATGACATGGTTCCAAAGCCAGGTTTGTGAAACGAAGGGTTTTTTTTCTTCAAAGTAGGTTTTCATTTGAAGTGATCCATTATTCCAGAGATTATATCTGGATTTTTTTTGGGGGGACTATAGGTATATTTTTTTCTGAGGTGAGTAATCACAGAGTTCACACATCCTGCTTCATACAGCATTTAGAAAAAAATTCTGCATTTTTTTTCTAAGTATTCAGCAGCATCTTCATGAGGGGAAGAGGAGGGGCAGGCACTTACCTCTTCTCCCTGGTGACCAATGACACATGGCAATGGCTTGAAGCTATGTCAGGGAAGGTTTAGGTTGGATGTTAGGAGAATGTTCTTCATCCAGAGGGTGGCTGGGCATAGGAACAGGCTCTCCAGGCAAGTGGTCACAGCACCAAGCCTGACAGAGTTTAGGAAGCCTTTGGGCAATACGCTCAGGCACACTGTGACTCTTGGGGATGGTCCTATGCAGGGCCAGGAGTTGAACTTTGATGGCTCTAGTGGGTCCCTTCTAATGAGGACATTCTATGATTCTATGACTTTATGCTGAAGTGCTTCCAGATTGCTTTGAATTTAACTCTGCAGTTAACCTTCGTTTCTGATTTTTTAATTACTTAGTTAGAATCCACTTTGACATTTAACTCTTCACAAATACCTCTGCATTATTACCACAGAAGACTATATCAAAGTGAGAGATGTCTTCTTTCAAAGCTATACAAAGAAACAATTCTCAGTGACATGTCTGTATATGCATATTTAAAGATATGTGTTATGTCAATTAAATTTGAATTATTATATATTAATTAGATTATTTATCTAATACATAAACCTTTGACTATAAAAATAGAATTTGAGATAGGCTGTTATATCACAGCATCACACAGTGTCACACTATGAACAAGGTTGGAAGAGACCTTTGAGATATCACACATTTATGCTGTAAATCAGAATTAAAAGTAGCATATATTTTTTTAATTATTTTTTCATTGCTTTTCCTTTGGCACTGCGTTTCCTTTGCACAAATATAAGAACTTAAAAGTAGACTTTTGAAATAAACAATTATTTGCTTGTGAAAATGTCTCTACCATACCATCTTTCCACTTCCCCAAAATAATGTGTTAGCAACGGTATATCAATACACAGCAATCACTGTGAAAAGTGATTTTAAAAGGAAAGTGGATCTCCTGACATTAGATTTTTAATGAATTTAACTTTGTTTCCAGACCTAAAATTAAAACTCTAAGTGGCGTCTTTCTGGAAATTGACAGGGATTGTTTTTTATCCAGGCACTAGCCAAGTAACCATCACTAAAAGAAAATGATGGAATAGGACAACACAGAGTGCAAATAACAATGTGTAACTGCATGGCAACTGGTTCAGTTCAGGTTTATTCTTTTTGCTTTTGAGTCCAACCAAAGTGCTTCTTTTATCTTTCTGTGTTTAAGATATTAAAGAAACAAATTAAACTTGGGATAAACTATCATAGACCTTCAGGATGAAATAAACTGCAGATACAATATTTTTCATAGGGTTTATAAAATTAGTGACCTTTTAGTAAAGATAGATACCTTTTAGTATGGATAGATAAACCAATACAGCTTGAAAATCAAAGTTTTGCCAGAAAACCAGTGGTGACATGACAGAGGGCTGACGTAATGTACTCTTGTACTGATTTTTATTGTATTTGAAGTCTGTTCAGACATGTTTGACATGTCCATTTTCACACCTCTTCTCTAGTAGCAGCTGTACTCTGATGAGATATAACACCTTTAATTTCCAGCCTTTTTTAATTCTTCTCACCAAAGTGGAAGAAAAAAACTCATGACATAAAAGTAGCCCTCCTATCCACTTGAACTAAGAGTCTAAATTTCAGTTTTGACGGAAACTTCTAACAAAGTAATTAATGCTAAAGCAAACAGTTATTGAGAATGTCTGTGTGTAATAGGAATGTTCCCAATTCAGTCTTTTATTTACTTTACACTCATATCTGCTTAACCTTCTTTAACCTATCCATCTATCAGGAAACTATACAACTATGCATGATGACTAGGCTTTTGTCTAACAGAATATTCTATGCTCTGGAAAAAATGAAATTTATATAACTAGCATTATGTCCTCATAAAGTTTACAACTCAGTGAAACGAGGACACAGGTTTAACTGATGAACTGTTATAAGAACCTGTTGTCAAATAGGAGTGTTACCGCTTAAGTAAAATTCCTGGTCATGCTGTCAGAATTTCCCAAACTGATTACTTGAACCAATTAATTCTTTCTGCACATTAGCCTGCTATGTAAAATTCTTTGCATAAAGAAATTAGAAAGGATTTGCTAGTGTTGCTTTCCATGCAGGAAAAAGGTCATAGTAAAGAGAAGAATTGAACAAAATTCAATGAACTCTTGAAAAACTTGAATATTTTCCTTCAGCTTGTATGATATCAGGGAAGTTTTGTTTGGCTGATTGGTTGGTGTGAGAGGCTGCCTACTGAGGATTGAATACTGTTAAAATGAAAAATAAAGCCAGTTTACTTCATTTTGCACGGAGCTTTTAAACCTGTGGTCTAGGGAATGTGTTTTATTTATACCTGTCATTTCAAACCATATAAACCATTTGGTAGAAAGAGCCATTAAATCAGAAATTCTCTGAGGATAATTTTAAGAAATTAATTATAAACAACATGGGAAAAGACACTGATATAGACAAATATTATTTATATCGCATATCAAACTCATGTTATTTACAATTCTTTAAACTGAAACTCTTTTTGATTTTGCAGTTGTGATCAGATGTAGGTATTATTTTGATTCTCTAATTGTTCTACACAGTACACGGATATGTTTATAGACATTCTTTTGTGACTTTAAAGAAAGTAGCTATATATTTCCAGTTGTTTTTCATTTCTGTTGGCCTTTTACTTTGAAACAAGACAGGTCAAACAGAAAAATGATGAATAATTCAAAATGTTGAAAGCTGAAGATGGTGAAAAGCCTAGAAAGGTCTCTTTCAGACAATTCAGGGTATAAGCTCTTTCCTATCCTTTGGTAATTTGCAATGTTTTCCCTGGAAAGAGGCAAGACTTTATCTCCCTTCCCACTCTAAGATGACAGTTACAGAAGTATGACTTGATGAAGAAAAATACTGTGAAGATGTTTATGCTGATGTTTTCCAGTTAATTAACAGACAAAAATGAAGAACATTTTTTATTAATACAATAATGTGATGTTATTTTCCTAAATAACTAACACAGCTGTTTTACGTGTTTTGCTGTTTTGAGTTTACAAAAATAATTTTATCCCTAGATGATTTTGTTAGTGTGTTTGCTGATATTCTTAGGTCTTACAGCAAAGCAACCATTTCTAAGCAATTTTAAGACATCACCTTAATAATTTTATTTAATTGGGGAATTTTTTAGCTTCTTGGAATTCAATACAGCATTTTGAAAAGACATATGAAAAGAAGTAAATCAGTTGCCAATAAAACAGTCTTCTTAGGACCCTGATGAATATGCACATTTAAGCTAATCACTCAATACTCTCTTGATCTCTAGTTCCTTACATTTTTAAAGATGAGGCAGGATTCACATTGCACTTTAATACTCTCTTACTTTTCGGATTCAGTAGGACTTGGTTTGCTCCATCCAAGTGTGAAAATGTCTAAGACCATCTTCTAGCACGTTTTGTTATTTTCAATCTATATCATTTCAGTTAATACTTTGTTTCAGTGAACATAGTGATGATAGGTCATACCACAGTTTAAGTAAATTTCTTCCCTTATTTACAATTCCCAGTCTAGCCTTAGCTGTTAAGCATACATGTGGCACTTGTAAACAGAGGCAGAGTAATTCCGTGAATATCAATCAGTCTTACCAGATTGGATTTCTCCTCTCCTATCAAGAAAGTTAGTCCTTCAGGCATGGCAAGCCACATCAAAGGGGTTGTATAGTGTTTATGCTCCTTCCGTCATTTAGATGTTCTTTCTACTAGATCACCTTTTCATATCTGCATAGGGACAGCTTCTTCCCCTAACATCCCACTATTCAAGTGAGTAGGTCCACATCCAGCTTCTCCTCATACTGTCCTTAGATCAACACTGGGTTGCACATTTGGGGGAGGCCTAAATTCTACCATGTCTAAAAATGCAGCAGTGACTGAAAAATAGATCTTTATGGCCCCTGTGGCAAGCAGGTCAGCCTTCTCTTGACAAAATGTACTACACTCCTATAATTACAGTATTTTTGTTTCAAAAGTTTTATCAAAAGTCATGTCACCATTACCTCCGCAAGATAATGTGTACAGGATGAAAGCTTCAAAAATTCCCAACTTGAAGTTGAGGCAAAACAAGCAGAGGTGAGAAATTTTTACTTTGCAGGACAGAACACAAAGGTTGAAAGTAAACATCAGAAAAATTGCGATTAAAAAATGAAGATGAAAACAATATTCCGGCCATGTAAATTTAACTATCATTTCAATAATTTCCATTCTAGAATTACACTATGTGCATAGGAGTCCAGCCAGTTTTGTCTGACAGTAAAACCAGAAATTGAGCACTTGAGGCTCTATATGTTCTATTTATGTGACACTGTTAAAAATTCTGAAAATAGAATTTTCTAATTTCAGTGTTGCTGTAGCATATACCATGATTCCTTCCTGTAAATGTAAAGACACAAAAAGATAAATAAAATTGAAAAATAATCAGCATATCATTTTTCCATAGCTTTGTGACTAAAATGTATATTTTTATATTCTGTTAGCCAATCAAAATAAATTGAAGTGGGTTTATTTCATTACGATTAGATTCTTAGAATGCAGATATGTAGGCAGGTGTGTTTCTGTGCCTACGCACATACGTACGTATACATGTTTGTGTGTGAGAATATATTTGTAAAAGAAGAACATGTCTTTTTGTAATATAAAAGGTTTTCTCAATCATCCTTTGGAAAAGAAGTGAAAGCATATTCCATGATTTTTGAACTGAACTGGATTAATCTAGAAGTCAAATTCTTAATGGTTTCTATGTACAGGAAACCTTGTTTCCCACTGTAAGGAAAATAAAAAAAATAATAAAAAAAGACAGACAACCTGCTAGCCCTGATCAGCTGTGCCATAGTTTCCAAAAGCTCATGAACCAGAACAGTGGGTTAAAAGGAAGTTGACCTGACACATCCAGGTAGACTGATAAACTGAGCTGAAAATATTTCATCTTGCAGCTGATGCTAGGTGAAGCATATATGACAAATTGTAATGGCTGCAGGGTAATGGATCACCTGAAAGGGCTCAGCACTCACTCACTAACTTGCTCGCACTCTCTCTCCTACTTTCTCCCACATACAGCAAGAAATTTTCCCTTCACAAATCTTAGGGCTGCAGGGGAAAAGCAAAATTTTGGCAAGTCCTTCAGCACCACCTACAAAGTATTGGGCATTGGAATGGGCTGCCCAGGGAGGTGGTAGTCACCATCCCCGGAGGTATTTAAGAAGAGACTGAATCTGGCACTGAGTGCCATGGTCTAGTTGACAAGGCAGTGAGAGGCCAAAGGTTGGACTCAATGATCTCAGAGGTCTTTTCCAACCTAAATGATTCTCTGATTCTGCGAAGAATGTATGTCTTTATACACACACCTTTAGTGCAGGACAGGCTGTGTACTCAGAGTCATAGTGATCTCCCATAAATTCTCATTTCAGGACAATGCTTGCCTGGCTTGCAGTACTCATCATGCCTCTAAACAAAGTAGTACCTGCAGTGTTGTTATGATCAAGAAACCATTTCTACTGGTATACCATCATCAGCTTTCACTAGTTACCACAGAAGAAGATGCATTTCCCTATAAATGAAGGAGTCTTAGAGAAAACTACATACTTTTAAAATATTGTGTTGTTTGATTAACCTGTGCCACTCAGCTGGGGTTCCAGCTCAAGGTTGAAAAGCTCATATATTTTAGTATATGAAAAGATAAGCCAGACAACAATATAAATAGCACAATCTCTTGTTTCTGGCTCACTGTCTGTCAAACTGCCTGTCTCACAACCTAGCTCCTCTTAGGTGCAAACTGTTGAGTCTGCCAGAAGAATGTGTGACAGGGGCCACCAGCCACATAAAAGAAGAACATCATATACATGAAATTCAGAAATACTAGATAGGGTTTTGCTTAGAGGCCCCCGAACTCTCTGTCATTCTCACTTTAAGTTTACAGCTAGTCTCTGCCTCTTGTTATACGCTAGAACATGAGTGCTGCAATTTACTGGATTTCTCTATAATGGAAAGCACAGGTTTTCTTCACCCTAACATGAAATTTAACTCACAATTTATAGCAATTTAGTTAAACTGAGTTTTTTTTAATATGTAGATTTGCCAAATAAAGTTATCTGGTTTGTTCTGTACAACCATTTTCATATGGTGCTATTTTAGAATAACAGATGGACATGTGTTATGGGTTTGAAAATGCGGTTTTTGAGGGGAAGGGGGAAGGGAAATATTTAGATTGTTTTCTTATTCGTAAAACCATTTTTTTCAGAAACCTGAAGGAAAGCCGAAGCCTCGGAAATCTGCAGAGCTTCTCCTGCCTGTCCTCTGCAGCCGAGTGAGGGACCCAGCGGCGGTGGAGCAACATAGGAACAGAACTGGCGCTCCTGCGGCATGCCCGTGGCACCAAGTGAAGGGAGCTGCGTGTTCCGCCATGGAGCGATGTGGGGATATACACTGATCACTGGCGCTGGCGGTGCTCCCTTCTTCCTGGCACAGTCCTGGCTCACAGCGATGGAGCAGCGGAGCTGGGCAGCATGTACGCTCAGAGCTGGCGTGCTGGCCCTGGCATGGCATCCTGCTTTTCCTGGTGGTGTCCCGGCTTGGTGCGGTGGGCAAGGAAAGAGTGCTGCGGGTGGTGCGATCACAGTATTGCTGGTCCTGTGCTGCCATGAAGGAGTGTGGCTCTGGCTGGTTCCAGGGTGGCTCTGCGGTTCCCACAGCCTGCAGCAGGTCCCGGTGGTGGCAGGGACGTCCGGCTAGGGTTGCGCACCGTGGATGGACCGCCCACCTCCCTCCCTTGCCGATGATGCCCCTGGCACGGTCCATGTGGCTCCCAGCTGCAGCGGGCAGCTGGAGGAGCCTGCCAGGAGTCAGGTGGCCCTATCTGAGGCAGCTGGATGGGGCAGCCATGCGGCGGCCGCTCCAGATAGCCGTGAGTGGCACCGCCGCCGCCCCGGAGATCCCTCCTGGGGGTCCCTGCGGGTGATGAGTGCTCCATGGGCAGGTCTAATGGCACCCCCAGGCCCCAGCTGCATGGCATTTTGGCCGGAACCACCATTTTGCCTAGAGTGAAGATCTCAGAAAAAAGGTAGAGGTCAACTCCACTGGCCAATCAGAGGATGGCCTGGCCAGCAAGAAGACACCAAATTCCTGTGGGACTTCCAGGGTGTAAAAGCCTGAATACAGAAGTCCTGCGCTCTCTTTTTGGATTTCTCCTGAGCTGAGAGAAGCCATGACTCCCCCTCTCCCAACTCCCGGATGACTCGGCTTGCTTCCACTCACCTGCATTAGCACGGGCAGCAGTGCGGCATCATCGGAGTTCCAGTGGTAGCACCCGGAGACCATTCACCAAACCTCAAGTGATAATTTTCCCCTTGGGTGTCCCTTGTGGGGGGGGGTGCTTTTCACCATCTTTTATCTTGCAGGAGCATTGAGGGCCAGGAGAATACCATCTGTGAGACAGCTTTCCCTTCCTTCCTACTGCTTCTCAGCTGACCGGATGGCATTGAGAAACAGTTTGGGGATTTTTTGTTTATTGCATGACATTGTCTGGTGTTATATTGTGTGTATTTAGTTTAGTGTCTCAGGATCCCATAAGGGTTTTTTTTAGAGCCCTAGACAATAAATCTGTTACTTGCTGTTGAATTCTGTTCAGTCTTTCATCACTTTTTCATGCCCCCTAGTGGTAAAACCACAACAACATGAAATCAAGGCAAGTTAAGATTATGATCAGTGGCAGTAACTGCACAAAAGTTTCCCTAATTCTTTCTGAGTTAAGAAAGTAAAAATATGTAAGGGGAAAAACTATTTTAAGACATTCACATGCTTTCCCCTAAATGGGCAATCTTCAACATCAGTAATAGTTTCTGGTTTCCATTCTTTCAACAACCTGGCTCCAGCTTTGCATAAAAGTTGTCCATGAAAACATTTAAACATTTTTCTGACAAAAATTACTTAAAAAGCAGTTTCTTTTATCTGTAAAAGCAGCTTCTTTACACATATCCTAAAGATCTCACACAGATGTGCAAATTCATTCCAGAAATATTCTTCATTTTTTCCTTCTCCTCACTTACTTTCTAGATCTTGTTTCTGTTGTGTGGATTATACTTTACCTCTTATTTCATCAAAAGAGGGGCCAAACAAATATATTTTCTATTTAAAAAACATTGCAGACTAAATTCTCTTTGTTGTGAGTTGTAAATGAGGCCATTTGTGGAGCTGGTACATTGAATAAAGTGTTAGTCATCATGAAAATAAATGATACAGCGGACGTCCTCTGCTGACTTCCCCAACCTAGATGCTTTTAATGTGGCATAGCACATGCCTTGCTTCTCAGTTCTATCTATTCAGAAAGACTATAAAAATTAATGATATTACTGGGCAATAAAAGTTATTTCCAGAATTTATAGCGAATAAGTGATGAAGAAAATTATTTTTCCAACAAAATGATTTTGTAGCAGCTGAAAACGAATGCACAGTAGCAACTGGAAATTCAGAAGAGCGATTCAGGTTATCACTCAATGCAACTAGACTCTTTATTATCTCATACAGCCAAGTTGAAAACAGATCTACTTTTCTACTTTTTGCCTTTTCACATTTTATGTTGCAAATTTCCACATTAATTGCATGTCTAAAGAACCAAAACTCACCCAAGACAGTATCAATGACAAGATGTACTTTCAATATTTAGATTTATTTCAATTTGAACACTACCGGCTTTCAACTCTTAGTGAACCATTAGCCCAGGTCGTCAAATCTGACATTAGTAGGAGAAAATTACATTGATATTTGGATATTTAATATAGTGCAATTAAAATAAACCAAAATATGAAGGCCAGGTTTTAGTAACTAGAAGATTAACAAGGAAATCAACAGCTATTGGCTCTGGTTTAAGTTAATGCTGATTCACTAGAGTTGGCACTAGAAAAATTTTTCTTTACTTTGGACCATAAGAGCAAGTAGACAGTCCATATAAACTTCTGCAGGATTTGAAATTATAGTGAAGAGCTGAAATGCTTGTCTTGGCTAACTGCTAATCACTGAACGTGTCATCACCAGCATCTGTACTAACTCGGCTCAAAGTAACGCATTGTGTTCCAAGGGTTTCCATGCACTGATTTTGAGAAAGAGAATAGCCATCCTTACTTAGACATCATGTTATTCTCTGTGGTGTGTAAGCTTGTGTCAAACTGCTTGCAGGACTTGAGCACAGAAAGGGAGAAGGCAACAGTAGTCTTGTGATATTCTGAAGAACAGTGGTATAAACTCCAGGAAGACTTGCAGTAAAACTTTTACTTTTTTTTTTTTTTTAAGGTAAGAAAGTTTTTGCTGTAAAAACCAGTATGAGGATACTCTAATCAATTTCTATGTCAAATTATTATTGCGTGGTGGAAGCAAGGTTGCAGTTGAAATATTTTGTTAAAATATTTATATGTTTTGTCAGCATACAGAACTCCTGATGTCTCTTCTAAGTGTTTCCTTCTTATTTTGTCTTCGTTATAGCCTTTCCTTCTTGTTCTGTTTCCTTCTTCTAAAGTCATCTTCTTAATAATTTTACACTGAATCCCTATTTTTTCCTCTTAACTAATCAATGTTGTTTGGGGGTTTTTTTGGATGGTGGTGAAATATGATTTCTATAATTTCAGTTTGCTGTGATATTGTGGTGGGTTGAGCTTGGGTAGATGCCAGGTGCCTATCAAGCAACTCTCTCGTGCTCTGTCCTTAGGAGGACAGGAGAAGTATGATGAAAAACTCGTGTGTTAAGGACTGGCATCACTCACCAATTACCATCACAGGAAAACAGACTCAACTTGTAGAAGAATAATTTCACTTATTGCCAATTAATAGCACAGCAGGATAGTGAGGCATAAGAACAAAGCTAAAACCATCTTCACTCGATTCCCTCTCTGCCCAAGAACAGCTTCCCTCCTAACTCTTCAGCCTTCCTCCTTTCCTGCCTCGAGAAATGCAGAGTAGATGAGGATGAGGGTTGTAATCAGTGCATAACCCTTCGTTTCTACTGCTCTTTTCATGCTGTTCTCCTGAACTACTGTGGATTCTCTCCCATGGGATACATCCCTTCACAGATTTCTCCAGTGTGGGCCCTTACCACAGGTTGCAGTTCAACAACTGCTCCAGTGTGGATTCTTTCCATGGAGTATGGTCCTTTAGTTACAGACTGCTTCTGTATGGGCTCCCCTCCATGGGGCCATGGCTTCTGCTAGGAGCCTTTTCCTGCATAAACTCTCCATGAGCTGCAGCTTCCTTCAGGGCTTATTTACATGCTCTGGCGGGGGGGTCCTCCACAGGCTGTAGTGTCAATAGGTGCTCTGGTGTGGTTGTTGCCGTAGGTGCCAGTTTGCAGGTGACATCTAGTTAGGTGAGAGTGTTGATCTGCTGGAAGGTTGGAAGGCTCTACCGGTGAACTATTTTTCGTAGGCAAATAAAGCTGTTCACCATTTTTCAAAGAAGGAAAAAAGAATGCATAAATATTAACAAGTCATGGAATTGATCTCAGCATAACTAGGATATCTATAAACTAAAAAAACAATGTTGCTCCTAAAAATATGTTTGCAATCACAATATACATGCTGAAAGCAAATGCAGAGAGAAGGTTGGTGCAGAATTCAGATGACACGCACTTAATGAGCTTACTGTGTTAGAAGAGTTGTCTAAATAGAATCCTTGTTTGATTCAATGAAATGACAAAAGATAACAACTTTGAGAACTCAAAAGAATTTCCCTGCTTCGCAATAGTGCAGGTAGTAGTTTCTTCTAAATGGACAACTCGGTCTCAAGATACAGAATTGTTTTCAAGGAAAAAGCATAACACTGAATAAAACTAAACATTTCCTTCTTGTCTTCACTGAGAATTCTGTTCTGATATTTGCAACAGAAATGTAATTGCATCAATATATGAATACAAAATAGGTGCTACTTTTCTGCAGCTCTCAGTCATTTTTAATGTCTTTGTCAACTAGAACTGCTAAGAATTAGTAACACTGATAACATGAGTAGAACAAAGAAAGACTAAAAATATCATTAAGTAGAAAACAGGCAGATGAGCTGAAAACTCAGACCTCAGAGCCTAAAGTTTTTCACATTAAAGCCATCCGTAAAAATTCCTTTGTCTTTCACAGTAGCCAAATAAGGCTTATATTTTCTGGCCAATCAAAGGACTAGGCCATACAATGAATTGCTAAAGAAATGGCAAAAGTAATCATTTCTTATCGAAGTACTAATTAGAAGCAGTTTCTAGGATCAGGTGTGAAATGAATATCCCTTATTGAAAAAATTGTTCCATCTGAATGGAGCCCTTATTGCATTAATTGAGCGAATGATTTAGACACAATCTAAGGGGAAAATGGGATTTATTGCACATAATTTCTAAAAAGAAATACTAAAACAGAAGGAAAAAATCTGCCAATAGGTTGTAGCAGTTATAGTTGAAATAGCAGCAATCATCACACTTATATCAGAGGGTTATTTGAAATCAGGATTAACACTCTTCATATCGCAGTCACACCACATGCACATGACATTTAATATGTGCTGTTGGCAGTTAGATAACCTCACAAGTGGTAGTTGAAGAGCCCATCTATGTTTAGGCTTCCTCACATAGTATGCATTTAAATTGAGATTCCTGCAGTACATGGTTACTCTGTCTCACTTTCTCAGAGAAAAACTGGACAGCCAGCATTTCATAACATGATATTCTGTCAGATACACCTGATATACTTTCATTTACCCTTGAAATGAAAACTAAAAATCAACACTAGTATCTTCAGCACCAGTAGGCAGCTGATTCAATAGTCTCAAAATCCAACTAAACACGTATTCCTCATTAATGGAATAAATCTATGGAGACCAATAAAAATGGTGTCGAAGACCTAGCTCTTCTCACATATCCAACATATGCTTCTTGTACAAAAGTCAGGTGACTAAAGACGAAAAGTTGTTGAATTTATCATAGAATTGTCTGTGGCACACATCCTGGAAAATGGCATACTATCAGTTTGATATTCAGTAGCTATTCTACAGTCTAGTCACTGGTTAAAAAAATTTGAAGCACTTTCCTGAGCATGATCAGCAGACACCAGCAGCCTAGAAATATTCTTCCTAAAATTTTAAAACTTTTTTTTTCCTGTAGTTAATGGACCATGATATATCCAGAAATGTTGACAACTTTGTGGCAAAAGAAATAAATTAGAACAAATCTGCAGAATTATTCTTGTTGCACAGCCTAACACAATGAGAGTTGTTTCATGTTGGTTTGTGTGGTTTTGCAGGCATTTTTATTATTTTTTATTATTATGATTATTACACCCTTTGATTTTTGTGCCTCTTTCATTTTTTTTCTGCCACTAAGGAGGAAATAGCAAAACGCCAGAGAAACATCGGTTATCATGAGGTCAAAAATGCAGGAGGTGTATATGTGGGTCTGTATTAGCTATGTACTACAAATAAGCATCTGCAACATTCCCTTGGAAAATAAATGAAATTAAATTAAGAAAATGAAAAGTATAACTTTCTAGTTTAATTCCACCTTCTGAGAAATTTGATGAAGTTTTACTTATTTTGAAATGCTAAAACAAATGTCCATTTTCAGACTTTAGAATCTGAAATACAGTTGTTCGGGCAGAAGTATAGAAAGTGATAAATTTTGAATAATCATATATGAATGAGAAAAGGAGGAGAGCAGAAAGCAATTTATAAACATCCCTAGAAGGAAATATGAGCAAAACCTTTTGGACAATCTTGAGGGCTTTCCAAAAATATGGTGCAAGTTATAGGGTTTTTTCACAATTCTTCTATAATTGCAGTCACCTTTCTTATATCCTGCTGACGTAAAGAGAGACTTTGTAAACTGGATTATTGCTATTTCAATATGTGCTTGGCTTCTAAATGTATAGCATTTTCAGGTCTACAGGGCAGGCACTTGAAGGATGGAAAAGAGTACATGTTTTCTGTATGATACGGTAGAAATTTTCATATGGTGGCAATCTTAGGATCACTAAAGTTGAAATTTTATTTTGTTTTAGACGACAGCAACACTCATTATTGTGAATAGCATTAAAAATAAAAAAGACAAATTAAGATACTACAAGGTTATTGGGCCATTCAGTAACATTTAGGAAGGTGTGATGAATTCCCTTTATGTTTTCTGCGTAAACGTGCACTCTAGAGTCATTAATAATATGACTGATAAACTGAAGCTTGCCATAATTCCTGTGCACCCAGCATCTTCATCTACAAAAAGAATTTGCCTCCTTTGTTGCAGCGTGGTTGAGTGCATCCAGATGTAAACTGAGTACATTTTAATAAATGCATCAACATGCTAACAAGCAAATCTCAAAAGATGTGAATCAGAGATCCAATCTGAATATGTGTCTGGTTTCTCACAGTGTTGAAATAATTAATGTGCAAAAGATCAGCAGAAGCAAAAGGAAGTCACAAAGAGTAACAAGGAAGTTACATTCTTGGCCTTCATTTAAATAGCTGAATTTGGGATGCCATAGTAAGAATCTCTAGCTGGATTATCAGCTAGTGTAAATCAAAGTGACTCCACTGATTTCAAAGGCAATAGATCTGTTTATATTATCTTATATCCTCATTTACATAGTCCAAAACTGCAGAGTAAGTAAATCTGACACACAACGTAGTATCTCAAATCAAAGGCTTAGCATGATGCTATGGTCCCTTAAAAATCAGTGGCCAAACCCCAACTGAAATTAGTAAGTACAGGCTATCAACCTAAGTCTTTAATTTAATTGCTATCAGGAAAAATACCAGGGACAAACTTGAAGACTTTTTTTATAGTGTTACAATTTAGAATTTCAAATATCTCATTAGACCTGTTTACATACCAGCACAGACATCCATATGAAAGTTCCAGATGTCCAGAGAGAGGTGTACAGAGCGATTTTTTCCTTGTTAAAAAAAAAAACCACAAAACAACAAGCCATAAAAAGACCCCACACCAACAAATAAACAAACTCAACAACCAGAGAGATAAAAACAAACCCTTGGGGAAAAAATAGTGGTTTCACTTTGCTAAAATAAAAAATTAAAAAACCAAAATGAAGCCAGTATTTTCTCCTCTATGTTTTTTCCCTATTCTCCTCTGTAGAATACAAGCACACATACTTGCACAGGAGCCTAATGCTTTATCTTCCCAGCAGTTGCTTTTGCTTTTCCTATTTTTGTTTTCAGTCTCCAAATTAAAGTGAACCAGATTCTTATTAAACTATCTTGAATATTTTCCTATATCCAAATAAATCTAGACACACTGAAAACTGGATTTAGTATGATCTGGACTCAGTAATTCATCTTAATCTGATTCCCCATGGAGTTAGGCTGAAGTGTCATGAAATTTATCTGCCATGTTGACAAATTGGAATGACATTATTTTAGCTGGTCTGA
The DNA here is from genome assembly GCA_013399895.1 of Serilophus lunatus. Classification (NCBI taxonomy): domain Eukaryota; kingdom Metazoa; phylum Chordata; class Aves; order Passeriformes; family Eurylaimidae; genus Serilophus; species Serilophus lunatus. The sequence continues at coordinate 46,044 of VXBA01002745.1, forward strand.
TTTAAAACTCACTGGAACTGATACAACTCTAACACTGAACTAAATTGATCCACCCCAAAGAGTGGTGGAGAGGCATCTATGTCAGTGTAAAATCACCTATGAATGACATGTATCCGTCAACTTTAGACAACTGTATAGAATTTCACATCTCAGCTAGTTATCTAGCCTCTCTCTGTAGTCAGTAAAGAGAGGCACTTCGAGCCCATGACTCATTTGCTTATTTTAGGCGGCTGCTACAGGAGAACTATGCCCTAGAAGCCTTTCTTTCCCACTATCAGTTACAAAGACAATTCATGTAAATAGCTCAAATACAGATGCATGCTCATCAGGCATCAAAATGTCAGCACAAAATAGCCTTTACTGGCTGTATTATGTTGAGCTATGCTTTTCAGTATTTATTGGAGACATTTCTTTCTGGGTAATGCTTAGTTTGACTGAGATTAACAAAATTAGGCCATATGAGTTCAGGTGAATATATCCAACATTATCTGAAGATAGACTACCTACCAATTTAGAGAACAGACAACACGCAATTATGTAACTGCTACTGGATAAAAGATGCTGTTGTTTTCTTTGCTTTCTGAGATACTTACCTAAATTGAACCTTTTACTTTACATGTATATATAAATACTTACATAAGTATTTTATAGTAGCATCCACTAAATTGTAGCACCTTAAAGCATATTATTGGTAATGAACAGAAGTGTAAAGTATTTTAGAACAGTAATTATACCCCGGTCTTTAATCTTACCCTTGCAACATGAAATAGGCAAAACCATCTCAAATACACAGTCAACTGAAAAAACGGTAACCTTTGTTGTTCTTTCTCTTTTGTGATTCATGTCACAAAACTGCTGTTATAAGGCTTCTGAGTGAAAGAAAAAAAAAACCACTTCAAAATTATTCCTGTACTTTTAACTATTAATAGAAGACAATAAAAGCAATTCAGAACTAGGAAATGCTGTATTTTGTTCTATAGTACCCCAATTAGCTCAATTAAGACTACATCAGATCAGTTGCTTGCCTGCTACTCTCAGGTTTATGATCATGTAAGTGGTCAGATCTTAATAAAACAGTGGTGATATCTAAGGATAGAAATAAAATAGTCCCTTTTTATCACAGCCATTGTTATCTGATTCAAACACCATTTGGAAAATTTTCATTTGTTGCTCAAAAGCTCGTAAGTAAGATCAGGAAAGAAAGATCAATTGTCATCATGAATATGGAATTGAGAAGGCAGCAACATGACACTAGATTCACTGTGACCCAAGATAATTATAGAAAAGACAGATTAAAACATTATCCTGTGTTCCTCTGAAGAGGTAGATTTCTCCTGGTTTTGAGAGTAAAACTTACTCATGTGTTTAGATTACAAGTTCTGTGTCAAATTTTACATCATGTAGGCTGACTTATGTATTGTATGTTGGAGAACGTGAAAGCAAAAGAATTTCTCTTGATTACTTAGACCTTCTTGAAGAGGGACTTCACCATAGCTACACTGGAGACAGTTCTGGATGGCCTGAATTTAGTCCTAGTTACATAATTTAGCCTGAAGCTCTGACTGATTTCTGGTCTCTTTACTGCATACAGCTTAGTAAAATACAAATAATTCCGTTTTATTTTAATATTTTTAAAGACTTTTCAGATCTGGAAGGCCAGTATTAATGCCATTCTTATTTTTGTAAATAAGATAATCTGCAGATTTGTATGATATGAACATTAAACAAAAGGCATTTTATCTGTTCTTTACTTTTTAAATACTTTGCTTTCAATTTTCAATGTCAACAATGGTTAAGCAATAGTGCAAGCTCTCTGGAACTGCCAAATAATAAGGTATACACTATATATATTTTTTTGTTATTATTTTTCTCAGATCATATGCAACACATAAAAGTGTATCAACAATCCTTGATAAAGAATGACACAAATTATGAAAGATTTTCTGTAGAAAATAACAACAAAATCAGCAGATGATAGATCTAGCTGGATGACTTTACCTGCCCCATTCCAGAAAGATATGTGTACAATATTCTATTATGCACAGTGGAAGAAAAGGTAAGAAGCATTCTCTTTGTAAATATTATATTGGGAAGGCAGATTTAGTTTTAATTTTGAATGACAAGTCAAGAATCTTGTTTAATGCAAATCCTTTCCAAAAGAGAACATACAAGGCACTATTTATTATTCATCATTCATTTTCTGTTCTTCATTATATATATCTCCTATAGGGATTTTATGCCATTGTTTGGTCTAAAAATATAAGAAATATAAATGTACTTTCAGGGATGAACTCAATCTGTATAAAAGGCACGATATTTATTTGCTTATAGTGGTTTATATTTCTAAAGTCACTTCTCATTCTATTACCATAGAACCTTCCATTATATTATATTCAAGTGCTTAGAATATTTTGCACTTTATTTACAAGACCATAGCTTGAAACCAGTAATTGAACTGTTCAGTGCGCTACTTTTTTGTAGTTTTAAGTTCAATGATGTGCAGATCCTAGCACAATGTGGTCCTAATTTAGTACTAGCACCCTAGAATTCTGCAAAAATACAAAGAAATTGTAATAGAAACATCATTTGGTAAAGAGATAATTATTTTTTTTTAAAGTAACAAAATATACTACGTAGTAGTAAAAGAATCTAATTCTCAAAACCATTTTTTGCTCTCAAAATATCTGTGTCTCAGGTGTCAGAGCTTATCATGCACATAAAGTCACAAAAAAAGCTCACACAGTATAAATTCTAAGTGGGGAGGAGGAGGAGGGGGAAAAGGAAAAAAAAAAAAAAAAAGAAAGGAAATAAAAAAGCCATCTAGAGGTAATGCTGATTGTTACATTTTGCATGAAAATGCCAGTTCACTACAATTCCCAGAATTCAGGGTCTGGAAATTGCCTTTGCTTGTCCAATAAGCATAAAATGTTATGGTCAAAAACTAAGGGGTTTTTAGGAGTCGTTGGGGGGGG